>JASDQU010101526.1:142140-183087 GCA_032191745.1 Picea mariana
ACCTTACATTGAATGACCTCCACTATTATCACTATGGGCCCTCTAGGCCCCCCCACTACCTCTCTAGCTACCTTACATTCCATCCCCCTTATGAAAGCGTTGTCCTCAACGCTTGATGTACAACCATATACCAGGGTCCCATGGATAATTGTGGACCGTAATGCTGAAGAAGACTAAAGGACCAAAGTACCATGTAGAAAGGAAATCCACCATGTTGAAGTAGTCCAACCACCATTGTAAGCCCGGGTCCCATGTCCAAGTGCTCATGTGAACTCCTCGTAGAAGATTTTGGAACCCAATAACCAACTCCAAATGATGCTCCAAAGACTGACACCTATCATGTGGATCCAAATAAGAAGATCCATCCACATAGTGGAAAAGGGTCGTAGTAGAATCTGGAAGGAATAATACCACTGTAGAATATGCAGACTGAATGCTGGTAACTAGCTCTTGATGTGGGACCTTGATGTTCTCTCCAGAAGGTGGAGTAGAGTCATCAAATAATATATGAAAGTGGTTGTCATCCCAGAAATGACAACTATCCATATACCAATCATCACAATCTGCCTCAAAATCGTACCAAGCATATATTTCTTGATTATATCCATTCATGAGACTCTCCATAAGAAATCTCTCCTGCATGTTATTCAATGAATCTTGAATACTACGAAAACTATCATTGAAGGTGCCTTTGAGACTGTCTGTGAGGCAGTCTGTGAGGCCATGTGCAAATGCATCCAATGTGTGAAACAATTGGGCTTTAAATGATTCAAGAATTTCTTTTTGAGAAGAAATATCCATTTGAGCATCCTATGAATTCACCCAATAAGTTACGACAGAAAATCGCGGCTTTTTCTGGAAAAACCTTAAAAAATTGCTGAACTTAAAATGCTCATAACTTCACTTCCCGGACTCCGATTCGGCTGATTTTTTTTTTGAAATTGGGTGAAATTGTGAGAAGAACTCAGATATGTAATTTGTTTGGGCAAATTAGGCCTCCAAGTTCTACAGAAATAAAAACAAATCGCACCGCCGTCCGCAGAAAAAACCCTGAAAAATTGCAGATTTTAAAATCTCAATATCTTGACCTTCCGCACTCCGTTTCGGACGGTTTTTTTTTTTAAATTGGGTGTTTTTATGAGAGGAACTCAGATATACAACCATTTTCTACAAATTTTGCACATAAATATACTGAAAATGTCTAGAATTTCACGGCCCTCTTTTTTCTTCTCCGAAAAAAAATCTGCAAAAATAAAAAATAGTTGCCCACAACTCCGGCCCTGGAAAGTGCTCTGATTCCACTTGTTCAGTACCTGAATAGATCTAGAAATATAATCACCACAATTATTGAATACACAATAGATCCAAAGAGCAATATAGAAGAAACCACACTCTATTATTATCAAACCCTTGAGGTAGGGCAACACCATACAATGGATCCTGTTATGGAAGGGATCCTCTCCTGTTCACTTGCCTCTTCGAGGGGGCATCCTCCTATTGAGCTACCGCTCCAAATACACTAATTATCTTCATGTCTCATTACATTGCTTGAACCCCTTTATATAGTGCTACCATCACCTAAGAACATTCTAGAGGAGGAATCTTCTAGAAGTAGAACCTTCTAAGAAGTCCTCTTATATTTATTATATCTAACTACCATAGTGGGCTTTATTTAATAATATAGTGGACCAAGTCCACCTTACATTGAATGACCTCCACTATTATCACTATGGGCCCTCTGGGCCCCCCCACTACCTCTCTAGCTACCTTACATTCCATCCCCCTTATGAAAGCGTTGTCCTCAACGCTTGATGTACAACCATATACCAGGGTCCCATGGATAATTGTGGATTGTAATGCTGAAGAAGACTGAAGAACCAAAGTCCCATGTAGAAAGAAAATCCACCATGCTGAAGTAGTCCAACCACCATTGTAAGCCCGGGTCCCATGTCCAAGTGCTCATGTGAACTCCTCGTAGAAGATTTTGGAACCCAATAACCAACTCCAAATGATGCTCCCAAGATTGACACCTATCATGTGGATCCAAATAAGAAGATCCATCCACATAGTGGAAAAGGGTCGTAGCAGAATCTGGGAGGAATAATACCACTGTATAATATGTAGACTGAACGCTCGTAACTAGCTCCTGATGTGAGACATTGATTTTCTCTACAGAAGGTGGAGTGGAGTCATCAAATAAGCCTAGAGGGCCCATAGTGATAATAGTGGAGGTCATTCAATGTAAGGTGGACTAGGTCCACTATATTATTAAATAAGGCCCACTATGGTAGTTAGATATAATAAATGTAAGAAGACTTCTTAGAAGGTTCTACTTCTAGAAGATTCACCCTCTAGAATGTTCTTAGGTGATGGTAGCACTATATAAAGAGATTCAAGCAATGTAATGAGACATGAAGAGAAGTATTGTGTTTGGAGCTGAAGCTCAGTAGGAGGATGTCCCCTCGAAGAGGCAAGTGAACAGGAGAGGATCCCTTCCATAACATGATCCATTGTATGGTGTTGCCCTACCTCAAGGGTTTGATAATAATAGAGTGTGGTTTCTTCTATATTGCTCTTTGGATCTATTGTGTATTCAATAATTGTGGTGATTATATTTCTAGATCTATTCAGGTACTTAACAGTCCACTCGACAGTCTCCCAACATCGTGGTTGGCCCAACTTGTCCTTGCCTGCTCCTCCGCCTATTAACCCCATTGTCCAAGATGCCCTTGACCACTCTCCGGTGTAATCCTCTCATGATAGCAAGAGATTGAAAACTGAGGCCCACCATGCCCTTGATAAAGGAAAAGCCACTACTGCCCTTCCTCACCCTCCAATGGCTCTGACAAATCTGTGTCTTCCCGGATGCATTTGAGGGACGATTGTTCCCACATGATCAACGAGATTAGGCCTAAAGGCTCTGCACAACCAAAGGTAAATTCATAAAAATCAAAAGGAGACAACAACAATCAAGGAAGGGTTGAATCACAGACTGAGAAATATGGCTTTTGAGTTTTTATTTTTATCCATTGTTGATGATAGTTGACTTCAGGAAATTTTGGACAACATGTTTTATTTTGGATATATGAGTAATATTTTTGAAAATAATTTCAAATTTCATGAGATAAATTTGCCAAAAGTGAATATGTTGATGGGAGACACAAGGAGGTGTGTTTCACTTAACTAATGGTTATGTTATGATTGTTATGATTGTTATGAACTAAAGGGAATCACAAGGGGTCCCAACTAAGAGTTCTTATTTATTTATAACCCTTATTATAATTATTACTCTTCCCCCTAACTAAAGTTAGTTGAGTCTTTTAGTTAACTTAACTAATGAGTTGGTTCAACTATTTCAACCAATTCTAATTTGTTTAAAAACAAAAGGAAAGGGAGGAACAAGAGGAGGATAGAAGCAAAATCATACTAATGTTTTCTCTTTGAGTTTATGTTGAGATATTTCAGTTTTTATTCATTCATTATTCATCACAAGCCTAATTCTCTTTTATGATAGCAGGGTCTTATTGTAGACAACAATATTCAAGATTGAATCACATCATTCAGACACTTGTTTTTCAGAGGTGTTGATCTATCTTTGATAGTCTGTGTAGACTTCTCTGTTTGTGAATTAATTCTCATGACTGACAAAGGCTATTGTGCAGAGTCGAGTGGGAAACAATCTATGGCAAGATGATCCAGCTTTTTAGAGTTCAGTTTTGGTTTTCTGTCAGAGGTCCTTTTGTATGTTCCATCGGGGATGTCTAAGTTTGACTTTGGTTCAAAATTTCTGCATGAGATTTTGTAAAGAAAATGACTCTTTGGTGAATTTGAATGAAATAAAGGATTGCTTTATGTCTCATCTGTCTTGTTTATCATCTTGGTGACTTCACTTCTATCTTTACATTTATTTCAACAACTGGTATGTTCAGAAAATTACATAAAACTTAAATTTCCAGCAAGCTTTTTGTTGATAAAAGACTAGCCTAAGCATTCATAATTAATACTTGTGAGTTAGGATGTTATTTTTGTTGGCTATAAACATAGGGTGATATTCCCGTCTACTTTTCTCTAGCCAAGCAGAGTCTGAAAATGCTTGAGTAAGATCATTTCATATCATTTACTCAACATTTATTTGGCGACCATACTAGAGAGATCTTTAATATCTCTTGGGTTAATATTTCGATTTTTATCGATACATCTTTCTTTTTCTGAAATTGATTCTTTTACTGTTCCTATTACAAGACAACCCAATATCGAGCTTGGTCTTTAAGACTAGATCAACATTACTTTGAACCTATTTAACACCATTCTAGACAATGCCAATACCTGTGTTGAGATTAACCATTCTTGGGCAGCAATTGAATGAGATATTAGCGCTCAAGAACAATTAGAGGCTAGACGTAGACAACCTAGAAATCGGTAGAAACCCTTTGTTTCTTCAAGTTCTAGCCTTTCTTTCATGTCCTTAGACTCTCGTGCTTCTAGAATAAGAAGAGGGTTGTCATCCAAAATCAATCTTATTGCTAAAATAGGGAGAAGAAATGTTGTGTTATCTACCCAATAAAGTGCTCTAAGGAGAACTTTATTTGATTCATCCATCTTGTCTTTCTTTCCCTCATCTATCAACCACAAGATGGCATCTAGTGGTGGCTCTGGTGGCACTGGAAGTGCTCCATATTCCAAATATTCATCATCATAAGTGATTGGTAACTTATATAGCCACTATATCCCTGTCCAATCCACAAAAAAACCCACCAAAGTCATCAAAAAGTATGGGCTTTTTCAATTCAAAGAAGACGCCACAACCACACCGTGGCATGTGTCCTCTCCTCTTAACCTAGCACCTGCTACTCGTCCACTTCCGAAGTTTAAAGAGCATTTGCTTAAGTTTCCAGGAAATAACACTGTCAGTACAAACGAACACCTGGTGGAATTTTCTAATGCTTGTCATAACATAGGGGCTAACGACAATCACACTTGCATGTGCTTGTTCATCAATTCCTCGGAAGGAAAGGTTGTGACCGATTTCTTTGATCTTCCCCCTAATATCCTGTCTACTTGGGAGGAGTTAATCTATTGGTTCTGATCCACTTATGGGCAATCCAAGAGCCCTGCCGAGAATTTAAGGGAATACAATAATGTCACCTATAAGTATGGCGAGACCATCAAGTCTTTCAACTTGCATTTCACCAAGTTGTACAATCAAATCCCCGAATTTATTCTCCCTCAGAACCAATCCATTTTCATGCACTACTACAATGCATTGCTTTCCCCATACCGTCATAGGCTTGAAGAAAAGGCCATTGATAATATCAGTTCTGCTATGCATACTTTCTCAAAGTATGAAGAACAACTTGAAAGAATTGGTCTTCCCTGGGGAGAATCAGTTAGACAGACAGACAGACATGTCTGCTCTCTTACAAATAGTACAGATATGAACAATCATATGATATAATTTGAGTGGAAGGGTACTGTCTCCCCAATCACCCCTGGAGCTTCATCCTATTCTACACCCCCCTTTAGAAATCCGGTTGAGAACAATTTTCAACCTAAAGCTATCCTGCCTCATAGTTGGTGTAACTTTTGCGAGGAACACCACGAGGAAACCACATGTGAGGTAAAGACGAGTGCCAGAGATAAGATCTTTGGTAAAATACCAGAAGCTACTATCACTGTCCTAGTCTTTGTAGAGCCAGAGGATGTCATGGTCATCAACACTAGGAACAAAGCCTATGCCCCCAAGGGAAAATTTGATTCTCCCCACAGTTCTTCTACCCCGAGCTCATCCTCACCCGCTGCTACTCCCCAGGTTCCTAAAGTTCCTGAGAGTCAAGGAATCATTCCCTCTCTCTCTTCTTCCAAATATAATATCTTGAATCAATTATCCAACATCAAAGTAGATGCAACCCTTCTAGACATGGTTTCCATCCTTGAACAACAGATGCATCTGAAACAATTCATGGAAGGAAAAGCTTCTATTGTAGCCAATCTTTCCAAAGAGGTAAGCGAAGAGGATTCTTCTGTAAATAAAGTAGGTGTACATAACTTTAGATACCATGTAAAAAATCCCCCTTTTTTATATTTCTGTAAAGATCATGGATAAGATTTCCCATTGTTGCCTCATTATGGTTCAGTCTCAAGTGTGATGTCGAAGATTATTATGGAAGAGCTAGGCTTGTCTTCTACAAATGAAAACGCTAGAAGCATTCTCTCCTATAATAGTCTACAACAAACAACCATAGGCGAGATTAACGATGTAACCTTGGTTTTATGCGCTCATCCTGAGATAAGGACAACCCTCAGTATTCAGGTAATTGATATGTCTGTAAGAAATTACTCAATTATCTTGGGGAGAGATTGGCAAGCCTTAACAAGTGGATACCTCTCGCTCAATGGGAGACATTTATCCATTCCTCGGAATGATAAGAATATTATAGTCCTTAGAGAGGGAATAATTTCACCCTACATAGAGAGTGTTCCACAATATAGCGTCAACTATATTGAAGAAGACCTAGGAGTGTATTGCATCTTTACTGAAGAGGATAATATTCCTTTGGAAAAAATTGATTTAGATGATGATATATGGAATATGCACTTTGATGGCTCACACTCTAATGAAGGTAATGGGGCTGGTATTATCTTGGTTTCCCCTGCAGGAAAAATTCATATTCTGTCATACAGGTTGGAGTTTGCTTGTACAAATAATGCCGCTGAATTAGAGGATTTATTATTAGCCATTGAGAACGCCCTTAATCTCGGTTGTGGTCACCTTTCAGTTTTCAGAAATTCCAATCTTGTTGTGAATCTGATACGTAAGATATGATCTCCTAGCAACAAGCTGATGGAACGATACACCCAAGATGTTTGGGCACTTACCTCAAACCTTTTATCTTTCAACATCACTCATATTAGGAGGGAATTGAATTCAATGGTTGGTTGGTTAGCTATCTTTGCAGCTTCTCTTAAACAAAAAATTTCACCTCACAGGCCTATTTGTTCTTTTCAATCTCTATATTGTTCATATATCCCTAGCAATATAGAATCTTGGCAGGCCCTCCCTAACAATTATAGTATTTGTGCTTTCATTCGGGATGGGCCTCTTAAGCCCGAGGAAATTATTTCCACAAAATACCATGAGATTCCTGAGATCTTGACTCCTCTTGAGAGTTCGTTTTCATTGAGTGATGTAGGAAATAAAGAAAAACAAAAAAAAGGAGGAGATATGAAAGGAGGTGGGTGAAACCATCTCTATGAACATTTGGGCACTCAAACCTTGAAGGAACATTGATATAAGTACCCAATGTTCTGGTAGCAAAAAAAAGAAGTTTTCCAAGCTACTTGGTCAATTTCAAAAGGTTTCTGCTTGGCCTTATAAGGATCTTAGTGGTTTTGATCCTGTTTCTTTACAAAATGATATTTCCATCAAGGAATGCATGAAACCAATTTTACAAGAACAAAGATCTATTAACTCTGCTTTAAAGACAACCTTTCAAAGGGAGTTGGAAAAATTCTTAGGGGTTGGGATTATTTTTTTCAGTCCATTTTGAATGGGTTTCAAATTGGGAATGTGCTTCGAGGACCATTGAGAATGTTAGAACCTTTATCAATCTTCAAACTCTCAGGCAAACTATTATGAGAAACCCTTTCCCTTCCCTCAGTATGGAAATGGTTTTGCATTAGGTTGTAGAGTCACAGTTAAGACCCTTGGTTGACACTTTGTTGGACTGCAAGAAGATCAAGGTAAAAGGGGCAGACGCCTACAAAACCACTCTTATGACTAATTGGGGCACCATGCCTTATTGATGCCTTCTTTCTAGCTTACTTGACGCAAGTACCGCTTTTAGCAGACTTGTGTACGCGACTTTTGATGAATTAGTCAGTCTCCATCTCTATCTTGATGACTTAATCATGTGCATCAAGGGGATGATAATTACATCAGAATTTCAAGTGTTGGCTCCTTCCCAAATTGTTTTTGTCTTGGACACTAACTCTTACATTTTAAAGAAATTACAGAAGCAATTGTTTTCCTACAACGCTAACAACCCTTGCTTGAAATATTGCGAGGAACCAACGTGAAAAGCTTTAATGCTGATTGGATTTTTCTGTATACTAGTAGCCTAGCTCTGCTTTCAATTTTTGTGCTTCCTTTTCTGTTTGACTTCAGCTTTCCGAGTTAAAATTTTCTTGCTGTTTTTCATTTGTGTCTTTTACTGCTGCTATTTTAATTTCTTCATTTTTACTTCTATTATGATTTTTTGTTCTTATTATCTTTTAGTGTTTGGTCAAAATAATATGTTGGATCAATCTTGCTACAGTGACACTCCTACGAAGCATTGTTAGTCAATAACAATCAAGCTTACATGACTGTTATGATGTCTCCTTCGAAGGACCCTTGAAATAGTTATATATTTCCACTGCTGTCTTGTAAAGAGCTTGGTTATCTCCCGCTTCTTCTCTCCATTTCTTCGTCTATCGAGAAATAAAGGAGCAGATCCATAAATTTTTCGCGTTGAGATAAGAGTCGATTCTGGTTGGATGATTATGTATACAGGGATAATCCCCCTCAAAATTAACATTTTTCATAAGTTATTCCCAAATTCCCGGTCATTTTTCCATTAAATTAGCTCACTTCCCCCTGTTGCATAATTATTCTAGTTACATCTTCTAAAATTATTGTTCTTGGTCTGCAAAACCATGAGTTATGAGTTCTAAATTTGTTGAAAACAAATTTCCCTTTGGAGTCCCCAGTTTGTTGACGATTAAAAAACGTCAACAAAATTTCACTCGCAAAGTGTTGCTAAAGCTTATTATTATAAAAGTTAAATAATACTAGTATGTGGGACCCCCTTGAACTATTGAAGATCAGGTCTGTTTATAGTTGATGTTGTGATGATGTGTGACACGACTTACATGGTTGATGATATCTTGTTGTTATTGGCTATGATTTGAGATTATGAGGTGTTGGTTCCTTATTTTATTACAGCCTATGCTATTCATTGATATCATCGCTATCTGTCCTTATGACACCTGCTACTTCAGAACCATACCGATGGGATGGATGTTGTTGTTGCTAACATAATGGAAGCGCTGAAGAAGAAAGGATGGGCCCTCCAAGGACAAGCTCAAGTCAATATGGCTCTCAGTACTCCATGTCTAGGACCTGTGGGCCTCGAGACATAATCTCCTTAGTTATCCCTAGGAAAGGGGATAACAGTATTGAAGTTGAATAATCGGTTGAATTGGTATATATTTTTCAACGTACCATGCAACTAGTTCCTTGCAGTAAAAAATCTCAAGGACACACCTTGCACAAGCAATTTCGGACATCCAAATCACTTCCTTCTAAGAAGAAGGGGATGAATATTAAGAATACGCTACAGACCACTAAAAGTTCTAGTCCTCATGCCCAAAAATATTCAAAGTATCACCGCATAACTGTTGTCTAGCTGCTGTGGCCATAAGTTGATGAGAGTGTTCCTTTAATCCAGATAATATTTTCAATGGGCGCTTGAGAGAGATAACAATAATATAATCTTCTTCAAATCATGCTTTAATGCGGTTTTAATGAGAAATATCCTCGAGCCCTTTGCTTATTAATGATGATATTTACGGAACCTGCATGATGAGTTAGTGGCATTAAATCATTCTTAAATGCGTATTGGGAAAATCACGAGGATGGTGGGGACAAATGAGAGTGATTAGGATTTGGGAATTTTTGTGAACCTGCCAACCTAGGAACCTGTGAACTCGTGGTTGCAAAAGGTCGAAAATAGGCTAAGTGTTCTAATGCGATCGGTTGGAATCAATATAAGAGAGATGATATACTTGGGAGCTTGGTGAGCCCAATGGTCATAATGTAGATGACGAATCTATGGGTGCAAAATGGATATCGCAGAACTTTGAATATGATAGGTTGAACCTGTGAACCCGTGAGTGGAGAAATGGTTAAGTATATAATAATACAGTGGTCGTCCAGACTTGTGCTATGGGAATGGATGGAGATGAAAACCTGCGAGCCCGTGAACCCACCATTTTCAAAAAATGACTAAGTAAAGTAACTAGAAAGGGAAAATAGAAGGGAGAAAAGAAAAGGGGAATTCAGGTAAGTATAAAAGAGGGAAAAGAAATGGAAAAAATAAGTTGGAAAACTAGAAAGGCAAGGGAAACTCGAAAACGAGAAATGGTCTCAACAACTGGCTCGAATTGTGGGATGATAACCCCTTGCGGCTTGTCAAGAATCTAGAATCTTTATGACCAAGTGCTTCCATCCATTGGGTTATGGAGTGAAAGTAAGAATATACAAACTGGAAAAAAATAAAATTATGTACAATGAGAATGAGAAAGTCTTAGGTGAAGAAACCTTTCAAATGTTTCTCGTTGATAGGCATCATTAATATTTTACCCTTCATGTCTTGGAGCATGTAGGAATTAAAACCCAAGATCTTTTCAACAATGTATGGTCCAATCCAGAGCGCTTTGAACTTTGTATGCATCGACGGTTTATCCTTGGCCTTGTTCCAAAGTAACACCAGTTCTCCCTTCTGAAAATTATTTATAGTTTCACTTTGATCAAAATATCTTTTGATACGTTGTTGTCTCTAAGAAGTTCAATTTAGGGCTTTCCTTCGTTCTTCTTCCAACTTCAAAAACTGATTGATCCTCCTTTGGATAGGTGAACTATCTTCTATATCTTCTGTATTAACCATGGAAGTCAAGGCATTGAGTTCGAGGCTAATTGAAATTTTCTCTTATTTCCCATAAACCAATGTATACAGGGACATCCCAGTGTTTTCCTTTGGAGTCATTATGCTTTCCCACAACGCATCAGTCAACTTCAGATGCCAATTCCTTTGGTTGTTATCAATAGTTTTCTTTAGTACCTAAACAAGTATTTTATCTGTGGATTCTACAAGACCATTTCCTCATGGATAATAATTCAATGATTGACTCATGATAATTCCATATTCTCCACAAAAATTTGTAAACTTCGACCCGATGAAAATCAAACCATTATTAGTGATAAATTTATCCGGGACACCAAATATTGACATAATATTATCTTCGAGGAACTTAATTAACTCTTCATAATCAACTTTCTTTAACGCCACTGCTTCTGGCCATTTCGTAAAATAATCTGTAGCGGTGAGGATGTACATATGTCCCTTGCTTGACTTCGGATTTATTGGGCCGACGAAATCAAGTCCCCATTGAGAAAATGGTGGCTCTAAAATTATGGGTTGTAACGACATCGTAGATCTCTTCATTTTCCCTCAAAATTGATGGCATGAAACACACTTCCTTATTGTGGCATATGAGTCTTTAAATATTGATGGCCAATAAAATCCAACTCTTATTATCTTGTGGGCGGTTGCGGTATGTGAAAAGTTCCACCACATATTCCTTAATGGAATTCTATCATTAATTCCTGGGATTGGTTTTCACCAACGCATCTCAGTAGTATACCATCATAATTCCTCCAAAACAATATATCAACAATCAACACATATTGATTTTCCTTCATCTTCAATGTTCTTCGCTCCGTAGGGTTCATGGTGACAGGAAACTTCCCGGACCTCAAGTAGAATACAATGTCTCTGTTCCATTTTGAATCATCCAATGATTCTCTTACTGAAATTGAAATCATTCCATCCACATAATCACTATTTTTGATGAGTTTGCATAAACCTTGTCCTTTGACAACCTTTAAAGGTTTAATTTTAATATCATATTCTTGTATCTATGTCAGCCAGTTAGCCCATTTTCTTTCTCTCAATTATTTATTTAGAAGCATCTTCACTAGCGATGATGGGACATAAGCAATAACATGAGATTTTAGTATGTACATTTGAAAGTGCACCATCGCTTTCACAAGGGCCAAGGCTTGTTTTTCTAGTTTTGAATACCTCAATTCATGGACATGTAGGGTTTTTCTTATGAAACTGATTGGGAGTTTTTCCCCTTTGGTATTCTTCTGAGTAAGAAAAAATGCAACAATTATTTCTGTAGTGAATGAATAGATGATGTGTTGGCACAGGGGCAGACCCAGGGTTCAATGCTTAACAACGCACCAACAAAACCTCGACTACCGACCCTTTTGGCAACACCTGTGAAGCATGCGAAGTCTCACTCGAGGTAGAAGAAGGGGGGTTATAGGATGCTGGTGTCTGTAACTAGGATGGGACATGAATCTATGATAAGAGCACTTCAAAAAATATTCTATTAACACTTAGGAAGTGAACATGCATTAATTTATTAACCTAATTAACACCGCAGATCACAATAGGAAATAGGTAAGCACAATAACCACAAGTAATTATGTACCTTGAGAACTTAGCACTGTGAGTTAAATCTATCATTAATTTACCCTTTAACATAAGTAAAGTACTTAAGCAACAAAATATACATTCATTACACATCATAATCAAATCACTAAGCAAATGCATAACATAAAAGACATTGCACTAAGCAAACCATGAGACACCAGATATACGTGGTTCACCCCAGGGTGGGGCTATGTCCACAAACCGCTTCGCCTCTTTATTATTCACCAAAATATTACATCCAACCACTCCTGTGCACTAAGCCACAGAGTCGAACTTCGCACAAGACAGGAGATCTGTGCACTAAGCACTAGATCCTCCTTCTTCACCTTCCAAAACTAGGTCAAATGCACAGATCCAAAATCTCTTCTCACGACACTTAGCACCTTCTACAAAATCACAGTCGAGCACAAAGACTCGAACACATACATTCCTTTGCACAAAAGCACTCAGGACTACTAGAACTACTTCTACAATACATTCCTCTTTATTTATAGTTTACAAAATATTACAATAAGGCCTAAACATGGGGAAAACCCATGAGCCGACATACCGTAAACCCATTAAAAAACCATAGAGGTCCCCTTACTGGGTCCACATAACCCTCAAAATAGGTGAGATCCTCGATCTCAGCTCCACCTGGGTGCTCCTACTTCGATCAGCGTGTTGAAGTCCAAAAGTGGGCCAAAATTGACCAAAGTTTACCCAAAACTTAGTCGAGGGCCAACAGGCCCCCTACACTCACATGTGACTTGTCTCAACTCACTCAGGTCTGGACAATGTTGCTTCAAAAGTATCAAGATTAAGTCAAGATGCTTCGACTTGCTACCTCGCCTGAGCCTCCTACTCAGCGATCTCCTGGACTGTCTGCTCTGTAAAAGGCCCTTCTAGGCGTTGTTCTATTGCTACAACTACTTGATCTAACTGTGAACCCTGGCTGTCGATCTCCTCGAACACCTTGCAAGATTCGTCTTGCACAGGTTGTAAATTTTGTGTTACTTCCATCACTTTACCCTGGAGGGCAGTGATCTGTTGTTGTACTATGCTCTACTCCTGGGATATCTTCATCCTTTCCACTGCTATGAGCAACTTCATCTGCGCTTGCAATGAAAATGCTTGTTGATGCGTCTCCTGTAACTAAGCCTCTATCTTTTTTAACTCTGGATCCTCAGCGAGGCATTCATACATCTAGGTGCTTCTGTCACTCAACTGTTTACATGCCGAGGTAAGGGATTTCATACTTGCTACTATGTTTTTGGCGGACTCCTCCCTCTGATCACACACCTCCTGTGGGGTGCTCGACACTGCTTGGGCCTCCAATTCAACTATCCTAGCCTGAAACTGCTGGAGGGTCTCTGGGAGCTTCACTAATTGAGATTCAATAGGATTTTTCTCCTACTATACCATGCCTAGCACAGAGCGACACACTTTACTTACCGCTTCTTTGACCAAGGCCTGCTCTGTGAGTAGCTGCTCTTTTTCCTTCTGTAGTTGGGCTTTGCCAACTCTCTTTTCCTCCTGAATCTTCACCTGAAGTTTTTCTTTCTCACTTTCATAGGAATCTACACTGTCCTGCGCTGCTCGTAGCTGTACTAGGACTTCATATTTCTCCTTTTGCAAGGCTTCTGTACCCTTCTCCTTCTCTTCATGGGCTCTCTGGAACCGAGCTTCTGTTTCATTAGCAAGCCTTCTTAGCTGGGATACTCTTTCAATGTTCATGTCTCTATGTTCCTTTCTGTATGCCTTCAAACCTACCTCCAATACTTCGACCTATCCTGGAGTTACTCCTTTAAGGTTAACCTCAACATCCAAGTTGGGGCTAGCCTGTAGTGCTGCGGGGGTGGGAAATTGATGCTATACTGGGGGAGGGTGATCCAAATCCCTCGTTCACCCTGTGGATTTGGTTCACCCTCTATGGTTTGTGATGATGAAGGTGCAGATGGTGTAGTAGGCACTGCGCGAACCAAACAAACAGCCTGCTGCACTTCCTTCAACTCCCTCTCAATCTTTTCACACAACTCCGCCTGTTTCTCTTCGTATCTCTACAACATTTACTCAAGGGCATCCTCCATATCTCCACAGACCAAACTAATGTCATCATCAGTGAGAGTGGCTTCCAATTGTGGCTTATTGGTGCATGTATTCTTCCTCGTTGAAGGTTTCTTCGGAGAAAATTTCCTTTTTTGTGGGGTCACTATCACAACGGGGGTTCTTGAAGTGGTATAGCTTTCCCTGCTCCTTGCTCTTCCTCTTATTCATTTCCTCCTTCCCATCCTTCTGCTTCATTTTATCCTCCTCCTGGCGAGCTAGATTTGTTATCTCTATAGGTTTTCTCTTCGTCCTCTTCGTCATTGTTTATGTCCTAGACTTCAACCTGCTTTTTGCGTTCCATCTGCTTCTTCATCCCACTGGATTGTCCGACATGTTCATCTCGCGTAACCATCGAGCTTCCTATAGTATCAATGTCAGATAACTTTGCATCGACGACAGGTACAAGAAATTCTTCTGGCCATTACTTTATAATCTATTCCATATCTTGATTCGCGAGCTTACAGTATGAATGTAAGCTTTCCTGGTGCTCGTATCTTCACGCAGTGATGTAAATGAAGTGGGGATCAGCGCAAAAATTCTCTATGGGCTGATATTGATGCATAGTGCACTGTGTCATACACAGGAATGCTTCAATGGCACCTTTCAACTACTGATAATACCTGTGAAACACAACATTAGACTGCCACTTCTTTGTCATGTCATTAGTATACCACAGGTTGGAAAACTGGGCGGCCAGGGGCTCTCTAGGTTCAATATCGAGGAAAGTAGCTCCTTCAGAAATATGCTGAGCCAAAAATGTGATCAATATGATCAACCAACTGTAATGGAAGTGATATCCTAAGTCTTGGGCTTCATGGAAATCCTTTTCTAGCTCATTGACGAGGTAGTTCGCCCAGTTCATCTGCATTCCCTCCACACACTTTCCTGTGAGGTCCACCACAAACCCGGTGACCTGTGTGGGGCAGTCCTTCCTTAATAGCTTGCCAACTAAGAGTTGACAAGAAAGGTTCACTACGCCATCCTATATGGAGGCTACCGTGTAACCTCGCTTCCCCTTTTCTACCTCTCCATAGGCTTCTTTGATGCGTTGTGCTAAAGATCGGTTTGAGGTCTTCCCTGGATAGAACTGTTGTGGGTCAGGACCCTTCAAGCTTAAACTTGTGATCCGATGGATCAACGTCATATCCACATTAATTCTTCTATCGAGCCATATATATCCTCCATTATAGCACGACAAAAGGATTTTAACACAAGCGTTAACCTCATAGTGGTAGCCAAAAGTGGGAATATTCATTATGTTCAATACGTCTGACTGCACCAACCCCTTGATCCATGTCTATGGGACAAGGTGAGCTTTCTTTATAGTTTTCTTCGTTAAGTAACGGTGAGGAGATAACATGGCGTAGTTCTTCTGGTCTCCTAAGTTGAATTCATTGTGCTTCAATAATGGGATCTGCCCTAACTGACTCCCTACTATGCGGATTCCTTTCAGAATGTATGCAGTGAACAAATAGTACTCGAAATTGCAAGGGATATTGTCATGGTTAACAACACTGGTCAAAGGCGAAATATACTCAGGCACGATCAATGAGATCTTCTTCACGTTAGCTAGATCACCGCGGTGCTTACTTCTCTGTTTAGTTACAGGGTTGATGTGGGAGGAACGACGTTTGGTCAATGGAATGCCTGCAATCCCCTAGTCGATGAAACATGAATACCTTCGGATACAGGTTTGTCGGCCATTAGTTTCCTAAGAAATTCCTCGGCATACTTCTCAAGGTCGTTAGGTTTGCCCGACATTTTAGCTTTTCACAGACAACAGATAGACAAACATACAAGCGGGGTATAATTCCAAATAACGACAGACAACTCAGTTCAACACTTGGACAATTCTCTACTTATCTCAGTCAGTCACAGGTAGCAAAAAGTTTTCCCAGTGCAATGATCGACGAGTTAAATAAGCGGGGCAGTCGTGAAGGATCTTCCAACGGATGGGAACTAGAGTTAAGTGCTCCCATTAATGTAAGTCTATTTGTTATGGCACAGTCTCAACATCCAAAAGCAGTCCATAAGACCATAAATGCATTTCCTAACCATTCTAGAGCATCATTCTAATGGTCAGGGCGTCTCCAACGGTTATATAACTTTGCCATGGAAAATTCCAAATCTACGTGGACATGCTGTTCCAGCGAGGTTCAAACCCTACGAACCTGCTTCCTGCGAGGTTTCGGTCTGCGAAGTCTTCCATCTGGTTTCTATAAATTCTTGTATCTTTTCCAACTTAGCCTTCTTCTTATTGAGCTTCCTTGCCTTCTTTCCTATTATCTGAGTCTCTTTAACTGTTTTTGGAATACTCTTTCCATTTTTATTCTTATCTTCCCCTAGCGTAGTGGATTCGCACTGTTGAGGTACCCTCAAATGTTCTGAAGTTAATATCCCTTTTCTTAACACTTCCTGAGTGGGAACACTTCTCTCTTGGATAGATAGGTCCTTCAAGACTTCTTGCATTCTTTCAACCTTGATAGCTAATTCTTCTGCTTTTTGTCCCTCATGCATTGTTACTTTATTCTATTGCTTCGACTTATCTTCTCGTTCTTCTCTTAGTTGGTCTATTTTCCTAGCTATGAAATCCCTTAATTATTTCTTTTTCTTTTCTCTAGCTTCTTCCTCTGTTTTCCTTCTGATCTGATCCTTCTCAATCCAATTTTTACCTAACAAAAGTTGGAAAGGGGTGTTGTCCTCAACAAACCTAATGACTTAAAATTCTTCTTCAGTCGATGTTCCATGAACAATAATAGGTACAATAGTTACTCTTCCACATAAAGTTATCATCTTTCCCTTAAACAAGCCTATCCTTCCTAAAGAAGGTACCATAGTAGGCTTTCCCAAAACTGCCCAAGTTTATTTTGTCATAATATCCCCTTGTGTTTCTTCATCCAAGACTATACAGTCTACGTCAAAGTCTTTTATTCTTACACTTATGCGTTGTTTTGCTTTCAGGTTTTCTAGTAAACTAACATCTTTATGAACATCCATCATTTCTTTCAACTGTAATAACATAGTCTGAACTCCCTTTGTCCTTTTCTTTTTATGAACTTCTAATATACCCTTAGTCTCTTGACTCTTTTCATAAGTTTATTGTCTTATGTTCATCCCTTAAACTTTAGCAATAATCCTCGAACAATCCTCAACCTCATGATGATCTAGGTGGATATCGGTGGCCACCCAACTTTTCCAACTGGCTCAAAACAAGTTTCTGGCAAATTTGGCAATTTTGGCAATTTACTATTTTTAGCAGTTTTTAACTTCCGGGGCCATTTTGAGGCCCTAAAAGATGTTTTTTTTTATTTTTTATTTTTTAATGCTTTTATGGTTTTGGTAAAATAGGTTTGAAATATGGAATTTCCTTTGATATTTCACGTAAAATGAATCTCCTCGACGATACCTTTCCAACGGGCTATCATACGCCTAAAACGGAGATCATATGCAAAAGTTATGACCCCAGGAAGTTGATGTACTAACTTACCCAAACGGGGCCCACATGAATCAAGCTTCATCTCCTAGGGTTAGGTTATTGTATGTTGAGGGATTTTGGAATTCCTGTTTATTGTAAAAGGGCCTTCAGATCCTCATTGTAATCATCTTCTTGTGAATGAGAGTAGCCGTCACATCTCTTCTTAGAGATAAGCTACCACCATTCTAGCGAGTCTTTCACTCTATATTTTTACAGTCTCTGTACATTTCTTTCATTAATAGAAATCGTGTATTACTGTATATCTGTGTTTATGGTTGCATCTCTGATACATTTATGTTATATTATTGAATATCTGCGATATCTCTCTGCATTTCTTTATTATATATCCACTCTCATTTTGTGCCGAAAATAATCCGGATCACATGACCAACAACCTTAAAACAAAGAAAAATAGGGCCTACCCCATGGAATTCCTTAGAAAGATGTCCCGACCTTCTGCAATTATAACACAAATTCAATCCTCTTTTTCTCTTAAATGTTCCCCAATCTTTTTTGTACTACGCACTTCCCCTAGGATCATAGTGTTGGACCTGCAATCTGCAAATATTCTTTCTAGGTTCCCCCATCCACTTATTAGTCCAAAAACTCTTTCTATGCATAGGAATAACATATATTTCTTCATTTCCATTAAATTTACTCAAATTAACTCTTTCTTTCAACTGTTCCCTAGTCTTCAGACTAGGACAAAGTCTATTAAACATACTTAAATTCATGCTTTCAAAACAAAAAAATTCACTTATCTTTCTCCTACCAAAGCACAAAGCTTGCTTCTTTTAGAATCATTGCTCTTTTCTTAAGAATAACTTATTTTCTTGGCATAAATATTTTCAAGTCAAGTAGGGTACTGCGCACTTTAGCAATAGATCTATGCCCAAAGCTTTTCTTTTTCTTTACTTCAGTTCCTAACAATCATAGTTTCAAGTCTCGACAACAGAATCATTTGTTGGAACAAGGGCAGACCTAGGGTTTAATGCTTAACATTGCACCAACAAAACCACGACTACTGGCCCTTTCAAAAACACCTTCGAAGCAGGTGAAGTCTCACCCGAGGTAGAAGCAGGGGGATTATAGGACGCATGTGTATGTAACCAGGCTGGGACACGAATCTGTGATAAGAGAACTTCATAGAATATTATGTTAACGCTTAGGAAGTGAACATGCATTAGTTTATTAACCTAACTAACACCACAAATCACAATAGAAGACATGTAAGAGCAATAACCACAAGTAATTATGTACCCTAAGCACTTAGAACTGCGAGTTAAATCTATCATTCATTTACCCTTTAACATAAGTAAAGTAGTTAAGAAACAAAATATACATTCATTACACATCATAATCAAAGCACTAAGCAAATGCATAACATAAAAGACATTGCACTAAGCAAACCATGAGACACCAGATATACGTGGTTCACCCCAGGGTGGGGCTATGTCCACAAACCGCTTCGCCTCTTTATTATTCGCCAAAATCTTACATCTAGTCACTCCTGTGCACTAAGCCACAGAGTCGAACTTTGCACAAGACAAGAGATCTGCGCACTAAGCACTAGATCCTCATTCTTCACCTTCCAAAACTAGGTCAAATGCACAGAGCCAAAATATCTTCTCATGACACTTAACACCTTCTACAAAATCATAGTCAGGCACAAAGCCTCGACCACATACATTCCTTTTCACAAAATCATTCAGGACTACTTGAACTACTTCTTCTACAATACATTCCTCTTTATTTATAGTTTACAAAGTCTTACAATAAGGCCTAAACATGGGGAAAACCCATGAGCCGACATCCCATAAACCTATTACAAAATCCTAGAGGTCCCCTTACTGGGTCCACATAACCCTCAAAATAGGTGAGATACGCGATCTCATCTCCACCCATCAACACTCCTACTTTGATTAGCATGTCGAAGTCTAGAAGTGGGCCAAAACTGACCAAAGTTTCCCCAAAACTTGGTCGAGGGCCAACATGATGAAATCCCTTTGAAAATCTGTACTAATGAGGACCAACGATGTGGTGATTTCTCCTTTGATATTATTTAAATATTCTTGAGTATCTGTTTTCCATTCAAACCTCTGCTCCTTTTCCAACAACAAATTGATCGGCTTCACAATACTTGCATAGTGAGGAACAAACCTTTGCACAAAATTGATCTTTCCGAAAAATGATTGAACTCCTTTCTTGGATGTTGGGGGGTTGAGCTCATTTATTTCTTTAACTCTTTATGGATCTATATAAATCCATTCCTTTCACACAATATGACCCAATAGGTTTCCTTGAGTTACAACGAATAAGCATTTCTTTGGATTTAGAGAGACACCATGTAATCTACATTTTTCAAAAACTGTTCTCAAATGATGGATATGATCAACCCTTGTTTTTGAATGCACTATCAAGTCATATTGATAGTCTGCCATAAATTTTCCTATCAACTCACTAAATGCATGATCCATGGCCCTTTGGAATGTGGCTCCATCATTCTTCAAACCAAATGGAATTCTATCATATGCATATGTCTCCCAAGGTGTTATGAATGTTGTCTTTTCCCTGTCTTCCTCAGCCACAAAGACTTGGTTATATCCAGAAAAACCATCCAACATGGACATGTAGGATGATCCAGTGACTTGTTGAAGAAGGAACTCCATATTAGGCAAAGGAAAGTTATCCTTTATGCTTTCTTTGTTAAGTTCTATGAAATCGACACACATCTAGATTTCCCTCGTCTTTTTTCTTACAATCACAGGATTTGAAAGCCAGTCAGAGTGTCTAATGGGATAATTTTTTTCGGCCTTCTTTAATTTCTTCAATTCAATATTTACTAGAGGTTTCAGTTTGGGATTCATCATCCTTATTTTTTTCTTTACAAGATTTTCTTCTTCCCTCAAAGGAATGATGTGTTGAAATATCGTTTTATCATAAGCTTTCAAATCGTCATAGGTCCATGCGAACACACCAATGTATTCTTTAAACAATGAAACATATTGATCAACTTCCTCAGTGGTGCAATCAATTCCCAAGTTGACATATTTCGGGAAACTGTCAGTTCCAATATTGACTTTTCTTATCTCTTGCACTTTTTGAATTGAAACTTCTTCAAGGAGATTCTTAGCATGATCATCTTCCATGAAAAGAGACTCAGATTGTATACAATCTTTAGGGACAATAGACATGTGATCAAATTTATCATCATCATCGTTCAACAAAAACTTTTACAGTTGTTCATCACTCTCAAACGCTTGTAAATATGCCATGTTATTAGGCACAAAAGGTCGGGATACACTTTCTACTTGAAAATACGTTTTGCTTTGTATATCATTTGGGTTTGACAATGAGGCCTCCAATGCCAATGAATTTTCCTTATGATTCTTGTCCATTGGAATGAAAGAAATGTTGAAGGAGCTAAAATATTCCATCAATTTGTTAACTCTTTTGAAATATAACTTCAGTCTTTCCTTCTTGATCTTATACCTCCGAGTGACCTGATTAATCACCAACTCGGAGTCGCCAGTCACAATTAGATGTTCTATTTTCATTTATTGTGAAAGGATCATCCCCCGAATCAAGGCTTCATATTCTGCCTCATTATTAGTACATGAAAATTCCATTCTAATAACATGTGGATGCACAATCTTATTTGGACTCATAAGGACAATTCTAAGTCCACTCTCGGAGTTTGAACATGCTCCATCAAATGACATCCTCCAATAGACTTCAAACACATATTCTTGCTTCTCTTTATCTTGAACTTGCTCTAGACTTTCATTATGTTCCATGTCTAGGATGACATAGTTTCCAATCCCTGCGTCTATATAATCTTCCATTAATTAATTATCCTTCTTCTTGAAAGAGAAGGGTTTCCTGGGTTCATGGGGAAACTTAATCATTGCTCCTTCTTTTCCTAGTAGCATCATGAAACTTCCATCATTCATTATATATCCCCCGATCATGGACGTCGAATCTCTTCCTAGCACAACTCCATATGCCGGAGGAAGGTCTACAACAATAATATTGAAAACTGTAATAATATGGGGGTTTGTCATGATCCAAGAATAAAAGTCCTTGATTTCTCCACAAGATGGCACTTTTCTAGAATCAATTACATATATAATTTCACCAGTTTCGTAATACTTGGTGCAACTCATGCCCAATGCCTCCATGACCACTAGTGGCATGATATTATTTGTCACGCCTGTTTCAACTAAACAATTATGTAGTGCAACATCATGATTTTCAATTGAAATGTAAAAGGGAGGAATTTTACCTCTCAGCTTGGCAGTTGACTGGCTCTGGCTTTGTTTTGAAATGGAAATAACAACTTCTGCTCTTTCAGATGGATCATCCAACAATTTAAAAATGTTTTCTCTTTGTTGGGGAATCTTCACCACTTCTGTAAAGGAAAGAGTTATCCTTGATTTGCTTAAGTTATCTATGACGTTGTATGTCATCTGAGTGGAGTTTGACGTCAGGTGTTTCCTTTTAATTCCAACGCTATTTGTCAGTTTCTCATTTTCTCTTTTCTCATTTTTTTTTTATATTTATCTTTTTGGTTTTCTTTTTCATAGTCATTCTTATTCTTTGATCTATTTACAAATCTTCTTTTCTGGGTGACATTTTATTGCGAGTTGGGGTTGTTGTCACCTTCTTCAAATGTATACATGGACATCTCTCATCCATCCATCTACATTGTTTCAGAACTTTCATCATGTGAGTAATAATTTTCTTTCTTAACTACTTGCTCATCATACACATCATCCAAAACAACTGCATTGGGAGTATCCTTCTTGGGAAACCTTGGTCTTTGTGGATTATCCATGTTTTCAAAACTTACTCTGTTTTCTTAGGGAGGATTCCTTCTTTTCTCTGGGTCTAGAATTCTTGGATTTTCCAAATAATTATGTCCCCTTCTTAGTATCGTTATCTTGTTTTGAATTTGCTTGATAGTTCTATTCATCTGTACAATTTCAATTCTTTTCTTAGTTTCTTGTGTTGCCACATGGTCAACCTTTACGTCAGGTATGGTTCCCTTGAAAAATCCTCCTCCCATTGTTTAGTTTTGAGCCGTTCGTGGCTTGAATTGTTTGTTCTTTCTTTAACTGGAGGCTCCTTGATTATCAATACTTAATCCTCCTATATGCCTTTGTACTTTCCCTATTATAATGTCGGGGTCGACACTCGTTTCAATCATAATTTATTCTATTTCAGTGGATTTAGTCATTGCATCCTCCAAGGTATCCATTTGGGATGTTATGATAGCATATTTCACATTCAGAGGCATTGCATTCTTATAACAACTGAGAATGACTGGTTCATTTGGTCTATTTCAGTGGATTTAGTCATTGCATCCTCCAAGGTATCCATTTGGGATGTTAT
Organism: Picea mariana; assembly: GCA_032191745.1. Lineage (NCBI taxonomy): Eukaryota > Viridiplantae > Streptophyta > Pinopsida > Pinales > Pinaceae > Picea > Picea mariana. The sequence continues at coordinate 165,421 of JASDQU010101526.1, forward strand.
GATAGCATATTTCACATTCAGAGGCATTGCATTCTTATAACAACTGAGAATGACTGATTCATTTGGTCTTTTTATCTTCTAGAATATTACTCAAGGTTTTATTGAAATATTACTCAAGTTTAAAATCTCGTATCCTTTCATTCTTCCTCAAACGAATCTAAGTGAAATCGGTGAGAAGGGTATGATAAGAAATTGGAGGGGAAAACATAGTTAGGAACATGGCTTCGAAGTTATTAAATGAGCAAATTGATCTACTCATAAATGTTGTATATCATTCATATGCTCTTCCTAATAAGGTTTGCAGAAAAAACCTTACCATGACATTGTCATACTCAACACAGTGAAAATCACAAACATCAAGAAATAAGTGCAGATGCCTCTTTGCATCTATTGCTCCGTCTCCAGAAAATTCCTTTAGGGTGCCCGTAGGGAGAACAAGATCATGTTTCTCACCTATAAGATTAAAAGGAAAATCTCTTATTCTTCGTCTATTTTCAAACCTTAAGTTTTCTTGATTTTTTGCAACATCTCTTCCACCTCCTTGTCTCTCCTCATGTTGATCGTCTCAGGGTTGTTCATTTCTTTCTGCCATATTCGAAGAGATTCCAGGAAAACGATTTTCACTTCTAAGAATAAAGAGTTGTTTGCTTTTACTTTTGGAAATGGGTCCCTTGTATTCATCCAACTTCAATCTCGACCTTGTTTTTGTGATGCTCTAGCTAGCCGTTGGTTTCTTTGGCTTTGTCACTCGTCTCCTCTTTATCATGAGGATTTCTCTTTCTTCTTCCTTGACTAAGATCTACCAGGACCTTTCTAACTCTTCTCGGGTCTCATCTATTGTTATTACTAAATTGTATAATTGATGTAAGATGCTTCGTTGATTGTTCAATCCAATTTCTAATTGGGGATGATCAACCTGGGGCAAAGTCATAATTTTTTCAAAAAATGCTAGACCAAGTTCCAAATTTTAGTTCATTCCCCAGTATGGTCACCAAAAATGTTGACACTTGAATATGTTAGGACCGAAATGACAACCTCACAAGGATGTAAATCCCCCTACATTTTTATAGAGGTGGTACTCCTCTTTAGATTTTCTTGGGAATTCTAGGTATTCAGAATGTGGGACTTGGCAGAAGTCCGTCGTAGTAATTCAAAGAAATATAAATATTGCAAGAAAATAAAAGGAAAATATTTTGTTTTATTTTAAAATAAAGTTCCTTAGAAAGGGCCAAGAACCGAGCACATTCACACATTTAAAGAAAATAAGAAAAATTTCCTCATATCCATCATAGTTTGACTAAATATTTGTGATCACATAAAAATAAAAAAGAAGATGGTCCACACGCATAAGATAACTTTAACAGAGTGAACATGGGAAACTCAAATCAAGATAATGGTAGATTAACCTCTGTTGGTTAACCCAGGGTTCATGTCTCTTCGGGTTTCCAACAAAGCCTCTAAAACTATCGGCCCTCCTGATAAACCAGAAGGAAACACAGTGCATAGAGTGCCCTGCGTCGTCTCACCCGAGATAGCTTTAATAGGTGGCTATAAGACTCATGTGTTTACAGCCTAGGATTGAGTGTGAGATATGAGAACTGTATATTGAGCTGCTATTATAACTTATAACCATGATATAATGTCATTTGCAAATAAGCAGAAAATATAGCAACTCATTCATAAAGCATAACAATAACTACTAAAGACAATAAATATATGCATGCATTCATCACATAACATAGATGTTACCATGGTTCACCCTCTCCTGGGCTACGTCCACAAATAGTTGTCTCTCATCTCTTTCATTATAGTCACTATGGTACTACAACACTGCGCACTTTACAATTCTCCTCAGTTTGGTAAGATCTATATGAGGAGGATTATATCACACCAGGCTCCTCAACCTACAATCTAACCCTCAAGATATACCCTCCTCAGTCCTCTCTATCTCAACAACTTACAAAAAATAGGTCATACAACAAAACATTCCATATTAGCTCGCTACAATACTTCTCGCTATAATAACGACTAGTCTCTCTGATGAACAAAAAACGAACCCCTTATGATACCTAAGTATCTATATTTATAAATTTTTGGCTCTTCAACTGTTACAATACATTACCAAAACCCTAACCCTACTGTCGTTAGGTATTCCCTGCATGCGCATGTGTTGTTCTTCCCAGCTGTCGCTTTCCTCATGCATACTTTCTTTTCAAAAATCGCCATGCTTTTTCACTTTGGCTTGCCTCCAATAGGCCCCCAACACTGACATGTGGCTCATCCCAAGCCACCTAACCTTTGTGTGCTTCCTCGATCTCCTTGGTGAACGCATGGAACTTTTCCTTGAGCTCTGTTGCCTGTGTCTGCACTTGTGTAGTCTTCTCCTTGAGTGTGTCCACTATGTGGGATGCAATTTTGTCACTGATCAGTTCTGTGCACTATGCCTGGGTCTGTGATATCTGTGTCTTGGATTCCTCTGCGTGTGCTAGGACTTCTTCTACCCGCTCTTGCAGTGGTTCAATTTGAGCATGTCGCTCTTGTTTCTGTGTTTGCACAGTGGCGAGTTCTACCTGCAGTTTCTTCATGTCCTGCGCCTCTTTGACATGCTCTGTGATGGTCACTATCTTTTGCCTCTACTTGAGGTCTTGGATCACTGCGTTGATGATTTCTTCTTCCTTGTCACACCTTTGGACCTGCTGATCCTCCTCTAACTTTGTCCAAAGTTTTGTTTCTTTATCAAACAAGTTGGTTGATGTGCTGACCTATTGTTCTATCTCCTACAGTTGCGCTACTGCTTCCTGCTTCCTTTGCTCCATCACTGCTGGTGGAGTAGTGGGTGTGAGCTATTCTCAGAGATTCTATATCTCCTTCTGGTATTGATCAGTTGCCTGGACAATCTAATCAATCTATTATGCTGCTGTGATTTCATCCCCCTACGCGACCTTTGGAATCTTCTCATAATTTTCTGCCACTTTCTGCTCCAATCCTTTCCTGCGCTTCTTTTCCTCTTGGGTCTAGAAATAATCCTGCTCATAGACAATTTCCAGCGCATCACACTTCTCTCTTGCCTACTGCAATTCGACTAAGTCTTTGTGTGCGCGAGACTGTACCTCATGGTTTAAGCTAACCTGCAACTTGTGTAGTTCCCTGGATGGCATCTGTGTCAACACCAGTTCGATTTGAGCTAAGTCTTTTAGGGGTGTCTGCCCCATAATCTTGTCCATACGTAGCATACTGAGTGTGATGTGGAATGTTGCGTTTGGTTGTATTATTGTATGGACTGGATATCGCTCTCCTTCTTCCAGTCTTTCTTTGGTCTGCGGTGATGATGGTCATGTTCCCATGTTGTTTCCTGCTGTATATACTTCCTCGATTTACTTGAGTAACTATTGCATGTCTTCCAACACCTCTTGGATCCTATCCCTGTGGTGCGCAACATTGTCAAAATCCTTAGCTAGGCAATACTGGACCATTCGGGCTATCATTTATCCATCGTCCTCCGTGATCGTATAATATGGATGTGTTATTTGTTCCTTCATATTCTTATGTTCTCCTCCTATCTGTGTGGATGGCCTCTTATTCTCACCTAGTTCTTGTGGGTTGGGACTTGGTGCGGTCCCCTGCGCGGCCTAAGCCTTTTTTTGCTGCACTTGAGCCAGCTGTGTAGTGTTCTTTTTCCCCTTCTCAGTCCTTGTCTTGGATGCCCCTTCATCTGTCTACTTTGTCTTTGTCTGGCCCATCCTCCGTTTCTTGGGCACTGGGAATTCTTGAGTCTGTGTTTCTTTCTGTCCAGCCTCCTCTTCTGCTATCTTTTCTGACAATTCTTGGGTGAGGACGAGAATATTCCATTCGTCTTCCCAATATTTGATCACCATGTCAATGTCTCCCTCTAAGATACAGTAGTGCATCTGTAGCCACTGCTTATTGGGGTCCTTATGCGTCTATATCCACATTTCATATCATGTGGCCTTGAAATTGGTAATGTTCTGAAACCGCGTGAAAACCTCTAGTGTTATTCTCCACATGTTGTTGATGGCCTCCTGCAAGTCACGTAGGTATCCTTCAAATATGGACCCATTCACCCTTTTGTTCCTAGCATCTGACGTGGCTTTCAACAATATATATCTCGCTCCCTAGTTCGGTTTGGGTTTGGTACCGAAAGTTACATACCTTGGTTCTCTCCAGCCCATAAAGGCTATTAACATGATTAGCCATGAATAGTGAAACTCTGTTCCTAGATCCTGCTCATCCTTGCAATCATCTAGGAATAGGTTCAAGAGATAGGGTGCCCAACTCACTATGGTGTCCTTGATGCATTCAGCTGCAACTGCGACAACCCTAGCTGGAACTTCCTCCCTCTGGAATTTTCTTAGCAATTTGCAGGCTAAAATTTTTGCACCCATTTGTGTTGCGGCATCGTTGATCCTCTTGATAATGATCCCTTGTGTCTTTTTGTCGGTACCATACTTCTTCTTCATTTCTTCTTCTAGTGCTTTCTCCCTGGATTTATCATCAAGAAATTACGCGGGATCCATGCCCTGTGATGGCAACCCTGTTATGTTGGCAATAATCTCTACGTCTATCGAGACAAGCTTGTCCAACCATATGTCCCCTCCATGTCTGATTGCTAACAACTGTTTTATGCAGCTGCTTGCATACTGACCTTTTCCAAAATTTGGTAGGTCCAACAGACCTAAAATTATTGTCTTCTCCAACCTTGTTTCCCATCGGAGTGGCTGATCAATCGGTTTCCCAATCAGATTTGTGCCCACAGTCTTTAAGTATATCCTCTTTACAAATTCTAGAAACTTGTCTACGTCTAAAAAATTATGGTCTGAATATTTTAGCTTGTCGATCTGCCCTAGCAAGCCTGATTCCACTCGAACCGCATCTAGTATACGTGGTAGAATGATTGTTGCGACTGGTTTCTTGCAAGGTGACCTAGGTACCTGCTGCTTGTCTTTCTTCGGTGGTGGCTAGCTTGAAGTTCCAGTGGCCTCCGTTTGTACTTTGGAATTCCATTCTGGCCAACCTGTGACATCCTCTACTGTTCTTTCCGGTGGGAGGTCTGATAAATTTGTTTGATATTCATCTGGTTCGACTGTTGTTTCCAGATTCATCGTCATTCCATTGACACTCGGAGCTGCTCCGGTGTTCTCTGGTTGCACCTCCTTCAGGGTTTCTGCGTCATGGTTCTGTTGCTCCTGTACCTCTGTTGGTCTATCTATATTTGTGCTCTCTAGTGCTGGCTGTTGGGTTTCTTCCATTATAGATGTGGGGTTTACCAATGTTGTGTCTGGGGATGGGATTTCATCAATATTGACGATTTCCGACGGTTGTTGTTCACCTTCTTCCAATTGTACCTGTGCCCTAGTTCTAACTCTAGGTTTTTTGGCACTCTGGCTTACTTATTATTGCTTCGGTGGTGCCATGGTGGTGAATGTCGAACATTTTCTAAGTTTGAATGGTCTCTGTGACCTCTGTGAACTCCTCTCTGTGCTCCTTCGTCTCTATCACTCTCTGTCTGCTCTCTTTTCGCAAATAGACTCTTTGTTCCTATGTTCGTGTGTTGTATGGGCATCCCATGAAGCTTGTTGAGGACACTTCCTTAATTTTGGGTTCAATGCACTTCCAATTATTTCATACTTTCCATTACTCTGCCTCGCTGTCTCCAGGTGGCGCGATTAATGTGGCGTCCCATTGGTCCTTTCTGTCCTTTAATTCCTCCTAAATCTATCTTTTCGTATGGCTTTTGTCATCTTTCCATTTCCTACTTTTTTCCCTTTTGACCTGGACGTTAGCCTTATCCTCACTGAGTCTGTGTTCCTAAGAATGCATTCCCTTTCTGTTTTTGGCACACTTTGCTTCTGTTGGTTCGTTTTGATATACTGTTTTTTTTTTTTTTACTGCGTTGTGGGTGGTTGATTGTCCTTGTACATCTTCAGTCGGCTCCCATTGATCATTCCTCTGAGTTCTGTGCCTGATAAATCTCTCAATTGTAAAACTCCTCCATCTGTGACAGATTTTACTTCGTATGGTACTAGCCAATGCATTCTGAGATTTCCTGGGTGCTGAAACAATTTGCTGTCATACATCAATACTAGGTCTCCTTCCTTGAAAGTTTTCTTCTTTATGTGTATGTCATGCCAAGATTTGTCCCTTGCTTTCTTAACTTGTTGGTGGAATCCTGCTAGGATCCGATCTTCCTCCATGGTCATTAACTGATTTAGTCACTCCTGTAATGCGCCTCGTTTTGTCATATGTGTGATTTCTGATACGCACAAGCTTGGTACTAAGAATTCTAATGGCACCACTGCTTCTTGGCCATAGACCAATTTAAATGGTGTGTGCCCTATCAACATTTTGCACATAGTCCTGTAGGCCCATAATACTGCTGGTACTTTGAGGTCCCAGTAATCCCTGTTGACATTACAGATCTTTGTCAGCGCATTCTCCAAGATTTTGTTAAATGCTTCCACTGTGCCATTTTCCTGTGGGTGATATGGTGTGATCTTCTGATGATGGACTTCAAATTCTTCAGTCATAGCACTGATAGTGTTGTTGATGAAGTGTGTGCCTTGGTTGCTCATCAAAACTCTTGGGTATCCAAATCTAGTGATCACTTGTTTGAATAAGAATTTTGTTGTCGTTTCTGTGCTGCAATATTTCACTGGTGCGGCTTCCGCCCATCTTGTTAGGTTCTCCATCATGGTGATAATGTACCTAGCTCCTGTTCTTTTTGCTGGTGGGTTGATTGGTCCCACAAAGTCTATTTCCCACTTATCAAATTCTTTCAATGTAACTTGTGGTCGTAATGGCATCTCATCCCTTTTGTTGGGTTTACCTACCCTTTGACAAACATCGCATCTCTGACAGTACTCCTTCGAGTCTCAATGAATGGTTGGCCACCATATTCCTGCGCACAATACCTTCTACATGGTAGCTTTGCCTTCATAATTCTCTCCTGCTATTCCCTCATGGGATTCTGCTAAGACTCTTGGTCTTTTGTGCTCTAACGCGTACCTTCGAAAGATGTTATCTGTGCCCATTTTGTATAAGTGTCCTGCGATCAGTTGATAGTATGTAGCATGGACTACCAGGTTTTTATTTTGCACTGTGTTATATTCTTGTGGCGCAGTACCTATGCTCAAGTACTGAATAATATCTACAAAGTAATCATCAGCGATCTGGACTGAAAATAGTTGTTCATCCGGAAAGTTTTCTTCTAAATTCATAGGTTCTTCTCCATTCGTGACCCTTGACAAGTGGTGAGGTCTTGCATTCAATTTTCTTGGCTTGACGATTACTTCAAAGTCAAATTCTTGAAACAGTAGTAACCATCAACAGATTCTCCCCCCCAACACTGGCTTATTGACTAGGTGTTTCAGGGATGAGTGATCTGTGAACATCCTAAAGTGTTTCCCCAATAAGTAATGTCTGAACTTTTGTAGTGCGTAGACCATAGCTAGGCCTTCCCTCTATATAGTGTTATAGTTCTTGTCTAATTCTGATAGTTTCCTACTCACAAATGTTATCGGGTGATCTAAGTCTCTCACTCCTGGTTGTTCCAAGATAGCTCCAAGTGCTATGGCTGATGCATCTACATGCACATGGAATGTCTTCTCTCAGTCTGGAAATACTAATATTGGTGCGCTGACCATCTTTTCCTTCAGGGTATCCAGGCCGTGTTGACATTTGTCATTCCACTGAAACTTTGTATCATTTCTTAACAACTTTTCCATTGGTTTCGTAATCTGTGCATACCCTTTGATAAATTTCTTGTAGTATCCTGTGTGTCCCAACGCTGCTCTTAGTTGACGAACTATTTTTGGTGGTGGTAAGTTAACAATTACTGTAATCTTTACAGGATCTACTAATAAACCTTGTTTGCATACTATGTGGGCCCAATAGTATCCCAAATGGTGTTCTGAATATGCATTTCTTTATGTTCAGTGATATCTGGCACTGCCTGTATCTTTCTAACATCAACCGTAAGACTTCTACATGGTCTTTAAACAAACTATAGACTGTCCAATTGTCCAAGTATACCTCGAGAAACTGGTGGATGAATTCCTTAAATGTGGCGATGACTACTCTAGAAAATATTGTTGGTGCATTCTTCAGTCCAAACGACATGAGTGTGTATTGATAGGACCCCCATTTTGTTGCGAATGTGGTCTTGTATCTATCTTCTTGTGCTATCTTGATCTGATGGTAGCCTGAGAATCCATCAGTGAATGAGTAAGCTTCATGTCCATTTAGGTTCTCTAACACTTCATCCGTGAAAGGTGTAGGGAATGGGTCATGTAGGCATGCATCGTTCAACTTCCTCAAGTCAACGCATATCCTTATTCCTCCTTGTTTTTTGTCCTGCACTACCATCGGGCTTATCCATTCTGATTCTTCGACCGGTTCTATGATTCTGGCTTCGAGCATCCTATCGATCTCAACTTTGAATTTCTTCTTATATATTTGATTCATTCTGTATGGTCATTGTCTGATTGATCTCTCTTCAGGTTTGAGTGGTATCTTCATTTCTCCTATCTCTCTGGCTATACCCTTCATCTCTATAAATGTTGTGGGAAATAGGTCACTGTATTCACGCAATAACTCTGTTATGATTTCCATTGTTTTCTCATCCCAGTAGTCTCCAATGTTGTCAATTTTGGGATTCTCAACTATCCTAATGTTGACTTTATTTACCCTGATCGGTGCTGCAATGACTTCTGATTCGATAGGTGGTCCTTCTACTTCTCTTTCGCCTTCTTCTTCTTCGATCTGAATATCGTGCATATCGTCTTCATCTGGTGCTTCCTCTTGCACATGGTAACATGACAACATTACCTTAACTGTCTGTTTGTTCAATTGTTGTTCTTTTGTTATGAGTTTTAGTTCTGGTTCTTTGATGAATATCACACTTATCTATTTCAGAGCTGCATCTATGTTGGGGTTCTCATGTTCAAATGAAAAAGTGTTTGTAAAATTTTGTTGCAATGTCGTCCAGGTCACAGTTCCCTTGTGCAATTCATAGTCTGTATACCAGTTCGTTGGTATGCCCTCTAGAGTGTGTATGAAATGATGAGGCCATTCCTCTGGGGGTGTCAATTTCCACAGTGTTCTGCATTTCTCCAAGTGTTCCTCTGGTGCCCCCTGTCCATTGTACCTCTGTTGCTTATTGTTTGTCTGTTCTGCGCTGAACCTTATACGTAGTAACCGCTTACATTGGTACCGATCTGTGATTGTCTCTTTGTGTGCACCCCACCATCTTGCAGGTGTGGCCTTGTGTTCTATATCAAGTGCTAACAATCTCTGATTATCTAAGACTTCATCTTCATATTATGTCAAGAATGTTTCCAAATTGTTTATTTCGTGGAAACTAGGTGGTTCCCTTACTTCCGTGTTGACCCATTTTACTGCGCGGTCTATTCGTGCACATCTTCTCATGGACGCTTCGTGTAACCTTTGTTGCCAGTTCTCTAAACTGGTGTTTGATTCTATCGCACATGAAGTAATGCTCTACTGACTGAGTATTCCATCTATAGTTGGGTTTACACAATCCTCATCACGCGCAGTTGTTCTATACAACTAGTTGATTTCCTCTAAGTCTAAGCAAATAGGTTCTACAAACCTTTCCCCTTTTGAGGGATCTAATGGCACAATGACCCTATATTCTCCTAACTTAAATGTCATTTTCCTAGTATTCAAGTTGATTATGGTCTAGTTGTCAAACGCCCAATCCAAACTAAGAAACGTTGGGTAAAGCTTTGTTCCATCCACTATTTCAATGACTTCAAAATCTACTTTAGTGCACACTCCATCTAGATCTACTGTCACTCCTTTCAGTCTCCCAATTGGTAGAACTCTGTGCTGATTTGTTAGTTTCAATTGGACAGGTGAGTATCCTAGTGTGGTCTCTCCCATGCATTTCCATGTATTCTTTGGTAATACATTAACTTCAGATCCTAGATCCAGTATGATGTCTCCCATGTTAAAATCTCCAATGTTTGCATTCAGTCTGAACTCCCTACTTGTTCTTCTCCTGGTATGTAGGTGATTGACTGTCTTTTGTTCTAGTTTGACTTCCATCTCTAAACTGCATTTTTATAATATGTTTTGCAATATTTTCACAGATGATGGATCATTTAATACTTTTAGGCATGATTGCAAAAAGCCTTTGATTGTACTTGCTTGTCCCATGGGTTGCATTTTGTTGGTATGATCCAATAATGGAGGCATCTCGTATTCCGGTTCTCCCTTGTTTTGATGTGTAGTTGAAGTCGACACCATGTCTTCTTTATGAATTATTGTCTTGGTTGCTTAAATAGATCCTTTTTCTTCTGCGCATTGAATTACTTCCTTGGTTCACTGTTCTTCTTCACCCACTGGTTTTGTGTTGGCTCTTGTCGGACTGTGTTGTTTCCTGTTTTAGCTCCTCCGCGGGTAACTATGTTGATGTTCCGTCCTTCATCCCTTTCTTCGGTTGAGATCCATTGAACATTCTGGTTGTTCTGGTTCCTCTTTTCTTGTATCTTTACTAATAGTGTCGGACATTCCTCTGTATCATGGTTCGATGCGCGACAATATGTACAAGTTGCTGGTGGAAGTGAACATTCTCTTGCATAATGTCTCGGTTGTTGGAAATTGTGGCATACCACTGGTCCTCGATCTCGTCCAAAACCTCCTCGTGCTCGTCCTCCACCTTTATAGCCTGCTCGATCTCCCCTCGATGCATGATTATACTGCATGATATTGTACTGAGGTTGTGTTGTGTTGTGTTGTACTGTGGTTGTGCGTTGTTATATGGTTGTTGTGCAGTATTATATTGTTGCTACATAGTGTTGTATGGAGATGGAACTTGATTGAACTATGGTGCGGCTTTCCCATTCATCATTTCTGCATGCACTCTATATGCATATGACATACTTTCTCTCATCAACTCCATAGTTATACAATATTTGTCGTCGTGGCCCACTGACTTGAAAAAGTTGCAATATGAGCTCTTTGGGACTATCTGGTATTTTTGCATCATCGTGCAATGATATGGATCGTGACTCGGTTTCTTACAGATTTCGCACCATAATCCTCATGTTGGTAATATATTTGGCATTCCTGCTTCCATATATTGTGCAAATGTTGGATATTCGTTCTTGTGGTGTCCTTCCATCCTGCATGTGGTACACCAAACAACTTCCCGTTTGTCCTTATTCTTATTGTGGTTTAGCTGAAACGTTAAGTTTTTCAAATCCTCCTTCAGTTCTTCGATAGCTAGGTCTATCTGTTGATACTGGTTTTCTTCCAGTTGCAAGGATTCCTGCAAAGCCTCTGCCTGCGTCTGAAACTTTTGTTGTCTCAATGGGTATTTTAATTGTGGGAGTAGTGAGTTGACAAACAGGTGTCGATGTTGCATATTGGTCATGAGATATTTTAACTTTCCCTTCAGTTGCTTGAATCTCTGGTCAATATCCCAAACAGATTCCCCAGGTTTCTATCAGATTTATATCATCTCATTCATGTATTGATCCTCTGAGCTTGACTTATGGAACTCATTTATCAGTAACTTCTTAATGTCTACAATTGTTCTAGTTGTCTTTGCTGGATTATTTGTAGCTAAATTCATATTCCAATCCAGTGCGCGATCCCTTAGTGTAATCACTAGCTGTGCCAATTTAGTGTCTTCGTATGTGATCTGTTTTGCTTCCCAAATCTTCTCACAGATGAACAAATGTTTTTCTAGGTCCTCCGACGCTTCTCCTTTAAATTCTGGTAACCTGATGGTGTGATCGTGTCCTGCCATTCTGAATGCTAAACTACTACCTCCACGTGGTGTAGATACCCGACTAGTGTTGCCTGAACTGGCCCCTCCAATTTTTATTCTTTGTGTAGATGTACTTTCTGCTATCTGACTGCTTCTGAACTTGGGTTCTCTAAACGGTGTTTTTCTCTTTGGTGTATTAGTCGCACATGGGTTTATGGGTTCCACACTGACATTAATATGGATAGGATTACTACCTTCTCTTCCCGCTCTTGGACCTCTCGTATTCCTCTCATATGTTGCGCGCAGGATTTCCTCAATCTGCTCCACATCCCGAAGATCCTCTACCTCTTCCTCATCACTCACCAATACTTCCCTCACAACTACAACTCTCTTCTTGGTATTGACCTAGGGTTCATTTCTGTTTGAGTTTCCAACAAAGCCTCTAAAACTATCGGCCCTCATGGTAAACAAGAAGGCAACGCTGCCCACAGATTGCCCTGTGTCGTCTCACCCAAGATAGCCTTAATGGGTGGTTGTAAGACTCATGTGTTTATAGCCTAGGATTGAGTGTGATATATGAGAACTGTATATTGAGCCGCTATTATAACTTGTAGCCACAATATAACATCATTTGCGAATAAGCAGGAAATATAGAAACTCATTCCTTAAGCATAACAATAACTATTGAAGACAATAAAGATATGCATGCATTCATCACATAACAAAGATGTTACCATGGTTCAACCCCTCCTAGGCTATTTCCAAAAGCTTGCGATCTAACCCTCAAGATCTACCCTCCTTTGTCCTCTTTAGCTCAATAACTTACAAAAAATAGGTCATACAACAAAACATTCCATATCAGCTTGTTACAATAATGACTAGTCTCTCTGATGAACAAAAACCGAACACCTTATGATACCTAAGTATCTATATTTATACATTTATGTCTCTTCATTCATTACAATACATTACCAAAACCCTAACCCTGCCATCGTTAGGTCTTCCCTGCATGCACAAATGTTGTTCTTCCTTCCAGCTATTGCTCTCCTCGTGCATGGTTTCTTTCCTAAAATCACCCTGCTTTTATGCTTTGGCCTACCTCCAACAATCTCAAATACTTTATATTCAAAACTTTGGGTTAAAAATTATAGTCGAGATTGTTCCTGAAGTAGCTCTCTTGAAATTTCTAAAAAATATATAGTCTGTTACATATTCTTTGAAATTTAAAATGCGTTTGTCTTAAATACTGGAATTGGGGCTCCTGCAGACCATAAAGAAAATATACACAAGAATTAAGCTTGTAGAAGGAATATGGTGGGTAGTAAAAGAACAACAAGACCTAGTAATAAGAAAAGAGGAGTTATCAGTCTTTGGTTAAACCTTTCTAGTGAAAGAGGTAGAATAACTGGATGAATGACTTGATAAAGAAAATAAGGATGTGATCAACATAAAATTACTATGATGGTCTCTCGTGTCTTCACTTTCTTTTTGGTGTCCTTTTATTGTCTTCATTAACGGTTATTGGAACCGTCTCAACTGTTTCTTTCCCCTCAGCGGTTAATGTATCGATCGCATTCTTAAACCATTCTTCAATATAAATTTTCATTGGTGCCACATTGATTTCATGCCGGATTTTGATGTTGAACAACTCGCCCTCCAAGTCTCTCAGATCAAGGGAAATGTCATGTGATGCTTCTTTAATGTCTTGATTTTTCATGGAGTAGTCCACTAGCCAATTTTCCATGTCGTCCTCATCATATTCAAGTATACCATAGAATTTTTCAATCGACAACCCTTTAAAAATATCAACTTGTTCGTCAAATTGTTGCTTTGTTGGGAATAATGAGTTGAGGATTAATTTGGGGTATTGGACCTCGTTTATGCTTCCAGATAGGTCTACCTCCATGAGTCTTTTGAATAGTACTTCCCTCCTTTAGATAGTTTGGTTGCATGTTTGAACAATATTATTCAAGTTTTTTTATCTTTTCTTCCCAACACGCATTCAACTGTTTTATCCGACTTGGAGAGGGTAAATCCTCCTCTCTTCTCCTTAGTTCTGTCATATTGGAAACTTTAATACCAAAGGGTAATGCAACATCAAGGTAAAAACCTTCTTGATTCTTTAGGTCGGCTTGAAAATACTCATGGAAGACATGTGCCCTCGAGCCAAAAGAAGCCATGTTTTTCGAAATTTCCCAAGCCTCTGTGATCAATGTCATTCTTTTCATAGTATTTCTCTCCACATAGCTCCTAGATGATGTAAGTAAGCTTGAGGATCCTTTTTAATTTAGCAGTGGGCATGGTGGGTCCAATGATTGTCAAAGGACTAGAGAGAAGTGAAAGATGCATTAATATGTCTTCCAGTTCCTTGATCCTTTCTTTTAACTTCATGTTTTCCGCTTCAAGACCACCAATGGAGTCATCCAGTGCGTCGACTGTTGCTCTATGAATTATATAAATATGAGAAGGTCGTGTATCTCTTAAGTCAACCTCTGAAAGATATTTTCCTTTCTTATTCTTCACATCAATATTATCAATAATTAATTTCATGGATTCCCTATCAAAGAAAACACTCCGAAAAGCAAATGAGTCTTCTTCGTTGAAGGTCTCATTCTGAATGATTTCCAATGACAGATTCTGGTGGGCCATGTTCCCTGACTGATCCAGTGGGGGAAATTTTTTCTCAATGTCCTCCTTGAGCTCCATATATTCAAGGGAGAAGCTATTGATGTCACTCTCTATGTGCTGGTCTTCTTCCTCTTGCACAATGTTTTTCCTCTTTTTTCTTGGAGGAAGCTTGTGCGAGCTCTCAATTTTTCCCGGAGGGGGATTCTTTTCTCCTCCGTTGCCTGAACTATTGTTGGTCACTTTTATAAATGGGTGGGCCACTGGAGCATTGCTCTGAGATGTTGTAGCCTTAGGAGTAACAGTTGAGGACTGGGCACTCTTCTCATTGGGACCCTTTCCCTTCTGCTTGTAAAATTCATTAGTACTGAGTATCGTTTCCAAGTCACCATAATTGTGAATAGGAGCACCTAAGTTATTATCTTCTTATTCACTTAGAATGGTATGGATAAATGAATTGTTGGATCCCAATGCTAGCATATGTTCCACAAAAATTCCATTAGGGTCAAACCCTTTATCTTTTCATCATGTTTGAGATTTATATTGTGGAAGTGGTTTTCAAATTCATCGATTTTGTTTATATTTCTGAATATAAAGTCCCAAATTTTCCAAGGAAAGGGTATGAATTTCTTTTTTCGTTTCTCATGAAAAAAGTGCAGCCATAAATTATATTGCCTTGCGACTTATGTAATAAACATTCTATCAGATATATGGCATGGAAGAAAGGAGGTATTTTCCTTAGAACTGATCTGAACCCGGGAGCGATAAGTTTCCAATAATTGAATGTTTCTGTCACTCCTTCAAAAGGGTCAGTTATAGATTGTTTTACTTGAGCGATTGCAATTAAAGGTAAAGTTGAAGTCTATGTGCTTGAATTGAAAGTGAATGAAAACCTCTTTAGTCTTCCTTATGTGCAATATGTCATGCTTGATTTTAACATCCTATGTTTGGAAATTCATGGAAAAACAACATAAGAACATAATACACATAATGGATAAGACACTTCACTTGATAACAGAGTTCACCCTTGCAGTGGGCTACCTCTCCGGGTCATGCTCCAAAGCCTGACCACTTTATTCTTCTCGATGTAATGATCTCTCTCCTTTAAAAGTTGTAAGGCCAAAGTACCTCTTCGGTGACGGTGATCTGGATTTATGTAGGAACACAATGAAATACAAAAATACACATAAACACAGAGATGAAATGGAAATAAGACTTCATTTCATTAATAACAAATCACTGAAATATGCTTACAGACAGAACAAAAATAAACTAGCTAGGGCGCTAGTAGCTTATCTTTGAGAAGAGATCTGGCGGATACTGGCCTTTGAATTGTGTTACAATGAGGCTCGAAGGACTATTATTATTTAAAAACAATGGAAAACCCTAAACATCCAAAGACCTAACCCTAGGAGATGAAATTCCAAGACTATGGGCCCCGTTTGGGTAAGTTGGTACATCAACTTCCCGGGGACGTAACTTTGGCATACGATCTCCGTTTGACGCGTTCCATACCTCGTTAGAAATATCTATCCGAGGACTACAATGTTTGGGTGAGAAACATTGACATATGATCCATATTGATCCCCATTTTCCCAAAAAACATTGTTTAAGGCCTCAAAACAACTCCGAAAGTTCATGACCCGAAAAACTGCTAAAAATAGTAAACTGTGCGGAAATTGAAAAACTGAAAGAAGTAATGGTGGGGGTCCAAGTGGAATAGGTGGGCAGCCACCAATATCCACCTGGATCATTCCTCCCCCCTTAGGAAGCAATGGTCCCCATTGCGTTGAGTTCCACCATGAGATGAGGAAACTTCTGCTGAACTTGGTCCCTGGTGAGCCACTTGCCTTGGTGAAGGAGTTGGCTTGCTTTGACAACTCGATATAGCGGTATCCTTTGTTTTCACGTGTGCTTGATCTGTGTATCCATGATCTAATTAGTTCTGGCTTGTTCCATGCAGTCTGGATTTAACTCTGTTGGTGTGAGTTGTTCTTCCATGTCGGATGTGTCTAGTAGAGGTGGAAAGTAGGGCCGAAGGCGGTCCACATTGAACACTGGGTGCAAACCAAGGAATGGTGGAATGTTGAGCTCAAAGGAATTTTCCCCTATATCCTGGGTGAGGGTGTACGACCTATATCGGAGTGGACGAAGCTTGCGGTGGGGTCCAACGAGGCTCTCCTTTTGCAAATGCAGCCACACTTTGTCGCCCACCTGGAAGTTGTGTGGCACCCGATGTTGATCATGTCGCTGCTTGTACTTAGCATTGGCTCTGTCCAAGATGCCATGAACCTGTTGGCGGATGTGTTGAATGTGCTCAATGAAGCTGTTTGCCTTGTCAGCCTCAGAGTGGACATGAGCTAAATCTTCTTCAGTAGCCACAAATGGCATGGCTATGTCAATGGGACATAGTGGCTGGAATCCCAAGCCCAATTGAAAGGGGCTGTGGTTGGTTGAACTATGGAGAGCCTGGTTGTAGCTATGTTGTACATAGGGGAGGCTCTCATCCCATGTGCGTGGATGCTATGAATTGTACATGCATAGAATGTGTACGATCATCCGGTTGACGACCTCTGTCTGGCCATCAGTTTGTGGATGGAAAGCTGTGGACTTGGTGAGCTTGGTGTCCAGCATCGACCAGAGGCTGGACCAAAATGTACTGAGGAAACTACTATCCCGATCTGAGATAGACTGTGGGATCCCAAAGTGTACCCACACTCGTTCAAAGAAGAGTTTAGTAGTGGCTTCTATTGTGATATTCTTCTTGCAGACCATCATAATGGACATCTTCGAGAATCGATCGACGACCACAAAACACAATCATTTCCATGCTTAGTAGAAGGAAGGCCTAACATGTAATCCATAGAGATGGATTCCCAAGGTCGACTGGGGGTAGGAAGCAGAGTATAGAGGCCTTGCTTCTTGATGGTCGATTTGGCAATGGTGCAAGCAGTGTAGGACTTGATGTACTTCCCGACATCTTATCGAAGGTTCAACCAATAGAAATGCTTTTGCAGTACTGCCACGGTTTTCTCAACCCCGAAATGCCCAACGAACCAACTGTAGTGAGCCTCCCAAATCATCTTGGCATGCTCGCTTGAAGGAACACAGGGGTGTCCTAGGTGACAAAGCAGGGCATCTTGGAGGTGAAAATTGGGAACTTGCTTACCCTCCAAGAGTGTATTGTATGTGTGGCCGAATTCTGGATCACTTGTGTAGAGAAGCGGCCAGTCAGAAGTCTCGTGCCCACAAGAGTTGAGTACAGTGGTTAGCGCCACGATGGGTGG
>JASDQU010101526.1:183137-211045 GCA_032191745.1 Picea mariana
ATGAAACTATTGCAGGTATGTGGACCACTTATGATGGCGATCGTTCTGTAACTTCCCTTGTGTCTGTATGAATTGCAGGGGTCGGTGGTCTGTGTGGATGACCGTTTCCTTTCCCAAAATGTAATGCTTCCATTGCCGACAAGCCTGCATAATAGAATAAATTTCTTTGTCATAAGTGGGATACTTCCAGACTGTGTCGGAAAGTGTCTCACTGTGATATGCCACTAGATGCCCATGTTGAGTAAGGACTGCCCCAATAGCATAGTCAGAGGCATCTGTCTCGATCTCAAATGGTTGTTGCAAGTCTGGTAATGTGAGCACTGGTGCAGAGCAGAGGCAATGCTTCAACTCCCCGAACGCCTTCTGTTGAGATTCAGACCAAAAGAATTTTTCTTTAGCTCCTCCCTTGGTGACTTGACTCAAGGGCCAAGTGATATGAGAGAATCCCAACACAAACTTGCGGTAGAAATTGGCAATACCTAAAAAGTTGCGGAACTCTATTAGGGTGGTTGGGGCTGGCCAATCCTGAATGACTTGGATCTTTGCTGGAACCACATGTACCCCCCACTCATCAATAATGTATCCCAGATACTGAACCTGCGTCATGCCAAAAGTGCATTTCTCCAAATTGGCACACAACTTGTGTTGCCGCAGTGTTTGGAGGACCTGTCGGATGTGGTGGAGGTGCTCTTCCCAAGTCTGGATGGAGATCAGAATGTCATCCAAGTACACCACTACAAATGAGTTTTTTGAATGGTCGCAGGATGTCGTCCATTAGCCTCATGAAGGTTGCAGGGGCATTCGTCAACCCAAAAGGCATGACCAACCATTCGAAAAGGCCCTCCTTGGATTTGAATGTAGTCTTCCACACATCAGAGGGTTCGATTGGTACCTGGTGATACCTAGACTTCAATTCGATCCTGCTAAAATATTTCACCCCCTTGAGCTGGTCCAGAAGGTCATCAACCCGTGGGATTGGGTACCTATTATGGACAGTGATCTTGTTCAGTGCCCGATAGTCAATGCAGAGTCTCCAAGTCCCATCCTTCTTCTGCACCAACATGATCGGGCTCCCACAAGGTGATGAACTCGACTGGATGTGACCTTTCTACAACAACTCCTGAATCTACCTCTTGATTTCCTCATTCTTCATAACAGAGCACAGATAGATGGGTCCATTGGGCAACGACTCACCTGGGGTCAGATCAATGGGGTGCTTGACCTGGTAGTGTAGAGGCACCCCTACTGGGGAGGTGAAGATGTCCTTGTACTCCTCCATGACCTTATCCATTTGTTGTTTTCATGCAGCGAGGCCCTGTCTGGAGGTCATGGCCACAATCTTCCTCTTTCCCTGAGGGCGGATCATCAGGAAAACAAATTTCCTGGTTTTGGAAATGAGTTTACTGCATTGTTTTGCAGTAACCAAAGAGATGGTGGTAGGCGGTGCTATCTTCGGTATCCTGTACAACTTATTTCCCAAAGTGATAATAACAGCACGAGGCCTGGACTCATACACAACATGTCGCTTCCAAAAGTACAATTGGCCTAATAATACATTAGAAACATCAAGAGGATCAATGTCACATAATACCTCATCCATGAAGGGCTTGATGCTGTAGGGAAGGTGACATTGTTGACTGACGTGGAGGTCCCATCCTTGGTGCAACCACCCGATGGTGTATGGTTGTGGGTGTGCTGTGGTCGACAAGCCCAACTGCTTCATGAACTCTACCGAGATGAGGTTCTTCTGGCTCCCGCCGTCGAAAATGAACTGCAATGGGGAACCCTTTACCCACATCTTGGAATGGAAGAGATGCTCCGCCTCCTCTGGATCTTCTGGTTCCTCCTTCTGGATCTTCATGGTGGCAACAATGGCATTGGGCTCCGCATCGATAATCTACTTCCCCCTATCATTCCCCTTGTCAGGTTCTGATTCAGATTCGGAGCATGCATCCAATTCAAAAGCCTTCAACTCGGCTACCAGTGACTGCTTGGCCTGAGACTCACTTGTGTTGTGAGTGGAGCTCTTATGGAACTCACACCACTTCCCCATGTCCTTTTTTGGTTTCGTGGTGTTGTTCTTTGCTTGTGGATTTAGTGGGTTGTCATGGGCTGCCCCGCCTTGGCTTGGTCCTTTGTTCTGTGGTTTGGGGGTACCTTTCCCTTGCTTCTGATTTATAGACCCAAAGTCTCGCCTCTTCTGTTTGAACTTCTGCTCAATCTTGATAGCATATCGGTATGCCACACCCAGCAAGAAGATGTCGAGGAACTCCATTTCCTCCTGAATGTATCTGTGCAGACAACTACGGTATTTTAACACCAAATGTTTCTCTGAATCTTTGATACCCAACTTTGTGCGTAGGGTATGAAACAGATTCATCATCTCATGCACATATTGGTCCCTTTGTTGCCACAGCGTAGTGCATTGTATGTATTTGTCCTCATAGCTCCCCACAGGATAATATTGTTCCTTGATGGTGTCTCGGAAAGAATTCCAAGTGGGTGTGGTCGAGAACAGAGAGGGTTCTCCATCATACTGTTGTTCCGAGTAGGTTTCCCACCAGTCCTTGACATGGGGGGCGGATTTGAGGAGTGTGAAAATAATCTTTTCTCGGTCGAAAAAGTCATGAACCGAGAAATATCCTTCTAACAGATTCAACCATCTATCTACGACATCTACATCTATTTGGCCCTCAAATATGGGAATGTCAAAGTTTACTTGTACCTTAAAAGGAGTGGCGCCTCCAGAGTGGCTGTTGGATGTCGATGCGCCGCCAGTGGGAATCCGTTGAAGAATCTGGGCAAAGTTTTCCATCATCGCGTTCCTTTGTTTCTCGAGGTCCTCCTCGAGAAACATTTTGATAGGATCTCCTGCTCCCTCATCTTTATTTTCTTCCCCCATGGGCAGTCGTCGGGGTTTGCGAGGCTGATCTTGCAAAGGTTCAACCAGATCGAGCCCCAACTCCTTATACCCCTACCTCATTGGGGACATGCAAAGAAGGATAGAGAATGAGCAGACCGCTCTGATACCACTGATCCATATTTATGTAGGAACACAATGAAATACAAAAATACACATAAACGCAGAGATGCAGCGGAAATAAGACTTCATTTCATTAATAACAAATGATTGAAATATGCTTACAGACAGAATGGAAATAAACTAGCAAGGGCGCTGGTAGCTTATCTCTGAGAAGAGATGTGGTGGCTACTAGCCTCTGAACTATGTTACAATGAGGATCAAAGGCCTATTATTATTGAGAAACAATGGAAAACCCTAAACATCCAAAGACCTAACCCTAGGATATGAAACGCCAAGACTATGGGCCCTGTTTGGGTAAGTTGGAACATCAACTTCCCGGGAACGTAACTTTGGCATACGATCTCTGTTTGACGCATTCCATACTTCGTTAGAAATATCTATCCGAGAAATACAAATTTTGGGTGAGAAACATCAATCTAGTATACTTGTTGCTCCCCATTTTCCCAAAAAATGTCGTTTAAGGGCTCAAAACAGCTCCGGAAGTTCAGGACCCGAAAAACTGCTAAAAATAGTAAACTGTGCGGAAACTGAAAAACTGAAAGAAGCAATGGTGGGGGTCCAAGTGGAATAGGTGGGTGGCCACCAATATCCACCTGGATCAGATGTCCATAAGAGATCAGAATTTGATCATGAATGTATCAACTTCATAAGTTCTACTCATGAGGCATCCATGATGCTGACATGGACATCATTCCCACATACTCAATACATAAAAAGATGAAGAATAAAATATGACCCCCATCAACATGGAGCCATCAAAAGCCTTAGATCTGCTGCTCAGATCTAAGCATAAATATGCAACCCATACAAAATATCTTGAAACCCACGAGAATCAGAACTGCTTCGTTGGCGACTTGTCATGCAAGTGCCACAATTTCTCTGTCACATATAACTGTTTGATTTGATGTGAAACAAGATAATAAACAAATAGATAGAAGGAGTAAGTTGATCTTGCAGCCTTGCTACAACTTCTCTCTTCTCCTTCAGACCTATAACATGCATGCTATGCTGCAACATTTAATGACAAAACAACATAATAAAAAGCATGCTTGCATTGGCTTCTCCAACACTTAGCTTGCTTCTTTGAAGCTCTGCTACAGAAACATACCTCATCATTGAATTCGCGTCATCGAATTACCTAAAAATGTCTATCAAATCATCTCCATCCGAGTCAGACATTTTCAGGCCCAAGAGACACCTTTTCCTTGGTTACCGTGCCACTGCTTCTGCAATAAATGACTCATTATGGAATGAAGCTGATGAAGTTTTACTCATATCAGGAAACTAACATCACCACTGCATTCGTGGCATCATTTTACCTAAAAATCACTGTCTCCACGCCTCGATCTGAGTCGGGCACTTTCTGGACCCAAGAGGCACCCTCGCCTTGATTTATGTGCCAAAATCCATACAATCCATATAGATTCCGTATAGGCTGTACCAAGAAGTATGGATGCGCTCAGTGCTCCATGCGCTGGTGTGTTCTACTTCGAATGCACATGCTTTGAACTCGACCCAAACCCCCTTCTTATGTAAATTTTCTAGTGGTTATCCAGTAATGAGGAAGTTGGGTGCATTGGTTATGGAGGCTAAGTTAAGGCATAGGTTGTTGGGGAAGTTTCGGGGTTGAGTCCCACAGACTCCCCCTTTTAGCATATTGTTGGCATGCTCTGCTAATTCTGGCAGAGGTTTAAACTGGAAGATAGTTCTAAATATAGAAGAATATGCTATATATATGGTGGTTATTGAGTTAATCCCCTAGGCGGGCGGACCATTATGGTCATGTGGGCTAAATCATGTGAACAGGGGCTGGGCCAAAGGCCGAGCCCCTCCCTTTGGTGCCTTATATAGTTTTCAAACTTAAATAATATTAACACCATATTATTAAGAAGACCCATAGTGTGGTGTAATGGTTAGCGTGCATTTGTGGGGCCTTTGGGATGCTTGGAGGTCATGAGTTCGACTCTTGGGGAATCTATTAAAATTTTGTATACACTAGCCATTGGAGGGGTGCCATGTGGCAACCCATGACTGGGCCATGTGGCACCATATAACTGGTCCACAAAAAATGCCACTTGTCACAATATGATTCGCCCATGAAAATTGACACGTGTCATCATTTTACTTGCTCATGTGTCTACCACCCTTGACATGTCATATTGCCAACTCAGCTGTGCCATGTGTCACCCTTTCAGTGGTGCCATGTGGCACCCCATGATTGGTCCACGTGGCACCATATAATTGGTCCACAAAAACTGCCACTTGTCACAATATGATTCACCCATGAAAACTGACATGTGTCATCATTTTAATTGTCCACATGTCTACCACCCTTGCCATGTCATCTTGCCAACTCAGTGGTGCCATGTGTCACCCTTTCAGTGGTGCCACGTGTCACTTTGACTTTTGCCTTTTTGACCAAGTTTGACTGAACTTTGACCGCTTATAACTTTTGATCCATAACTCCATTTGATGATCCGTTTGTGTCGTTGGAAATCTTGCGAGGCACTCTTTGCGATCATGCCATTTTAATGGAGTTTTGGGAAATTTGTTTTTTCCCCTTTCTTTGCCTATTGAGGCCATTTTGAGCCTCCTAGGACACTTCTGTGCATTCTGGGACACTTCTAAAACTTCTATGATGTCCCCTACATCCATCTGGATCACGCCTCCCAACTGAAAATACTTTTGGTCCCCAAAAGTCATTACATTAAGTTTCATGTCCATTGGACTTACAATAATAAACTCATACCCAAACTACCTCATAAGGCCTAACAATATCAACATGTGCCAGAAAAAAAAAAGTGATATCAACCATTACCACTTTTACAAAATACCCTTCTACGGGGTCTGAATTGCAACATGTGATTTACAAAGATGGCCACTCTCGACTAACTCAAAAGGATTTTCCCCGTTTTTTCAACCATTTTGTCAAACATGTCCTCTTTACCGAGTTGTCCTTTCTTTGGTAGTTGGTCTTCTCCTGGTGGCATATTTTCCTGCAGCACTGCCTTACTAGACGTCTCCCTCAGAGATGTTTGTTTGGTCTTCTTGTCCCTCTTTGGACGTAGATCTAGATGTAAGGCCCAACAAGTGGCCTTGTGATGCCCATCTCTGCTACAATGGCTGCAATAGCCTTTCTTCTTTAGAGGTGCATTCCCCCTGCTCTTTTCCGTGTGTGGAAAGAAATCTGTCATCCTCATCCTTCTCCTGGTTTCCATAACCTTCCTGCACAAGGATTTTCTTTTCCAACACTGGGACACTGCATGGTTACTCAATCTACAAAAAGTGCATCGTCTTTGATGCCAAAAGCTATGTTTTATATGATTAACATGCTTATAATCAAATGGAATTTTAGAGTTTCGATATTTCTTATACCTCGGTGAGTTTCCTCTGGAGTTAGACTGGCAATAAGAGTTGGTCTCAATTATGTCATCATGATGCTCAGCTCTTCCTGGAGATGTCTCGAATCCTTGATCATGATAAGTTGTGCTCTCAACCTGCACTGAATCAATTTCATCTCTTGATGAACTGTTGACCTCTGGAGTCTCAGTGACTGTCCTAGGGTCTTCTTCCCGAATGGTTTTGGATATTTCTCCAACATCCTTTGGGACATAGCCTATGCCGACATATCGAGGCCAAACCACTACCTCGATGGGATCCACAATACCTTGGCCATTAGTTCCAAGGCCTCCTCCTTCGTATCCCATTTTTGTCATCAACTTTAAGTTGATGCAAGAAGCATGTTGTTCAAGGATTTCAAAAGAATCATAAGCATTAATCAAGAAAGGAACTAGACATGGTTTATTTACCTCCACCTCAAATTGGGACCCTTGGTCTTCTCCTTGAGATGTGTCCAGTTGTTTCTGGTGAGAAGAATCAGTGGAAGATGATTCTAGGAATCCTCCTTGCTTTATGGATGCATGTAGGTCATCTTTATTTGCTTGAAAAAGTGTGCATGCATTTGTAATGTCATGCTCACACCCATAACTGGTGAAGTTTCCATGGTCACAAGATGGTCTTATCACTGTCTCATTTGTAGAGTCTTCCTCTGTCTGCATCTTCATGGATTGCAATTGCTCTTGCAACCTTTGGTTCTCTTCTTCTGCAACTTGCAACAATGTCTTCAATCCAACATTCTCTGCTTGAAGCATTTGGTTGATCTCTTGAAGCTCATCAAACTGTGATTGATTTTGTGACCTTGTCATCCTTAACTTCAACACCTGCAATTGATATCAAGCCTGCTCTGATACCACATGATCTGAACCCGGGAGCGATAGGTTTCCAATAATTGAATGTTTCTGTCACTCCTTCAAAAGGGTCAGTTATAGATCATTTTACTTGAGCGATTGCAATTAAAGGTAAAGTTGAAGTCTATGTGCTTGAATTGGAAGTGAATGAAAACCTCTTTAGTCTTCCTTATGTGCAATATGTCATGCTTTCTTTTAACATCCTATGTGCGGAAATTCATGGAAAAACAACATAAGAACATAATACACATAATGGATAAGACACTTCACTTGATAACAGAGTTCACCCTTGCAGTGGGCTACCTCTCCGGGTCATGCTCCAAAGCTTGACCTCTTTATTCTTCTCGGTGTAATGATGTCTCTCCTTTACAAGTTGTAAGACCAAAGTCCCTCTTCGTTGAAGGCAACAAGAGATTGGAATGTGATCAGGAATGTATCAGCTTCACAAGTTCTACTCATGAGGCATCCATGATGATGACATGGACATCATTCCCACATACTCAATACATAAAAAGATGAAGAATAAAATATGACCCCCATCAACATGGATCCATCAAAAGCCTTAGATCTGCTGCTCAGATCCAAGCATAAATATGCAGCCCATACAAAAGATCTCGAAACCCACGAGAATCAGCACTGCTTCGTTGGACACTTGTCATGCAAGTGCCACAATTTCTCTGTCACATATAACTATTTGATTTGATGTGAAAGAAGATAATAAACAAATAGATAGAAGGAATAAGTTGATCTTTCTGCCTTGCTGCAGCTTCTCTCTGCTCCTTCAGACCTATAACACGCATGCTATGCTGCAACATTTAATGTCAAAACAACATAATAAAAAGCATGCTTACATTGGCTTCTCCAGCACTTAGCTTGCTGCTTTGAAGCTCTGTTGGAAAAATAGACCTCGTCATTGAATTCCCGTCGCCGAATTACCTAAAAATGACTGTCAAATCGTCTCCATCCGAGTCAGACACTTTCAGTCCCAAGAGACACCTTTGCCTCAGTTACTGCGCCACTGCTTCTGCAATAAATGAATCATTATGGAATGAAGCTGCTGAAGTTTTGCTCAGATCAGGAAACTAACATCACCACAACGTTCATGGCGCCATTTTACCTAAAAATGACTGTCTCCATGCCTCAATCCGAGTCGGGCACTTTCTGGACCCAGGAGGCACCCTCGCCTCGATTTGCATGCCACAATCTGTACAGTCCATATGAATTCCGTACATGCCGTACCAGGTCATAAGGACGTGCTTAGTGCTCCGTGCGCTGGTGTGTTCTCCTCTGAATGCACACGCTTTGAACTAGGTTTGGACCCCCTTCTTATGCAAATTTTCCAGTGGTTATGCAGTAATGAGGAAGTTGGGTGCATTAGTTATGGAGGCTAAGTGAAGGCATAGGCTGTTGGAAACGTTTCAGGGTCAAATCTCATAGACTCCCCCTTTTAGCATATTGTTGACACCCTCCGCTAATTCTAGCGGAGGTTTAGCGGTGGTTTAAACTGGCAGATAGTTCTAAATATAGCAGAATATGCTTTATATATGATGGTTGTTGAGTTAAGCCCCCAGGCGGGCAAAACATTATGTTCATGTGGAATAAATTGTGTGAACAGGGGCTGGGCCAAAGGCCTATTCCCTCCCTTTGGTGCCTTATATAGTTTTCAAACTTAAATAATATTAACACCATATTATTAACAAGACCCACAGTGTGGTCTAATGGTTAGCGTGTATGTGTGGGGCCGTTGGGCTGCTTGGAGGTCATGAGTTCGACTCTTGGGGAGTCGATTAAAGTTTTTCATACACTAGCCATTGGAGGGGTGCCACATGGTAGACCATGACCGGGCCACGTGGCACCATATAACTGGTCCACAAAAACTGCCACTTGTCACAATATGATTCGCCCATGAAAACTGACACGTGTCATCATTTTACTTGCCCATGTGTCTACCACCCTTGCCACGTCATCTTGAAAACTCATATGTGAAACGTGTCACCCTTTTAGTGGTGCCACGTGTCACTTTGACTTTTGCCTTTTTGACCAATTTTGACTAAACTTTGACCGCTTATAACTTTTGATCCGTAATTCCGTTTGACGATCTGTTTGCATCGTTGGAAAGATTGCGACGCGCTCTTCGTGATCATGCCGTTTTAATGGAGTTTTGGGAAATTTGATTTTTGCCCTTTCTTTGCCTATTGAGGCCATTATGAGCCTCCTATGACACTTCTGTGCATTTTGGGACACTTCTGAAACTTCTATGATGTCCCCTAGATCCATCCAGATCAAGATCCGAAAATCCTTTTCCATTTTCTCCAACGTCCCCTTTTTATCCAGGAATTTACTTTCCTGGTCGAAGATTCTGGGGCTATCTTTTCACAATAATCCTTTAAAAACCGAGACAAAATCATTGAAAACTTCATAGAAATGAAAATAAGCTTTATGTCTCCAAAATGCTTGGTACCAGAAGGTAACTAGGTCAAATTCACAGCTCACCCTCTCATAGATAGACAAATTAGGAAATAAACATTAATATTCTATGACAAACACCAAATAAGAAGCCATAAATAATTTCTTATCCTTTTTGTACTGTGACAATTGGGAAGATATTTCAATGGAAATTGATTTTCCCTAATCGAAAATGGCTTGCTTTTTGACAGTAAAATATAAGATATAAAGAATCATATGAGAAATGTTGGTGATACTTTCTTGGCCTGTCACCCTGGTGAATAACCAAACAATTTCCTTAAAGGGGTTTTTGAATGAGTCGACCTGCAATCTGGTAATATCTTTGGGGATGGTTGCGGGATTCTCCAAGAACTTTGGAAAGAGGTCCATGTCATTGTCATTCTTTTTCAGGAAATCCATACAATCCTCTCCATTGAAATTAAGTGTTGGTTCCAGGAGTTTCAACATCTTTCGGAACACTTGAGGTGAAAGAGAGACGGGATAATGGTCTTGAAGTTGAATAATCTGCTGAATTGGTATATATTTCTCAATGCACCATGCAACCCATTACTTGGAGTAAAAAACCTCAGGGACACACCCTGCACGAGCAATTCTGGACGTCCAAATCACTTCCTTCTGAGCAGAAGGGTATGAATAGTAAGAATACTCTCTAGACCACTGAAAGTTTTGGTTCTCACACCCAAAAATATTCAAAGTATCATCGCAGAACTGCTGTCGAGATGCTACAGGCATAAGTTGACGAAAGTGTTCTTTTAATACATATAATATTTGCAATGGGCGCTTGGGAGAGATAACAATAATACAATCTTTGTCAAATTGCACTTTAATGTGGCTTTAATGAGAAATCGCCTCGAGCCCTTTTCTTATTAATGATGATATTTATGGAACTTTCATGATGAGTTAGTAGCATTAAATCATTCTTAAATTCATATTGGGAGAAGCACGAGGATGTTGGGGACAGACGAGAGTGATTAGGATTTGGGAATTTTTGTGAACCTACCAACCCACAAACCTGCGGTTGCGAAAGGCCAAAAATAGGCTAAGTGTTGTAATGTGGTCAGTCGGACTCAATATAAGAGAGATGATATACTTGGGAGCTTTGTGAGTCCTATAGTCATAATGTATATCGCGGATCTATGGGTGTAAAATGGATATCGTGAAACTTGGAATATGAAAGTTTGAACCTGCGAACCTGCGATTGGAGACATGATTAAGTGTAGAATAATACAACGGTAGATCAGACTAGTGCTATGGGAATATGGATGGAGATRAAAACCCGCAAGCCCGCGAACACACGAGCCTACCATTTTCAAAAATGAATAAGTAAAGTAACTAGAAAGGGAAAACTGAAGGGAGAAAAGAAAATGGGAATTCAGGTAAGTATAGAAGAGGGAAAAGAAATGGAAAAAATAAGTTGGGAAAATAGAAAGGGGAGGGAAAATTGGAAGCGGGAAATGGTCTCAATAGGCTGTCGCAATGGAAAGTGCCAAACATATGGAATCCATCTTCATTACTGGAGTGAAGGTACCATCATAGTTAATCCCATGCACCTACTGAAAGCCTTTGGAAACTATCCTGGCTTTGTATCTACTAACTTGTCCATCCGCTGCGCTCTTGGTCCTATAGACCCATATGCACCTGACAAGTTACCTTCCTGAAGGAAGTGGAACCATATCCCAAGTTTGGTTCTTGAGGAGGGAGTTGTAATCCTCCTGGATGGAAGATTCCCAAAAGGGATTTCTAGTAGCCTCGCCATAGGACTATGGATATGAAGAATGAACCAAGAAAATATTTCTAGGTGGCATCGATTCAGTGGAAGTGAGTGCAATAGGAGGCTCCTCGAAATCTGATCGAGTCCTAGTATCAATTGGATCATCAACAAGATCTCATGCATCATGAAGTGTAGTCTTGGCCCACTTGGGCCTCTGCTCTAGCTCTGCATCTGCATCTACATGCACTAACTTTGCATCTGACTGTACTGACTCTGTGTCTGGATCATCTGAATCCTCTGAATCGTAACTCTCATTTGAAGAAGAGTCAGAATGTACATTCTCATCATCTCTGACAGGTGGAAGAACAAAAATGTCTACATGCAGCTGCTGAGGTACATGCGAGACACTTTCCTCAAATTGGACACTTCGCTCAATGATGAGCGGGTCCGAGGAAATATCAATGAGTCTGTATCCCTTCACACCGTCGGGGTATCCAACAAAGATACACTCTGTTTTAGGCTGCTCCAAGCCTCATAGGGGGTCTTATCCTTGACAGATCTATGGTGAGATCTGTTTTGGATGTAGGTTTCACAATTAAGTGATTCATCCCATAATCTATGTGGAAGTGACTTTGCATGTAGCATGCAAGATGCCATCTCTTTTAGAGATCTATTTTTCCGCTCAACAACTTTGTTTTGTTGCAGAGTATAAGGAACCATATGCTGCAACTGAATCCCAACCTCATGAAAAATATTTTGTATCTCATGGTTGACATACTCTCCCTCGTTATCTATTTGGAGGACTTTGATTTTTTTTCCCGACTGTGTCTCAACAAGGGCTTTGAAATCTTTGAGGTGTTGAAAGACCTCTTATTTTTGCCTAAGAAAGAAAATCCACGTGAAGAATGAGAAATCATCAACAAAAATGAGCATTTACCTTGATTTACTGATTGATGGATGCAAAAAAATGCCCATGAGGTCACTATGGATCAGATCTAAAGGAAATTGAGCCTTCTGAGTCTTTCCTTTGTTGAATTTCTCTTGAGGGTGTTTTCCAAAAACACATCCCTCACAAATTTCTTTGGAGAAGTGGATATCAGGTAGACCATCAACCATTCCCTACTTTCTAATTTGTTGCATATATTTGAAATTTAAATGCATGAACCTTCTGTGCCATATCCTATTGCTTTCATCAACATGGGTAAGCAATGATGCAGAATCTAGTTCAATAAATTCAGAAAATGTGTAGAGTCTAGATTGATGATTTACCTCACCGATAGCAACCCTGGAATTGGTTTGAATGTCATAGATATCCACTGCATTAGGTGTGAATATGAATCTCTTTCCGGTGTTGGATTTTTTCATTTGATACATGGAGAGAAGATTGAAAGAAAGTTTGGTAACATGTAGCACATTCTCGAAGCTTCTGTTTGTGAGTTCAATTCTTCCTTTGTCAGTGACCTTGACTGGAGAGTTATCCCCCATCAGAATAGGAGGAACTTTGCATGCATCCAATGAAGAATAGACTTGTTTTGTGGGTTCCATGTGGTGTGATTCCCATGAATCTA
This sequence comes from Picea mariana, assembly GCA_032191745.1. Lineage (NCBI taxonomy): Eukaryota > Viridiplantae > Streptophyta > Pinopsida > Pinales > Pinaceae > Picea > Picea mariana. The sequence goes on from JASDQU010101526.1 coordinate 196,173, forward strand.
CGATCCAAGCATCAAGAGAGGAGTTAATGGCAATCAAAGCATGGCTAGAATTGCCTTTCTCGAGATTCTGATATGTTGGCTTCTTCTTATTCTTAGAACCCTCGGGGATGCGATCTCCAAGCTTGTTTTTCTGAAGTGTTTGGGCCATTTGATCTTCTGTTTGTGCATACATGTGGATTCTATATGGAATCCTTTATGGAAGTAAGTGCATTTCTCCCATTTTCTTCCCTTTCCACCTTTGGATCTAGAGGCATCATTGAAGGGTTTTTAATACCCTTCCTTCTTTGGATTTGCATGTGATTTCCTTTTGTCTTTGTATTTAGATTTATGATATTGATGACCGCTACCATATTGCACAGTAAATGCATTTGCCTTTGGGCCTTTTATTTTTCCCATATTGATGAGCATGTTCTTCTCTTGTGTCAGAGACTCGATAAAGGCCTCAAGAGAGGGCATCGTCCAGGTGGCTCCAGAGGCAAGCCTAACTAAATGAATTGTAGATACAAACATTGAGTATTCCAGACCAAGTTTGGAGAGAATGTTAAGAACCATTTTTTTCTCCTCCTTAGATTTATCAACCCCTCAAGCATTGAGTTGTGACAACAAATCCTTATATTTCGTAAAGAAATCTTGGAGATTGTAGAAGGTTTTTGGATCCAAAGTGAGCAATTCCACCTCGAGAATGTGTCCCCTTATCTTTCCCTTTTTTCCAAAAATCCCTTCCATGGTGTTCCATGCTTCATTGGGGGTTTTACAGGAGGATATGTGAAAGAGGAGTTCAGGAGATATGAGACTGCAAATAGTTCCAAACGCTTCATCCATTCGATTTAGATACCTGGATTTTTCTATGGCTGATGTGGGTTATGTCTTTGTGTTCATGGTTAACCTGTATAATCCTCTACCTTTAAGATGCATTATCATATTCTCCTTCCATGAAAATAAATTTTATGGTCTTCATTCTATTTTGGAAATTCTATTTTTCCATTGTCTTCAATCTTCGATACCTGTAAAAATAATCTGGTGTGTCTTTTACCTAGAAGTCTTTCGGTTCTAATACCATGTAAATGTGTTGAAACTTCACAGAAAATATCTATCTAGAAAATTACATCCACAATTTACAAAGAACATATGAGAAAAGAGAAGCAGGAGAGAAAGAATGGAAGAATTCTCATTAACCAAATGAATGCATGATAATTTACACATGATATACTATGTATAACTCAACTAATGTGCACTAGAGGAGAAACCAATGCACCATAGTGGTGGTATAGAGTGATCTAGACACACACCAACAATTACGGGAGTAAACTTTCACCTGTTCTAGTCTCTCAGGTAGTTACGAGAGTGAGCTTCCACCTAGTTTGAGTTAACTAGTCTCTCAGTTTTCAATCAACTGATTGAAACAGAGTGAAGTGAGGAGGAGATAAGGTAATCATGAGTAATGTGATATTATAGTGATAATACCAAGCACAATTTTCATTAGTTGGTGATGATCCCAATGCTACATGGTGATGATCCCAATGTGGCATCTAGACTCCACTCAACTTATCAAACTGAAGTGTGAATTGAAGAAAATATTCTCCCTAAACTATAGGAGACTAAATAATGACTAACAAACATTGGGAAAACCTTAGGAAAAAGAAATCCTAGGTCTGTGTGAAGTATGTCCAACAGGGAATGTCTGAAGGAAGCTTGGTGGGGATGGGGGGCCATGACGGATCGTGACGCACATGGTCATTCATTAATTTCGATAAATATGAAAGATTTTGTGTGGATAGAAAAGGGAGCTAGGGTTGCGACGTTTGAGCCCATGCTCCCAGGGAAGATTGGGGCTGAGGGATTGCAAACCATCTAGGGTTCTGGTATATACCATGGCCCTATCCGATAGGATAATATCCTCCTCCAAACTGATTCATGAAAGGTTGTAAGGGAACCATACCCATAGAAGCTGCATGATAATAATTATATATGCTACCCCCAGATGAAGGAACTCTGTTTTTGGGGGTTTCCCATACTGTGAAACTGAATCCCTCTAGATGGAACACCAAATGATAGAGGGGGATTCACCATAATAAATGTGTTCGTCAGAATCGATGTGGAGGAAGAAGGAATGAAGGACAAAATATAGGAAGTAAATTGTCTACCCATTTGAGCACTCCATCCCAGAGCACTAGAGCTAGGATTAGGCCTAGAGGAAGGAGGATTCCAACGTCCAATTGTAGGATTATATTGGGGAATATGACCTCCACCAAATGAGAAAGGAACATAAGGAGGCATCGTGCCTCCAGACCCAAAACTAGGATTCACATTAGCCATTGAAACAAAGGATGAGAGTTGTGATGTCATGTCGGGCATACCAAAAGAAAAGGGATTAGAGGATGAAGGTATTGACTGAGAATCATGATTTGACATTCCGAAAAGAGATTTGAAAGGGTTCGTTCCTGTGGGTTGAGTAGAACTCACGGGTTGGTAGCACTTGATGAGGGAGCCTCTGACACCCACACCATTGAGGATGAGGGATTTAAGGGGATCCCACTAATCACAAAAGAGAAGGGAGTCAAATGACTTCTTGAGATGTTCATATCTGACTCAATACTCATAGTTGGATGATCACAAGTCTGAGAGGTGGAGATATATGTACCATGCTTATTAACTCTACGCCTTTTAGAAGGAAACTTAAGTAAAGGATCAAGACACGGTGGTAACTTTAACAGACGAAGAGACCGATGAGGAGGCTGGTCTTTCTCCACGATGACTCAGAACTCAAGATATAAAGAAAAAAGGATAATGCACACAAATAGGATATAATGGTTGAAAAGGTCCTCCTCAAACTAAAGTAGGTATGCCTCGCCCAAGAGGGGCCTGAGACTCCCTTCAATAGAGTGTAGGTATCAGAATCAGTTATAAGGGCCCTCATAGGCTTAACAACACAGTCGGTCAGATCCACACAGAGAGGTAATCCTCCATAAAGGTTGTGTGTTTTCTGAGCCTTATCTGACTCAGGGTACCTGCAGAATAACCCCTACAAGTAACCTATGTGGCTACCTATGTCAAGCAACTAGAGTCACCATGATATAACCAATGCGCAGGAGAGTAGTCACAAGTCCGGTCCATCGTATGGATAGGGTAGCAAAGACAGAAATATCGAAAGAAACGCCTCTCATGGAGGTAAAGCCACTAGTGAGACCCTCAGATACAAATAGAACCTAACAAATATATTTGATGCTAGGAAGGTATTAAAGGGCTATCTCTGCAAACAAATTCACATGACCTCATGCTCAACTCTGATGTGAGCGAAGCCTTGCAACGTCACCGATTACACAATGGGTTTCACCACTCCTTGGTTAGAAAAATACGTTGAGTTTAATAGCCTTGGAAAAATTTACTCACAAAATACTATTCCAAATCCCTAGGTCCTATACTTGCTTGTGTACCCTGAAAAATAAAATCGTTTCTAATCAATTTTAATTAATCAACATTAATTTTAATGGATTCTGCTTACTTAGGAGGTGCGATCGTGAAACTGGCGGTATTACGACTTAACATATAAAAAGAAGCAAATATAAAAACACTTCTAAGTACTAGTCTTGAATTTCAAAGAGATGGTATGCTTCTAAATGCAATTTTTTCCAATGAAATCTCTACAATTTCAGTGAAGTGCAATCTTACCAAATGCGTCAAAATCAATGAAAAATAATCAAAAGTGAACATTCTATAAGTACAATGCAATTAAGAAAATATTTTTGTATTTTTCGATATAATGAAAAGAAAATGCAAGGACTGAATAACAACCTCACAGGAAGGCCCTACAACAAGAAAAAAGAGATAACCCAAGCAGGATACCAAGAAGTGACTACTCAAACCAATATGCAAGGACAACCAATGAAAAATATGACAAGTAAGAATTTCGCCCAAATATTCAACAATAACAAGGCTTCCTATCACTCTGTAGGCACTTAACAGTCTGAATAGGGACCTAAGAAGACTCAACAACCAACAAAACTCACCCAACAAACACCAAACTCATCTAGCAAGACTTAAGAGATGATGTACGTGACTGCTTGAGCAACAAGCGCATATATACGCTCCCTAAAGGAAGAAATCTCATGTATGTACGCATATTTCAACGGAATAACTACGTGTACCAAGCAAAACAATACCAGGGAAAGGGTTAAGATAAGAAACTCATATGCAAGGAAAAATACAGGCTATCAAGCAACAAGCGACAAGGAAACTCATGAAAATAGAGAGAAAATCAAGGAGAAAAACACTCAATACCCCCAAAAAGGATATCTCCACTGCGGAGTCGCCAATTATGTTACGAGGAAAATCTCTTTATGGCTAGGGACAAACCAAAACAGACAGAACGACACCCATAAATCAACTCTAATCTCAAGTATTCTATATAAATGAAATGATAACAAGACAAGGCTAAGAGCCTACCTCGTCTAGACATTCGAAGAAAACCATCATTCAACATGTGACCCAAACTGATCCGGATTATTTTCGACACGAAATGAGAGAGGAGATATAATAAAGAAATGCACAGAGATATTGTAGATATTCAATAATACAGCAGAAATGTATCAGAGATGCAACCATAAACATAGATATACAGTAATACACAATTTCTATTAATCAGAGAAATGTACAGATACTGTAAAAATACAGAGTGAAAGACTCGCTAGAATGGTGGCAGCTTATCTCTGAGAAGAGATGTGACGGCTACTCGCATTCGAAAGAAGATGGTTACAATGAGGCTCTGAAGGCTCTTTTACAATAAACAAGAATGCAAAAAGTCCTAGACATCCAAAAACCTAACCCTAGGAGATGAAGCGCCAAAAGTCATGTGGGCCCCGTTTGGGTAAGTGAGTACATCAACTTCTCGGGGTCGTAACTTTGGCATACGATCTCCGTTTTAGGCGTGTGATAGCTCATTGGAAAGGTATTGTCGAGGAGATTCATTTTGGGGGCTCACTCATGCCTTCGACTATTATTGAGAACCTCGATCTTGAAAAACCTTCATTTGGACCCTCAAAATGGCCCCGAAGTTAAAACCTGCTAAAAATAGTAAATTGCCAAAATGGCCAGAAAACTGTTTTGAGCCATTTGGAAAAGGTGGGTGGCCACCGATATCCACCTGGATCAAAAACCTTTATACATGCACCTTGTCCTCAACAACAAAGATACAAAAGCATATGGTGATTATATATGATTTCAACATATAAATTATCATAATACATTAACATACATGACAAATACACCCATGGAATAATAATTAAAATATTTGCAAGATATCAATTGGACGAGAAAATAGTATTTTTATTAAAATAATCAATAGAAGTACACAGGTGACTAACTTCTGTAACAATACATATTGGAACCGAGAAACTAAGTCCCTCCAGCTGGGCCTCCACCACTTCAATCCACACAAAGGAAAGCTCATATATAGGAGTCAATGAGGTTCTCCATCACAAAGTAGTAAGAGATTGGGGGATGAACACAAGAAGTTCACACTTTCAAGGACAAAGGGATGTAGACTCAATATGAAGTGAAATTTCTCTAGAGTGTCTTTGCTCTCAAAGTTGAATTGTCTATTAGGCTTGGATATGGATGAATTTATAGCCTCAAAATGGAACAAAGGGTCGAGTTGAAGCGTTTCCAGTATATGGAAGGTCAAGGATCATGGATCTCGTGGCATGGCATGGAAACCCGACACAAATTTTAATTCTTGAGCACCAAACCCGATGTACACAGGTTGTAGTGGAGCAACATGCATATATGCTTGTTGTATAATTGATAGGGTGCGTAGATGTATAAAAATGTGCATTTTGGTTATGGAGTGAACAAAAAGGGGACTTCAAGTCTACAGAGGGAAATGAAAGGCCATCCAAGCAAGATGCATGGATTGAGGTAAAATTTTATATAACAATATCAAATGATCATGAAAAGGACAACATTGTGTATAACTTGTCGTCATATTTCCAACAACGCAAATGGTAAGTCAAATAGAGTTCGCATGCAAAAGTTATGAGCAATCAAAGTTCAAGTCAATGGAAAAAGTAAAAGGGGAAAAGTCAAAGGTGACACGTGTCACCACTGTAAGGATGACACATGGCACATGACTGTACAAGTTGTATAGGTGACATGGCATGATAGGTTGGTAGTTGTCTGGGAAAATCATACAGTCTAGTTGGACCAATTATATGTTGACACATGGCATATAGGTACAAATGGACCAATGAGAGACTGCCACATGGGAGACTTCTTTTGGCCATCATTGATCAAAGTTTACCAAAATTTTATGGGAGTCCATAGGATCAAACCCACGACCTCCCATAACTTTATCAAAGCCTCCCGCGACCTCCCAAAACTTTACCAAAGCCTTTGTTATGATTACACCACTACATTAGTTCTTAACCATATGTGGTGGAAACTATATTTAAAGTTGGTTAAAGTTTCATTTGGAGGGAAAAGGTGTCGAGGGTTGAGCTCCCAACCCCTGGTTTATGTAATATTCCATGTGACCAACCATATACCATATATTATGCATGAGGGTTATTAAACATTGTTTAAAAAGTAACTATATTAATATATAGTTATAACCACTACCATATGTAATATGTGGTTATAACTATATAACCAATAAAAAACAACGACTGTCTATTTGTGGTGGTTCGAACCCGGAACCTCCAGATTATATTCCAGAGGCCTAACCACTATGCCAATCGAACCGTTTGTTATGGGATTCCACTAAAAATAGAATTAAGTTGCCATAAGTTGCGGATAGAGGTTTGGGCCTGTGGCTTATTTAATGGGAATAGATCCCAAGACCTACATGCATCTCGAGATGGCATGAATCCCGAGGTATGGACTCTCTCGAAGTAGTGCAGTAAGGAAGCTACTTCAGTGTTGCATAGAAATGTGTGCCATGAGGTATTTTGTCCGAATATAGTCAAGTTTATACTTGTTGGATTCATTTTTCCGCGAGGATCATGAATTTGAAGTTTGTTTTGTAATTTGAGTTCATTTGTAAAAGTCTTATTCCAAATTGTCATTAATGAGCTTTTAGCGCATTGTTTTGCATGCCGAAGAAGGTGAAATTGAGACAGTTCTGAATTTGGTTGACTTTATAGTCAAATTTCTCAGAATTTCACAAGGATTCTAATGGTGAACTCATTTTCTTGTTTTTAGTGGTGGAATTAAAGAGAGTCCATTAAAATGGATTTTGTAAGTTCATGTTGTAATGTAATTGGTGTTTTGGGATGATGAAGAACAATAATACTATCTAAAGGGACTTTGAAGATGAAGTAATATGTCATCCATATATGTAATTTTAGTTCTTTTATTTTATGTTGTGTCATCTCATCATTCCACAAATTTATCATCATTTTATGAGTTTTTGGGTAAGGAGCACATCATCGTTTTTTCTTGAAATCACCTCAATACGATCAGGAAATTAATTATGAATCAAGTTAGATGTTGCATGTATATATGGTAAAACAATAAGTGGTATCTAAGGATTTTCAGATCACTCCATTAAATTAACTTGTGAAATAAAGAAAATATTTGACTTGCAAGGAATGACTTATTCCACTGTTATAATTCCATGTTCTTACGGATCAGCCTCATAGTCCCATTTTTCATTTTTTTTTAACCTTTTTTATATCCAATGTTGATATATCGGTGTTTGTACTATCACTTTTATGTAAAATGACACTGTAAATGTCTCTAACATTGATGCTCTACACATCAATATCATGGCATAGCTATTGAAAAATTTGATTCCTATCATTTTACATGTCACTCTATATGAAGGGAAAGGTAATCAAAAACACCTCCCACATTGTATAGCTAACATTTATACTAAAAACTTATTTCCATGTACATGTCAATAAAGTGAGATTTTGGAAGAAAAAAAGAACAAAAAAAATAAATGACGTGTAATATGTCATTATAATATCGCATTACATGTCATTTAATGATAACATTATAATGGTGTTTACGATCCACATGTATCAAAGATAGAGACTATAAAAAGCCAGTTTTAGATATGTAAAGTGTCACTTTGACATAAAAAAATGACCCCAAATGTAGTAGTGAGGGATACAATTTTTGGCAAGTGTTTCTTGGTGAAAACAAATTCATCCCCATTAAAGGTGCGTCTCCTTGAAATAACAATGTTGGGAAGAGAATTTTGACACCTCATATATAATGTACTCATATTTGAGAATATAATCCAATTGTACATTGATTACGAAGGGAAGAGCATAAATATCAGTGAGGTAGACTCAAGTCTAAAAGAAAGTGAGATGTTTTCAGTGAGATCTACAAGGGGGGTTCTTGTTGTGATATTTGATAGTGGAGTTGCTAAGGATCTTTTTCTCCCACTCAAACGATTTCTTGTAACACAATAATCTCTTCTAAAACAACTGAAAAGATTTTGTTGAATATGATTATATGAAATCCTGATCACTGATGACCAAAAGCTACTCTTCCCTAGTATGGTCATAAAAACTTATTAATGGGATCTTTAATTGCCAGATTTAAAGATATTTTCATCCACCAAACAACAAGTCAATATAACCAATAGTTCTAAGGAGATACAAGAGGATATACCCCATCATTTTAAAAGGGTGATGCTCCCTCATGCAATAACAACAACTAATGAGTAAAAGGAAGTTAGATTTGGACTACTCTTATGGATAGTATGTTGAAAGTCTTAAACATAAGCTTGATATGCATTCTAAATGAAATACAATTGTGGAAAATAAAATGAATGTGTTCTTCACTTAATAGTGAGAGTGTCATATCACATGAATAGTAAATCCATAAATAAGTATCCACCATTTCATACAACTAAATAAGGTGTCATCTTTGAGAAAAAGTGTTGAAGAAATAACACGCCTAAAATTAAATAGAAGTAAACATTACAAATTTGGAAAATCCTGACCAAATGACATGAACCTAAAAAATAAAGTAAAAGTTAACACTACAAATTTGGAAAAATCCTAATTCAAAGAAACATCCATACATTAGATATTAAAAACACTAAACCATAAAATCATTACATTCAACATATACAATATCTCCTCTCAAGAGTGTGAAGGAACCCAAAATAAGAAAGTGTATCCTCCTTCTCTAGAATGTGAAGGAGCCCAAATTAATAAAATAAGAAAGTGTATCCTCCCTCTCTAGAATGTGAAGGAGCCCAAAATAATAAATATATTATAGATCCATCACATATTAAGATGGAAAATAAATATAAAACTTATGCAACCCAAAATGGCCAATATTATCAAGGAGATAAAGAGAACAATGAAATAGAAGTAGAAAGTAAAGGAATAGAAAATAAATATAAAAAGTATTCAACCCAAAATGGCCAATATAAAGGAGCTAGAGAGAACAATGAGGTAGAAGTAGAAAGCAGAGGAATAACAAACAACATAATCCTTGGTGTTTCCAACTCTATCATTTAAATGAAGATTTGTAAATTCAAATATATTCACAAATTAACAAAAATAAATTTAGCACTATCATTTAAATAAAGATTTGTAAATTTAAATATATTCACAAATAAAAAATAAGATAAATTTAACTTTGATTGTTCAATGGAGATAAAAATAATGGAGAAAAGATAGAAAGAAAGAAATTAGATACATTATATACAAGAATAAAAGATGAGGGAACAAGACACAAGACTAATATAAAAAGATGTTTGGAATCTCTTTAATATAAAACGATGTTTGGAATCTCTTTTAAATTTCTACAACTTACCTTTTAGCGATTACTTTCTAAATCATTCCCCTTTTCTTATAGTTCTTAGTTCTTATTTTGTTGCAAAATGATTAGAAGTACCTTATTATTATTATTTAAATAAGGTAGTACACTGAAGGTTCATTATTTTGTTGCAAAGTGATTAGAACTATGGTATTATATAAATAAGGTAATACACGAAGGTTCATTAGCAATTTACCATTTATTACTTGTGGCATTTTGATGTCAAAGTGTAGATTTGATTTCTAAACTTTGATTGGAATGGCATTCCCTTTTTAAAGTATGGGTGTTCTTTCTATGCAAGTTTAATTATTACATTAACATAGTTTATGGCATTCCTTTTTAAAGTATGGTATTATTTATAGGCAAGTTTAATTATTATACTAACATAGTTTTTATATTGGAAAATGGTATATTTTTATGTTGAAAAATATATATTTATATTAAAATTTAATTTTATATTAATACTATTTTTTAAAAATTATATTTAAAAAAAATTATATTAATAATATCTTTGATTTTAAATTATTCTATATAATTTAACTTATTTTATATTATATTGCATTATATTTATTTAAAAACAAATATTAATAATATATATTTTTGCATTAATCCATATAGTTTGACTTACTTTATAATGTTGTATTATATATCTATCTCAAAACAAATATTATTAATATCCTCCTTTGAATTATTCCATGTAGTTTGATTTAGTTTGAATTGATATTCACCACAAGCTTAATTGGAATTAGAGCATTGAGAAAAGGATTATTGGGGATGGAAAGCTTATTATGGGCTTGAAAACAATTGTAAATCAGCTGAACTTTGGAGTTGGAATAAGAAGAAACTCTTCTTTGAGACTCTTGTTACACCTGTTATTCTTTATGGATGTGAAGTCTGGGGCTATAGTATCTCTCGTGAATCCTGGAGAAAGATAGAGCAAATACAAAATAATTTTATAACCTATAATCTCAAAATTAAAGGAAATACACCCTATCCCATCCTACTTGTAGAAACTAGCCTCTCCCCTATTGAGAGCATGGCTATGACTAGATACCTAATGTATAAGAACAAGTTAAACAACATGGAAGACAAGAGGCTACCTAAAATTGCTTCCAAATCAAGTCATAATCACCATCGACTCAAGTGAGGATGACATAAAGACGCCTGATCTTGGCTAAACTATTGGGGAATCATGGAAGAAACCATTTTGCAGAATAAAGATACTATTAAAAAAAACATCAAATCAAAATTTAAGGAAAAAATGTGGTGTGATAAAGAGTTAGAGGAAAAAAGAAAATTAAGGTATTATAACGATGTAATCAACCCTAATCTAGAAGATCAAAGTTATCTATCTGTTTTGCCAAGTGTAAAGAAAAAAATAAGCATTGCTAAGATAGGAACAAATTCTCACGAGCTCCATAGTGAAACTGGGCGTCGGTCAATTCCTAAAACGCCATGGGATGAAAGAATGTGTCACCTTTGTGACACTAAGAAGGTTGAAAATGAAAAGCACTTTCTCTTAGATTGTCCAACCTATACCCATATTAGATCTCATTTTCAAAATATTGATCACACTACCAACCTTCCTAACCTCTTAACTCAACAAAAGTATGATGATCTTGGAAAACTTCTCTTAATGCTTTTCGAGCACATAAACACAATTCTAAAGAATCACAAGTAATCACTTACCCTCTTAAAGTCCGATAGACCAATTAAATCTTAGTGGACGTTAATCATCATCATCATCATCATTTTACATTATATTATATTATATTTATTTAAAAACAAATATTAATAATATATTCTTTTGCATTAATCCATATAGTTTGACTTACTTTATAATGTTGTATTATATATTTATCCCAAAACAAATATTAATAATATCCTCCTTTGAATTATTCCATGTAGTTTGACTTACTTTATAATTTGACTTATTTTACATTATATTGTATTATATTTATTTAAAAACAAATATTAATAATATATTCTTTTCATTGATCCATATAGTTTGACTTACTTTATAATTTATAATGTTGTATTATATATCTATCCCAAAACAAATATTAATAATATCCTCCTTTGAATTATTCCATGTAGTTTAACTTTATAATTTGACTTATTTTACATTATATTGTATTATATTTATTTAAAAACAAATATTAATAATATATTCCTTTTCATTGATCCATATAGTTTGACTTACTTTATAATGTTGTATTATATATCTATCCCAAAACAAATATTAATAATATCCTCCTTTGAATTATTCCGTGTAGTTTGACTTACTTTATATAATGATGTATTATGTATCTATCAAAAACATTTGTATGTATTTTCTAATTAATTCCATAATGATGATCACACGAAGGATTATTTTTATATGTTACCAATCTATTGTTAATCAATTGTGGGACCATTAAAGTCACCTATCATTATAAACACTCAATTATTTAATCTCTTAATAAATCGTTGGACCATTAAAGTCACCCATAATCATAAAGATAATGAATTTCAAGAAGCATCTAGAGTATGTCCTCCTCCACCATTTCAAGAGGCATATTTGTATTTTAATTCAATGGTGGTGCGTCATGAGTCACTTTTATTATTTATTATATATCCAACTTTTAAAACTCTAGGATTTATTTTTTGAAAATGAGGAGCTATGATTATCTCCATAAAAACTATTTAAAGTTGGTTTAGTAAAACTAGTTTTCAAATACAGGCTTATATACAAGGGGCTAATACTACCTACATATATTATCATTATCCTAATGATATGGTCAAATATAATCATTATCTTTCCCTGTTCTCACATCAAAATGATTATAGCGGGTGGACATATGATTATTGGTGGTGGACATATGTGGTCATTTGGAGGCCTTTACAAACCCTTAATGTAAAATATGTTGTTGTTATTAATATTTTTATGGATTCTCATGCTAACAACCATGATGATGATCCTAGTGATTCTCACCCCTGTCTATGCAYTGCTCCACCTTCTCACCCCTGCCCATTTACTGTTCCACCTTTCTAGGGTATGAAAATCAAAATTTCTTTCTCACCCCTGCCCATTTACTGTTCCACCTTTTGTTCCACCTTTCTAGGGTATGAAGATCAAAATTTCTTTTAATGATATGCATTRCAAGGTGATTTTTCACCCACAACTTATCACATAGATGTTTGGCCCTCTTTTTCACCCCATTTAGGACCTACATCCTCCCAATCCTATCTGTGATTGACATGGTCTACACCTTGGATACTTTTACCTTTTTGGATATTATTGATATTATTTTGGACAATGAAATATTGTGTCTTGTATATTTAGGTTTGTTCTATTTTGATGGATATGGATGGACTTAGTGGTATTTTGGTACGTAGAGAAAATTTACTTTCAATAAATAAATATATAAAAGCATTATGTTATGTGATTATTTTGACATGTTTTATATTTAGAAGATGCGAGATCATTATTTATTTATTATTTATATTTTGATTATGACATTAATTTAAAGTTATATGATTAAGCTATTATTTTTCTCTAATTAAACTCATGTTTAGTTAAATAATAATAATAATAATCTAATTTTAAGGTCATGGCTAAGCCAGACACCAAATTGATGTATGAGAACCCATTGTATCTGTGACAAGGGACCCCTTCCACATAACGATTTGACTGCTAAAGTTTACATAGGTATACATACCCTACCCCCCTCTAGATTTGAACTCGTGACCTCTTAGGAGGAAACACATGTTCTTAACCATTAGGTGAGTCATAAGGAGAATATTTATTTAGAAGTTATAAGGATAATGATGTGTTCGGAGAATTCACAGTCCATGTGAGCTAAGTGCTTTAAGTTTATGCATTAGGTGATGGTCCCTCTCTCTCATTTGATTTTTTCGTAAGTCATGAACCTTTGATATTTTTGTTATTTATCCTTTTACACTCAAAACCCTAAAAATCACTTATAATTGTTTATTTATTATCTAACTCAAAAGAAGTTAGAAATTGTTTTATGTCCTCTAAATCACTATTAAGCTGAAGAAATAGAGAGATAATATGAAAAACAAAAATCTATGATAGAGTTCTACTATTTTGGGATTACTCTATATTATTCATATCATTATGTTGCATTATTAATGCAGGAGCATATGATAACAAGTTCTAGAATTGACCTCATAGGTCAAAACCAAATTTACCAAGGGAGTTGGTTTGCTAATTTCTTATTTAAGTTTGTAATAATTCGAATTGTCTCTAGAAGACATTTTGATTGAGTTTGTTTTCTAGTTGTCAAGTTGTTACTAGAGTTTAGGAACATTTTCCATATTTTTATTTTGTTTAGGTAACTCGGGATTTTTGTTAGGAGGTGAGCTATCTGAGAGCTCAAAGAAAATATATTGAATGTTTTTGTAAGAGTCATAGGTTGGAGAGGGGAGTGCATGTGTGAGATTGAGTGTGAAAGGGTGGATTGCAAAGGTCTGAGAGACCATGAAGGAATGATCCTTCCTATGTCATTTATTTCATTCAATGATATAATGAAAGATCATATCGTGTGGTGTTTTCCTGTGTATTTGATTTGTTAAAATATGTATATAAATTGTCTGGACAAAGTGACAAGGTTTTTTAATTGCAGGAGAGTGGATCACGCGCAGAGTGATTCCAAGTGTGAATCAAGTCCCATTAAAATTCTCGTGTATTTGTGTTTTGTTGGTTTAGATGGTTAGGATAGATCCATAGAACAAGATCAACAACTAATATCATTGCAAGCATTGCCACTCAGTGATTTTTCATTAGCTTGACACTTGATTAAGTCTGTGGTCAGAAGGTTCGATGATGCAAGTGGATATCGGGGGCCACCCACCTTTTCCAAATGGCTCAAAACAGTTTTCTGGCCATTTTGGCAATTTACTATTTTTAGCAGGTTTTCACTTCCGGGGCCATTTTGAGGGCCTAAATGAAGTTTTTTCGAGATCGAGGTTCTCAATGATATCCAAAGACATAATTAAGCCCCCAAAATGAATCTCCTCGATGATACCTTTCCAACGAGCTATCACACGCCTAAAACGGAGATCGTATGCAAAAGTTACGACCCCGG
>JASDQU010101526.1:211145-235272 GCA_032191745.1 Picea mariana
TAATCTCAGTTGCTTGACCTTTCTCATTGTCTCATTGTCTCATATTCATCCTTTCAACCTTAGCAATCATTCTAGGGCAATCCAATACTTCATGGTCCATAGCTTTGCAACAGAGGCAACTAGGTCTTCTTCCAGGGCATTCCTTAGCAAGATGTCCTAGTTTTCTGCAACTGTAACAAAGAGTTAATCCTCTCTTTCTCTTAAATGATCCCCAACCTTTCCTGTACTGTGCACTAGGATCATGGTAGCTAACCTGCAAAAAATTCTTTCTAGGATCCTGCATCCATATGTTAGTCCAAACATTCTCTCTATGCATAGGTATAACATATCTTTCACTATTCTTATCAGATCTACTCATATCAAATCTTCTTTCATCTATCAATTCCCTAGTTTTCAAGCTAGGACAAATCTTATCAAACATACCTAGATCCATACTTCAGAAACAATTTTTTTTACTAATCTTATCTTCAACAGAGTACAAATCTTCCAAATCTAAAACTTTTCAATATTCTTACCTTTATCAGAGCACAGAGCTTGCAAATCTTACTTCTTTTCTTCAAATCAGACTTCTTTTCTTAGCACAAAGCTTCACAGATCAAGTAGAATACTGCACACTAGAGCGACAGATCTACGCACAGAGCTTTCACAATTTCAGGTCAGATCTTCACACAAAGCTTCTTTTTCTTTAGTTCCCAGCAATCACAGTTTCAGGTCTCGGTAATGGAACCATTTGTTGGCACAGGGGCAGACCCAAGGTTCAACACCACAACAATGCACCAACAAAACCCTAACTACCAGCCCTTTCGTCAACACCTGCGAAGCAGATGAAGTCTCACCCGAGGTAGAGGCAGGGGTGGTTGCAGGACTCAGATGTCTGCAACCTTAGCTGGGACACAGATCTGTGATTCTAACACTTGACAGAGCATTCATCAGTTAACATTCATCTATATCTAGTCTTAGTTATAGAACGGTTAAACCCTAATTACAGAGTCTCACAGTACTCATTCAGATCTAAGGTATTTAAGCACTAAGCATATCCACATAGGTCAGATCCATACTATTAAGCACATAACATTAACATATATATCCACCATTCATCTATATTGAAGCACTAAGCACATTAACATATAAGCACATCAACACATCGCACAAAGCAGAGCAACACAACATGTACGTGGTTCATCCCCACCCTGGGGCTACGTCCACCAACTCTTCTCTTCTTTATTATCTTTGGTCAAGCTTCTTACAGGCACATAACCTCCAAGCTCTACTCCATAGAGGACATGAGATCTATGCAAACTCCACCAGATCCTCCTTCTTCTCGCTAGGGTATAGCACCAAGCCTTCACACAGTCTCTTACAGTTACTTGCACTAGCCTTGCAAACCTCACACAATATGCACAAAGCACTTAAAACTCTTGATCACATAGATCCAACTCTAGAACTTAGCCATATATATTCACTACATCACCTTAGCATCTATTTATACATACAAAATAGGCCTAAACATGTGATATATAACTGAATACCTTTGAATAGATGCTGCCGCTCTTCGTCCAGGTATGAAACTAGCATTCCTTTAGCCCAGGCTTTGTGTTTGTATCCATCCTTCAGATAGAACTTGAAATCCTTCTTTTTCAGAGCCGTGGTTTTAAACCATTTTTGCCCAGTCATAGGTAACCCTGTAGCTTCTGCAATAAACTTCTCGTCCACCTGGATTTCTACAGAACCCACCCGAGCTTTGTTACCATCGAATGACATTGCAAAGGCCTCAGTTGTGGCTTGATGACACGCACTCTGCAATCTGTTCACGAACTCCATGCAACCTGCGTTTGAAAAATATCTTTGAACCTCGGGATGCGATTCCAGAAAAGATAAATTGCTGAGTTCTCGTTTTAACAAGAAGCCACCGCGTTTTTTCATCGTTCTACAACTCTATCACTCGGCCACTGTGATTTCTGTGACTTTTTTGGTTGAACTCTTGTCCTGTGCTGCTGAAAGCAGTCTCGGCTTCCTCTCTGTGTTGGGTGAAATGCGAACCTCGGGTGTACTCAGGAAACAATTTGTGAAACACCACACCGACTTTACCTGATTTGATGGTGTCAGATCCTCTGAACCTCATCTGTACCTGCGTCGCTGGATGTGAACTTGCCTTTTCTGGTGTGATGATAGTTGCGCACCGGTTCTGAAAAGATTTCAAATTTCTGTCATATCCTGTTATACAAGCTTAATCTGCCATGATTGCTTTCTCCCACCAGCGCATGTCTCGGATCTTGTTGTGACGTGGGGGTGATCACTTCATAATTTCATGCATGTGTGGATAATGAGCACGTGATTTGCGCTTCATGTAGCTACGGAGTTTGGAGAACATTCCTACCATCACGCTCGCTTGCCACTTTCACCAACACGCGTAATCTTCTGAAAACCCTGTTAGCTGTGGAAAGTGAACACTTTCCACAGCGCACCGTTTGATAGGAAATTTACTTTAGCTGCGGAAAGCAAAACAACGTACCACACCATTTGAAAAATGTTTCTTAGCGCGAAAGTAAGTACTCTCCGTATCGTGCCACGTGCGAACTGTCTGTCGAGCTTTTCGTGCCTCGTTACTTTCCACAGCATTTCGAACTGATGAAACAACGCCCTTAGCTGTTGAAAGCTATCGCTTTCCACAGCGCACAATGGGCCCTTTAACATGATGTTAGCTGTTGAAAGTAAACATTCACATTTCGAAATAGAAGACTTTATGGATCGAATATTTCCTAAGACACACCAAAACCAAAATTTTTCTCAACTGTAAAAACTCAAAAATGACTTGAAGATACTACTGAAAGCTATGATATCCACCCAAAACTCGGCCGAAAGGACGGTTTCATTTTGGGAGTTAACAGTACCCATTGTTATAAGAAAACTCTACCAAGTGTAGGTAGTCTTCCCATTTTGATGAATTATCCATCACATACATCCTCAACATATCTTCAATCACTTGATTCGCCCTCTCTTTTTGTCCATCTGATTCTAGATGATAAGTTGTACTAAAATTCAAATTTGTTCCAAATCCATTAAATAATCCCTTCCAAAATTTTGGATCTCTGTCAGACACAATTGTCTTGGGTATGCCATGTAATCTAGCAATTTCCTTCATATAAACATCAACGATGTTGGCTGCCTTGTGAGTGAGATTAACTGGAACAAAATGGGCATCTTTAGTAAGCTTATCCACCACTACCATGATAGAATCATGTTGCTTGTTTTTTCTGGGAAGTTTGGTAATGAAATCCATGGTTACAACTTCCCATTTCCACTCAGGAATGGGTAATGGTTGTAGAAAACCAGCTGGGTGTCTATGCCCAACCTTTACTTTTTGACATTCCAAACATCTGGCAATAAAATCAATAACCTCTTTCTTCATGTCTGGCCAATAATATTGGCTCTTGACAGCCGCAATAGTTTTCTGATATCCTGGGTGCCCAGCATAAGGTACATTATGCATTTCCCTCAATATCAGATTTTTCTATTCCTGAGAATTTGGCACATAAATTATGCCCCTGTACATGAGAATTTCAACATTATTTAGCTTGTATTCCTCAATTTTCTACTGCAAAATACCTTGCTATAATTTTGCCACTAATTCCTTGTATTGAAAATCTGATTTCGCAGCCTCTATAATTTTGTCTTTCAAATTTGATTGGTACATGATAATGGTTGTAACATGCATTTCATGTACTCTTCTGCTGAGTGTATCCGCCACTTTGTTCTCTTTTCCCTTGATATGATTTATATCAAAGTCATATTCACTTAGAAATTATAACCATCTGGTTTGCCTAGCATTTAGAGTTGGCTGATCAAATAAATATTTCATACCATTATGGTATGTTCTTTGCTCAAACCTTTTTCCCATGAGGTAGTATCTCCATTTCCTTAAGGCATGCACTATGGCTGCTAACTCCAAATCATGAGTGGCATAGTGTCTTTCATGCTCCTATAACTTCCTTGACTCATAACATATAACAAACCCATTTTGATTGAGTACTCCACCAAGTCCCTCTTTACATGCATCTGTGCATACAATGAAGTCTTCATTTGAGTCTGCAATCCTTAGTATTGGAGCAATTGTTAATAATTGTTTCAAGTGTTGGAAACTCTTTTCACAATCCAATTTCCACTGAAACTTCACACCCTTTCTTTGTAAGGAAGTGATTGGGTGTGCAATCCTTGAGAATCCTTCAATGAATCTCCTATAGTAGCCTACAAGGCCCATGAATGATCCGACCTCTATCACATTATTTGGCACTGACCATTCTCTAATGGCTTCTAATTTCTTAGGATCCACTGCTATCCCATCCTTTGAAATGATATGCCCCAAATAATGAATTTTCTTTTGATAAAATGAGTACTTGCTCAATTTAGCATACAACTGATGCTCCCTTAATACTTGCAACACCATCCTCAAATGATTTTCATGCGCTTCTTTCAACTTGGAATATATAATAATGTCATCCAAAAAGACAATGAAAAACTTGTATAAATATTCTCGGAAAACACCATTCATGAAGCACATGAAAACAACTAGTGCATTTGACAACCCAAATGGCACCACTGTGAAATCACAATGACCATACCTTGTTTTGAAGGTGGTCTTGCTGATATATTCCTTTTTAATCCTTACCTTATGGTATCCTAACCTGAGATCTATCTTTGAAAATATCTTGGCATCCTTCAATTGATCAAAAAGATCATCAATACTTGGTAGAGAAACTTGTTCTTAACAGTCACTTTAGTCAACTGTCTGAAATCAATGCACAATCTTAATGTTCCATCTTTCTTCTTCACAAACAAGACTGGGGCACCCCAAGGTGAGACACTTGGGCGTATATACCCCTTCTTCAAAATCTCTTCAAGTTTCATTTGCAACTCCTTCAGCTCTGGTGTTTAGTCCATTCATGTCCATAAGACACAACTTAACCATCTCATTAACTTTTCTTTTGGCTCTTGTATCCAGTTTCACCAACCAAGATTTCCCATGCTTGCTTCTTGGCAAATGCAAACTTTCCACCATCTTAGGATCTATATAACTATGACTAGCTCCTGAATCAATTAAAATAGAAATGGTTTGGTTGTTGATCATACCTTCCATTTCAATCAAATGTGACTGATACTCTGCTTGCTTTATGTCTAGGGCTGCATATATCCTTGGCACATTTTTGCCCATGTCCTCCACTGTTTCAGCTTGTTCTACATTGTGAATAGTTCTCCATTTTTCACCTCTTTGAGGACAATGTCTGAACATATGATCTCCTTCACAACCCCAACATTGAATAGGTGGCTGCGTTGGCCTTTGACCCCCTATCTCAATCGTTCTGGGATCTCTAGGAGTTTGTTGTCCCTGTGGATTATTTTTGAAGAATGGAGGCTTAGGTCCCTTCTTCCTCTGATCCACCTTGAATTTATTTTTGTCTTCCCAAGATTTTTGGAAAGTTGGCCTTGTTTTTTGTTGATCACATAGGAATTTAGCTCGCCTTATGGTCTCCTCCAATGTCTTTGGATCATCATACTGTATTTTGTCACTTATGAATGATGGCAATCCACTCAAATACCTTTGAATTTTAACTGTCTCATCCTTGATGAAAGAGACATACTTCAACAGTTCTAGAAACCTTCTCGCATATTCTTCTATGGTCATACTTCCAAGCTTGAGTTCAAATAAATCTTTCATTTTCTTGTCACAATATCTTAGAGCAGGCCAGAAGGAAAGAAGAAGAAATCTTAGAGCAGAAGAAGCAAGAGTTAAAAGATTTCATGACTAGGAGGATCGCACACTCAATTGAAGAAAAGCAGAACCAAGCGAAGCTATTTAAAACCAAAGACTTGGATGTCGAAGTGGGAAGAACACAAGAAGATTTGCAGAAGACTGAAGTACCTATCCTAGATAGAGAAGAAGTATTACCCCTGATTTCTAGGCAAGAATCAAACCAGTGAAAAGTTACTCTACCAAAAGAAGAAAAGAATCATAATAGAAAAAGGAATAACGAGACAAAGCTCATCGGAAAGAAGGCTAGAAAACTAAGTAAGAAGAGAGCTAAGATCAAAAAGTTATAGAAGGTTCCATAGGGAACTTCGCAGAAGGAAAAATTGCAAAATTAGAACTTCGCCAGGATATCAGAACAGCGTCACATGGCACTTCACCATGGCGAAGAAATATATCTGTTAGGAACAGTATAACCATTAGATTGATGGCCTGAACGGGTAGAAAGGAATTTATGATCAAAAATTTCACCACCAGACTGTTGGGACCGCGCCATAATAGAAAAAACTGAGTTAATCAAGGCTTCTCACCCGTTGCAAGAGATTTGTTGCCAAGTTATCTATTTATCCAGTCACGCCACGCAATGAGAACACTTTTTCTAACCATGAATATGAGCTCGCAGATTAGTTGATTTCACACAGTGATCATCGCACTATTGCCATCCATCCAGTTGCATTGACTAGTAACTCTTCGAACCTAAGATATTCAACCACGAGCATGCATGTCGGACAATCTTAGCGCTATAGAGAAAATTGTCGAAGAAGTTCTCATTGACCTAATGAATGAAAGAGTAATGTCTGAAAGAGAAATGTCTGCAAGTATTCAAGCGTCATCGACGAGAGGAGTGCAAGCCTCTCCGTCAACTGCTCGTGGAGCCGGATCAAATTGACCATCAGCGAAAAAGAGAACCAAACACAGAGATGACCTAGCAAATGCGAAGCTGATCCCGACCATATTGCCCGACTACATCCCGCCTCTGGTCAACGCGGTGAGTCATGATAGTGTTCCAAGATATTTTGAGTACTCCATGGTTATTGCGTACCTCCCGAAGGGGATACGTGCAGTGAGAGCATAGCAGGACAAGATCGCAGCCTTGAAGTTCAGTGACTTCAACCTTAGAGATCGCAAGAACTATAGTATGCTCGCCCTGTATAAATACCTGACCAAGACAAAGGGGAAGAACTCAAAGATAATCCCCCAGTCATGGACGATGACCCTCACACAGTCCACCTTATTAAATGTAATGAAGATCCCACACTTCGGAAGGCACCAGGAAGTGAACGCCTGTGTCAAGCTATTGCTTTCATGTTACCATGGTGGCTACTTATGGCTATATCATTGTATCACAGTCAATGCGATCCATAGGATAACCAGATTAAATATGCAAGGACCCGACCCACGGGATTTCTATCCAGGAAAATCCACAGACCGCACACTAGCATAGAATATCAAAGATACATACGGCGATGTTGAAAAGGGGATGTGAGGCTACAAGGTAGCCTCCATCTAGAATGGCGCAGTGTGCCTAGCCTGCCAGCTAATAGCCAAAAAGTTAGTAAGGAAGAACAGACCTACGTAGGTCAAAGGCTTTGTCATTGACCTCACAGGGAAATGTGTGGAAGGCCTGCAGATGAACTGGGTGAAGTACCTAGTTAATCAGCTGGAACTAGACTATCGCGAAGCACAGGATCACGGCTACGAGTTTCACTTTAGCTGGCTCCTGATCCTCATTGCTTTTGTTGCCTGGGAGATGACGGAAGGTGCGACCTTCCCGGATATTGAACCGTTCAAGCCGCTTTTTGCGAAGTTCACCACACCATGGTACTCGAGTGATATGAATAAACAATGACAGTCGAATGTTGTTTTTCATACATATTACCTCCAGCTGAAGAGAGCCATCGAAGTTGAACCTCGCATGACCCCGAACACCCTACAGAGGTTTCAGCCCCTGATGAAGTTCTGTGCAGATTGGCACTTCATCTACATAATAGCGCGAGCCGATGAACATAAGGAGTATATTTAGTCGTACTACAAACTCATGGAAGAAGAATTGGAGGAGATCACTAAGGATTGGTCCGCAAACCTCCTTATTCCCGTAGAACCTGCATAGATGTCTGACCCTAACATCCCAGAGACCATGCATAAAGAACATGATACACCCATGCCTGGCAGAACGAAGAAGACTGAAGAGGTCCAAGATTTAAGCAGTGCCTTAGGAAAGACTGCTTCAGTATCACCTGACCGAGGGGGTGATGATGAAGAAATAAATGACAAAGGAGCTGAACACAAGCCAGGCAAAGTAACACCGCCCAGAGACGAGGTTGATCCCTTGAAGAAGAGGAAGTTTTCTCCTTTGAAACCTTCTTCCCAGAAGAAATTGAAAGCCACCATGACCAAGATGAAGATTGTGCTTACTGCCGATGATTTTGACTTCATCATCGCAACTCTAAACAACGCTTCACTGGAAATCGTGGAAAAACAAGAAGCTAAGTAGGAGGAAATGTACGATAGAATTGAGGTCGAACTGCGAGGGGTATAGAAGGCCCTTCAATCCAGCCACGCAGTGTCCACTGTGCCCTTGCCATCAGGAGAACCAGAGTTGGGAAATGAGCCAGCCCAACTCCACCAACTAGCTGATGCAGTCGAAGCTTGCCTTTGTCATGCATAAGAAGAAACTGAACAAGCCACCCAGGCCTTGAAGCAAGTGCAAGATGTAATCGTAGAACAATGCAGAGTTGCAAAACATGAGAAGGTTTCTCTCCAGGCAAAGTTTGAAGAAGAGAAAGTACATATGCAACAAGAAAAATAACAATTGTTCGCAGAGCAACTCGAAGTGAAGGAAGCAGTCAACAGAGCACTCCACTTTGTGATAGGCTTAGAGCCACAAGTTGAAGACCAAGTCACGCATCAAGTAGAGCAGCTTGCAGAAGCTATCCAGCAACTACAACAATGAATAGCAGACTTAGAGCTCTGCACAGTGCCCAACACCCTACATGATGTGAGGGATCAAAGAGAAGAAATTGCTCAAAGCACAGTTGAGAGAATAAATTCCCTTGCCATGGAATGTAAGCAACTCACTGATCACAGTGCCCAGACCTATGAGCAACTCATTGAGAATCCAGAACTGAAGGAACTGGAGTCACAGCTCTAAGAGGAAAAGTATCAAGCAGAAATGATACAGGTGTAGTTGAAGCCCCTGTCAGCTGTGGAAAGAATGAAGCGATCCCAGGAGCAGCGCACTCCCTAGCAGCAGGTCCACACTATCCAGAACAAATTCATGGAAGTGAATCATAGGCTCCAACCTGTACAGGATAAGGCTTACCAATTTTTCACAGAGATCGAAGGCCGAGGAGCAAAACTTAAGCAAGTCGTCACTGTAGTTGAACAACGCCTAGAGGGACCTGTTAATGAAGTAGTCATACAAGAGTTCATTGAACAAAAGTTCGTGGCACAACAACAAGTCGAAGCAGCTCGAGACAAGCTCGAGGATTTTGAAGCAGAACTAATCAGATCAGAGTGACTCGGGATGAGTCACAAGTGAGTGTTGGGGGCATGTTGGCCCTTGACCAAGTTTTGAGGATCCTTGGTCATGTTTGACCTAATTTTGAGACTTCGACAAGCTATCGAAGGTGGAGTGCAAGACGAAGTGGAGATCATGGGATCTCGACCCATCTTAGGGCCCTTTTTGGGATTCAAGATTATGTAATGGGTATGGGATGTTGGCCCATGGGTTTACCCATGTTTAGGTCTATTTTGTATGTATAAATAGATTCTAAGGCGATGTAGTGAATATAGATGGCTAAGTGATAGAGTTGGATCTATGTGATCAAGAGTTGTAAGTGCTTTGTGCATACTGTGTGAGGCTTGCAAGGATAGTGCAAGTAACTGTAAGATACTGTGTGAAGGCTTGGTGCTATACCCTAGCAAGAAGAAGGAGGATCTGGTGGAGTGCGCACAGATCTCCTGTTCTCTACAGAGTAGAACTTGGAGGCTATGTGCCTGTAAGAAGCTTGACCAAAGATAATAAAGAAGAGAAGAGTTGGTGGACATAGCCCCAAGGTGGGGGTGAACCACGTACATGTTGTGTTGCTCTGCTTTGTGCGATGTGTTGATGTGTTTATATGATAATGCGCTTAGTTCTTCAATATAGATGAATGGTGGATAGATATGTTAATGCTATGTGCTTAATAGTATGGATCTGACCTATGTGGATATGCTTAGTGCTCAAATACCTTAGATCTGAATGAATACTGTGAGACTCTGCAATTAGGGTTTAACCGTGTTGTAACTAAGACTGGATATAGATGAATGTTGAATGTTGACTGTTGAGTGCTCTGTCAAGTGTTAGAATCACATATCTGTGTCCCAGCTAAGGTTGCGTACATTTGAGTCTTACAACCACCCCTGCCTCTACCTCAGGTGAGACTTCATCTGCTTCGCAGGTGTTGCTAAAACGACCAATAGTTAGGGTTTTGTTGGTGCATTGTTGTAGCATTGAACCCTAGGTCTGCCCATGTGCCAACAGTGGGTGGCCATGTATTTTTGAAAGTGAAAGCCAACAGAAGTTCCCTGAAGTTGGGAAATTATTCAAAGTTGGCAGCTCGCTATTGTCGGTCGTTTTAAATCCTAGAAAGGATTGGTCCAGTTGGTTATATGATTGCATTGCCTGCATCTATGTCTATTCATAACGCATTCCATGTATCATTGCTAAATAAATATATACCTGATGCTAATCATGTTATTGATTGGAATGTGATTCAGGTGGAACAAGAAGGTGCTTTCCAAGTGCATCCAGTACACATTTTGGACCGGAAAATCAAACAACTCTGGAATTGAGCCATAGGCCTTGTAAAGGTCCAATGGACCTGGTACAGTATTAAAGATCCTACTTGGGAGCATGAGGATGCAATGCGGGCAGAATACCCACATCTTTTTGAGTATTTTTGAAATTTTGTTGTATATGGGTACATGATGCACTGAGGACAATGCATAAATAAGGGGAGGGGATTGTAATATCCCTAGGCTGAACCCAATTGTAATATAGATGAAAATGTACTTAAGTTGGTGAGTTGTTTTGATATCATTGTGTATGCACCTTTCATGGCATAGTGTGCACATGTACTGCGTAGTAAAATGAGGAAGTTTGCACATTCCAGGATACCGCGCACAGCATCTTAAGTGCGTGTGATTTTGAGGCCAAGGAGCCTTTTATGTACATGTTGTATTTTATAGGCTGGTGAGCCAGTTATTATAATCTAGGATGCTTATGTTATTATTAGGCCAGAGAGCCTAGATGTTAAACGCCAGTGCGCCTATTTATGTATTTGTCTCATAATTAATATAAAAGACATCGTTGCGCGTAGACCGACCACGATAAAAGAGATAGGGGACTAAAATCCACTGGTTAGGGAAAGGGAGGGGGCTAAAAGTTAAGGAAAAGGGATAAGCTATGGAGCTTAAGCCAAAAATGAATATTATATTAATATTTCTCAAATCATAAAGTATGGATAATTATTTTATCTTGAGTTCTAAAGTTGGGGACAAGTGGGCCAAAGTAGCTCCCAACATGACAAGTGTCAAGTTGGGGACATGCATACATTTTTTTGGGACTTAGTTCATTTCCTACAATATTTTCCATCATTCCTTCCATCATTTAGTCATCCAGTCGATCATCCATGAGCATGCACACACCCATTGAGCTATCTTTCATATCTTCATGATTGTACCTGAACTGGTATCCATAGCCATTTTGTGTTTGTGTAGCTGGTTAGCTTGGGAGCTGGACTGAAGAAGGGGTTTTTCAGGCCCATGGGATATTGAAGAGGTGGGTTGTCAGGCCCGTGAGCAATTCTCTGTGTGAGAGAATTGCTGGGAATTTATTTCCTGAAGGTGTTGAACTGTAGCTACAGTGCTCTGAGACTTCATGTCCGGCATGTTGCTGAAGCTTGGAAAGGAAGTGGGGCAGCTGAAGGAATATTGATCAGAGAAGGGGAACACTTCCTAGGTGGGATAGGCATGTGGGGAATGAGGGACTGTAGGTTGTTAGTTTGATTTGGCACCTAAGACGAAGTCTTTCCTATTGTCTATGAGCCTTTACCCTGGTTAGGAATCCCTTTACTCGGGTGGAGTTTAGTCCCAGCTCGGGGGTGACTTGCTGTTGAGAGTGATGAACAGTGTGGTCTAAGCTTGGGAGGTTCGTGGAATGTCTGCACACAGTTGGTGACATTCTTACCAAGATAAGTGCCAATTATGTGATAAAATTACATGTTGCATTGTTATTTACGTGCTTATTTTTATGGGTTATCATATGTGCGGATATAACTGTGTTTATTTTTATGGTTATTTCATGTATATGATGCATGAATATGTGTATTGTTATTTTAGTGTGAATCTGTGTATTTACAGATGTATTTGTATGTCTACATTTTATATATATAATGCTTCTGCAAGAGTTTTGTGTGTGTATATTTTAATTGCATGGAGTTCAAAAAATTTATGTGGCATAGCTCAGTTGGATGTTGGGTATGTTACAGTATGTTATGCAGAGAGAATAGTAAGATTTCTATGGCGTAGTGTGGCCTGGCATGGGTGGTCGGGGACGTTACACCAACCAACAATCATTGTGACCAAATAACAATTATTGTGTCATTAACTAGTTCATTGTTCATTATCAAATATCCAACACAGTGCCATCATAAGACAGTATGCATTCCACACAATCTGTAAAGGGGTTTTGTTCCTTTCAATTATATACTTTGCATCTTATAAAAATTTTCAAACAGTAACCATTCCCACTCTATTAACCATAAAAATCAACCACTACCCATACATCACTTCAATCCATAAATATACTCAAAGTCATGTTTCCAAAATTAACAATGAAGTCACACTATCACTGCAATCGGGCATGTCATTTTAAAAAAATGCAATGATATTCATTAAACATATATGGAGGCAATAAACCAAAAATCCAGATTAAATTGCAAAACCTGAATTGACATTTGAATAGATAGCCAACAACCACCATTCCAACACAAGCTATGCATCGAATAATTCAATCATGCAAGTGTAACTCTATCACTGTACAGACCCAATTTTATATGACTCTAAAAAGTTGGGCCATCTATCCAACATGACGAGGTATCAACAAAATGCATGTCTCAACAAATTCTCGGATTGCAACAAAACATGCTTAAAACTATGTGGGTACCCCTGAGTGTGAAACCCAAGCTATCCATATTATACACAGTGCACAGCCACCAAAACACCACGATGCAACATCTCCATTTACAAAACCAAACACACAGTCACAGTAATAAATCAACCCGTCGTGATGAGCCATCAATCTAATAAAATATTGCTTCGATTTGGTCATTGTAATCAACTATGTTGTGTACAACTCGGCTTATACAATCAGACAATCATAAGCATGCAGTGGATGTAGTTCATACAGTCATCCTGGTTGCAATAACCATTAGGCCCCAAAAGAAACTAACAATTTCAATGACCATTATTTCATTGTATAGAAACACCACACACACATCGCGGTATGTGTGAGCAACATTAAGCAATTGTAACCAATGCCAGCTAAACATCCAAATAATCCTTAGTGCAAAAATACGAGTGACTATGTGTCAACCAACCAATTCACCACTATCGTAAAAATCAATGGACCTAACAATCCATGGCAACCACACATACCCACACATCAATTCGAATCGGGGAAGCGGCCCTCTCCATTAAACAATACTGAGTTATTAAACATAAGGAGAGCCACTGTGTAATTTGAGTTGTGCAAATAACAATGCAGGGTTTACCATTGTTATAACAGAGGCAGTAACTAAATTCCAAACCAACATGACTATTGTATGACCAACTGGGCGAGTCTTTATTCAAATTAATCGACAATACATTCAATCCATAATAACCCATAGTAAACTTAAAAGGCTCGACGGTCTTTTCTATAAAACTTCAGACTAGAGGTTAAGGGTTTGTTCTGTAGCCAACATAGAGCCGACTCCTTGTAATGGTGAAAACTCGGAGGCCAACGGTGCATACATAAAGAGAACCACGACTCATTCGTGGACAGGCAACAAATCCATGACAGGGGGCCGTAACAAAAGGTGAGGCTCTAATTCGGCCTGAAAATCTTATTTAATGCATGTAGGGTATGACCCTCGTGCTCTTCGATCAAACAACCATACTACTGAGGTGAAGACAGGTCTGAGTAAGAATAGGAAACTCATTTCGTGACCCTTAGTGGTGAAATCAACCAATGCCCAAGTGGACAAAACATAGTGACACAAAATGCCTCCAACTATTAAAACCGTAAAAGCCAGAGACTCGACATATTGATGTGAACGCATGAGAACAACCATCCAACAAATACCAACAAAACCCTCCAACTAAACCGACCAGGATCACAGAGAGCCCCTATAGTTTCTAACACCCAGATGGCCAACAACTTCTATGAATTCAAGATTATTGCAGAAAGAACCATTGGTGCTTTATTTCAAATCACAATTTTTTTACACAGATGCAACATTTCAGGAAAGCACAAACCAATACACCTGAGCCAGTAATCATTTCATAACCAGAGTTGATTCATGAACGGCCAAAAAATACATACATGTAATCGAATTCCTTAAAACGCGAGTTGGCCGAGTGGTTCCTGTCTGCTAAGAAATCGGAGCATAACCAAAGCAGTAAGGTCGAACAATAGCCCAACTAGGGTGGTGGCTAACGAAAGGATTAAAGGTGACGTGCAGTAAATGCATGTCGCCTCCACCCACATCTCATTAATTCATCATTACATGCCAACAAGTTCTTCATTAACACCATTAATCAAATCATGTATCGAAACCATCACCATATTGAAAGCCAATATCACGACCATCCTATTCCTTAACTTGTGCCATATAAATCAACCACGTACCATATCACAAAGTTAAACCGCATAACCATTAGGGTCTATTACTTTGTCAAAATGCACCACCCATATCCTGTCCATCCAAATATACCATATTCATATTACCAATATAACTCAATTAAATCGTATAACCACCACTTGCTAGCTAGGATTCAACCATAATCGTTAAATCCTTCATGCATGTAGTATAGTATATAGGATAGTTTAAATTCTTCCTCTTTGCAATTGTTGCATTGTTTCTTATTCCTTCCAATTGTTTGTATGTGGTATAGTAAAATTGCAAAACTAGATCCCTTTTCTTTTGCATTTGTTATAGTACTTTTGCCTTTCTCCAAACTGCCTTTTATGTATTTTCACTAACATGTTTGTTGTGCAGGTGTCATAAGGACAGATAGCAATGATATCAATGAATAGCATAGGATGTAATAACATAAGGAACCAACACTTCATAAGCTCAAATCATAGCCAATAACAACAAGCTCTCATCAACCATGTAAGTTGTGTCACGCATCATCACAACATCAACTATGAACAGACCTGATATTCAATAGTTAAAGGGGGTCCCCCCTGCTAGTATTATTTAACTTTTATAATAATAGGCTTTAGCAACACTTTGCGAGAGAAACTTCGTTGATGTTTTTTAATCATCAACAGTCCGTCCACTTTCCATACTTGGCCATTTCTTTGAATCTCTTTCGTGGATCGTCGGGTTGGCGGGTTCACGAAATATCCAATTCCCAATCGTTGTTTCTTGTGCCCGCCACATTCGCACTTCTTTCCAAGTATGAAATAACTGAGGTTTAATGCTAACAACTCACCATGCCTCGAGGAGACAATCATACTAATTGTCCCTACACAACTTGTCCAGAAACATGGAGAAAATATCCTGCCATGTAATGGGATATCTATTACAAATATCAATATATTAGCGAAACAAATCCTACCGACCATTTCCCTATTCCATACTTAGCAACTTGTTTGCGAGTGGGTTCCCGGACAGGCGGGCTCAAGATTTCCCTTGCATTGTTTTGTGACTTGCAAACAGCACCCGGAATTCTGTGATATACATGCAGAAAATATCTTGCCATATAATGGGATATCTATTAAAATTCAATATATTAGCAAAAACTAATCCAACCGACCGTTTCCCTATTCCATACTTAGCCACTTTTTCGATTACGGGTTCCCGGATAGGTGGGCTTAAGATTTTCCTTCCATTGTTCTATGACCTATAAAAAGCACCTGAAATTCCACAAATATATGAACCGGCCACTGGACTGCCCCATCATGCCCTCTTCTGTTTTACGCATTTTGCAGTCAAAATTTCTGAGACATACAATTTGACCGCCGGGCCCTCACCTCTCCTGAGAATCCCCTGTAACCCTATTTTGAAACCCATCCGATCGCTTTTCATACTTGGTCATTCCTCACTTTCTCTTTCCATCCTCATCACCTTCTCACTTGTTTATAATAAAAAATTGTTTATAAAAACATTATATATATAAGGTCTTATTTATAAATATGCAATTAGTAAGCTTTAATTCTAACAACTCATTATGCAGGAACCGTAAAAATTGTCATTGATGAGCGAAAGGCTCGAGTAGATCTCCCATTAATACTCATTAAACCAAGATTTGAAAAGGGTTATATTATCCCTTCCGAGTGTTAATTTCAAACATCATGGAATATCGTTCGCACGACGTCGGGTTGGCCCATTCACAAAACCTCCAATCCCTAATTATGAAAATGAGTCTGACCGACCGTTTCCCTATTCCTTACTTAGCCACTTTTTCGATTGTGGGTTTCCGGACAGGTGGGCTAAAGATTGCCCTTCCATTGTTCCACGACCTGCAAACAACATCCGAAACTCCGCAAATATACAAACCGGCTGCTGGACTGCCCCATCATGCTCTCTTTCGTTTTACGCATTTTGCAGTCAAAATTTTCAAGACATACAATTTGACCATCGGACACTCACCTCTTCTGAGTATCCCCTGTAACCCTATTTTGAAGCCCATCTTATCGCTTTTCATACTTGGCCATTCCTTACTTGCTCTTCCCCGTCCCCATCACCTTCACACTTGTTTATAATTAAAAATTGTTTATAAAAACATATATATATATAAGGTCTTATTTCTAAACATGCAATTATTAAGCTTTGATGCTAACGGCTCATCATGCAGGAACCGTAAAAATTTTCATTGATGAGTGAATGGCTCGAGGAGATCTCCCATTAATATGCATTAAACCATGATTTTTGGAGGGTTATATTATCCCTTCTGAGTGTTAATTTCAAACATCATGGAATTTTGTTCGCACGTCGTTGGGTTGGTGCGTTCATGAAACCTCTAATTCTTAATTTCTCTCTGTCATACCCGCCACCTTCCCACTTATAAGTATGCAATAACTAAGCCTTACATTATTTCAAGGAGGCACTAAAATTCTCTAGTATCAAATTATTTCAAGTGTTGAGGGAGAATAAGAAAATTGCAGATGGATTCACTAAGCATGCCACCCTTTAAAAGAGGGGGTCATTAGCATCAACAATGAACAATATGATCTTCCTCCATAAACTTATTAGCATGAGGATCAAGCCATGAAACAAACCTATAAGGAATCGGATGCCTCAATGCATGGAAACCAAATATTAGAGTAAGGGGATTTATGAGAATAAACTTAAGTATCTTTGTCACATGCCTCGTCTTATGAACTCGCACACTTATGTCCTCCTGCATGGTTTCTTCTCATATTGTGGTGGGACTATGGATTATTGGTATGCACAACATCTGTGGAGGTTTTGGTCTGTTGGTGGTCATAGAACCCTAGAGAGGTATGTTTTCTTTAATATGCTAGTATATTTTCTTGGTTTAGTGTCTTCAAGCATTGGTGAACCCCCTCCCCTGTCATCTTTTGGCTCAAGGGAGTCTTTACTAGCTGAATTTGAATCTTTCAATGAGCCCTCTGTAAGTGTCTCTCTGTTTTATTTTGGGTGCTTCTGTGTTTCTTGGTCTTAATTCAATGGGAATTTGGCTAGAGTTCTGTTATGGAAAAGTCACATTGTATTTGTAAACAAAAGATACAACTCTCTCTGTTTTGGGGTTGGAAGGTATTGTGTTCTAAGTACACTTCAAGTTTCGTTGATTTCTCTAGTTTCTTTTTGGGCAAAAGATTTCCCTCTTTGCACTTTGCAAATTCATCTAGGTCTCTTTAGCTCATTGTATTGGAGCATTGTTTGATCTCTTCATTGGCACAAAGGGCTCTGCAAGGTATTTGTGTAGCTCATTGATTATAGTACTTTCAAGAGGTAAGTCCTTACTATCACCATATTATTATGGACTACAAGGAATTAAAGGAGAATAGGAGGGTGTTATGAAATCATGACGATTCCATTCATGCAAACAAAACATCAATACTTTTAGATACAATGAAAATTCATGAAAATGAGCAACAGGTAGTCACTTACGTTACAACAATTATGAGCACTCTTGTTAAATAGAAGAGGCAAATAACAATCTCAGAGGCTATATGTAATATGCTTCATAATATGGTTATCAATATGAGCAAGGGAGAGTAATTTGGGGCCTCAAATTAGGTGCACTCTGTAAATTTGAACTGTGGAAGACCACATGAAGAGGAGATTGTACATCATCTAGTAGACAACATGGAAATAACACAACCAAAGTCGGACCTAGTCAAAGCAACAATGGAAGAAGCGACTAGTCGACATGCATTTTGCTAAGTAGTTATGTTTTATAAAGTTCTTTGTATACTATGCATTTTCTATAGAATCTATACCACTCATAAGTTTTGGTCAATTTTGCCTTTGGATATCATTAGACTATGTTATAGGTTGGTAGATAGAATGGTATATAGTTATTGTATGTCAGTTTTGAAATAAACTTGGATGTAGTGCTTTGTAGTTTTGTTGTAATATTTTTTTGATTAATATAAAATATCTCAATTATGATTAAAAATAAATGAAAAAAGTATTTCCTCCCTACTATTCAAACTTAAATTATTTAATTCAATATCCTTAAACTTTTGATTAAAACAATTTGAAAATTTAAATATATCAATGAAGAGATTTTTCAACTTTGTTAACTTAATATATTTTCAAGACAATATATTTTATTTTAATTTGAACATTTGTGATAAACTTTATATATTTTATAAACAATTAATTCTCATATATATATATATATATATATATATATATATATATATATATATATGATAAAATTTATAAATTTAATTCTTTTATATGAGATATAGATAGATTTTCAAGACAGTGTCTTTTATTTGATTTCAACATTTGTGATAAAATTTATATATTTTATAAATTATATCTCTGCGGTTTTGAACGGGAATAATACTTCTCTGTTTTTTTAAGGAGATATTTTATTTCTAAGATTATATATCTGTGGTTTTGAACAGGAATAATACTTCTCTTTGGTTTTTACCTTTTTTTATCCAGAATAATCTATGTAGTTTCTCCGAACTTCTCTGCGGTTTTCGAAAATTATTTTTGGCTTCTTCAACCGATTGAGCAATTGGACATGTAAAATGATGTGAGTCACTTTTTACTTAGATTCAATTTTAATTTAAAATATATTTATAATCTATTAACATAAAGATATTTAAATATTTTTTATTTATTTTTTATTTTAAGTTTCATAAGTAAAAGTTGATTTGAGAGATAAAGTCAATCCAAAATAATAATTGTTACATTTTTTTTCTCTTCTTTTCAATATGAGCACTCCACCACCTATTCTAAAAACTCAGCCTAACAGAGGAGGCCCCCCAAAATCACCCTACAGATCCTTTACGATTATATGGAATCAATAGAAAAAAAAAGAGAAGAAAGAGATGACAAAATCCAAATAGAGTTAGAAACATTAGAAAAAATGAGTGAAGAAAGACACGTAAAAATCCAAAAAGAGCTAGAGGCAATGATTGATAAAAAAAAATTAAATATACTATTCAAAATCAAATAGAGGATAGATTCTTAGGGTTCAAGAGTGAATTGCAGACAATGAAGGATACGATTCAAGAAATGGAAAAAACATAAACAATCAACCCAAGAAGGAGGGGTTGAAGAAAATCACAACTTGAGAGATAGAATTAAAGAGCTAGAAGAAAAACCAACCATCAATTTGACCCTTGGTAATATGGAAAACAAATTGGATATCAAACCCATCAAAGAGGAAATGAATAAGTTAATTGAACTGGACCATGAGCATAACAAAAGAGACTTGAACCTCATAATTTTTGGTAGAAAATAAGAACAAGAGGAGGATACGCTAGAAATAATAAAAGAAGAATTAAATAATAAATCACAAATTGATACAACTTACCTCATAGAAGCAAAGAGGCTAGGAAAAATATTTGATCACAAAGATAGGTTGATACATGTCAAAGTAAGTTGTAATGACCATAAATATAGCATACTTAGTAAATCTCTGAGCTTAAAAGGAATATTTATAAATGAAGACCTCATTCTCGAAGACCAAACTGAATTAAGGAAGGAAGTTCAAAAGGTAAAAGAAGCCAGGAAAGAAGGAAAATGGGCAATAATTAGAAATCGAAAAGCTATTGTTAGGGATAGAGACCAGAAGGATAATAATAAAAAGGAATTTGGGACACTCGGGATCCTTTTTTGGAATTGTCGTGACTTTCCTTGGCTCAAAGGTCCTATGATAAGTTGGATCCCGAGTGATATTGATATTATCTGTCTATTTGAAACTTGGGAGCATGAGGAGTCTAAGGTCCCTAACATGGAAGGATTTGTCTTGTGGTCGGCATGGAACAAAAAATCCCATCGTAGAGGGATAGGAGGCATAGCTTGTTATATTAGAAAGAGCATTTCTCCTCACATTCAACTTCATAAGATTGACCCTCTTAATCAATACATTTGGATAGAAATTTTAGACACCAATGCTAAGAAGATGTATATAGCAATTTGTTATTTTGCACCTATTAATTCTACTTTTTATAAGAAAAACAATCTAGACAACGATTGTCCCTATAATAATTTAGAACAAGATATTTATAGTTTGAAAAATGAAGGTAATATCCTCCTGCTAGGAGACTTTAATGCTAGGACTGCAACTAAACAAACTACTCAAGTAATGACTCCAACCATAATCCTTTATGGCTAGATGAGGACCTTGTTTTATCTAATAACTACAAAAGAAGCTCTGAAGACCTAATTGAGAATTCGTTTGGTACTGAGTTGGTCAAGCTCTGCAGCTCTCGAGACCTGATAATTTACAACATAGTAATGAAGTGGCCAAACTCCAACCACATGACTTGTATTCATGGGCTAGGTAGTAGTGTTGTAGATTATGTGATATCTAATATCCCCGATTCCAACCAAATAACAACTTTTGACCTTTTAAATGACCATGAGCCTGACTCTGATCATAAACCTTTAACCCTAACTCTAAAATTTTCCATGCATAGGAGCGCCATTGAAGAGAATTATGATAATCAAAGGAATTTACGCTTTGACAAAAGTTGACATTTTCTTAAAGGATTTAAATAGTAAATTAAATCTCCTAACTTATAAGGACNTAGATTATGTGATATCTAATATCCCCGATTCCAACCAAATAACAACTTTTGACCTTTTAAATGACCATGAGCCTGACTCTGATCATAAACCTTTAACCCTAACTCTAAACTTTTCCATGCATAGGAGCGCCATTGAAGAGAATTATGATAATCAAAGGAATTTACGCTTTGACAAAAGTTGACATTTTCTTAAAGGATTTAAATAGTAAATTAAATCTCCTAACTTATAAGGACAATATTGAAGAACTCTATCATAATTTTACAACTACTCTTTCCACTTCTATTAACAAGTTCTCTTTCGAGGTGTCCTATAAAAAGAATAATAGAATGACCAACCCTTGGTATGATAAAGAATGTAAAATTGCTATGAAATCCATTAGGGATGCTTCTAATGAGTTCTTAGAACTCGATAAGATCAATATGCACAAAACCCTAATTAAAAGGAAAAAAAAAGATATTATATCAATAAAAGGCAAGAACAACTTTCACAACTATATAAGCTGGATCTTAAGAAGTACTGGAGCCAAATTCTAAAATGAAATACTAAAGAAAATAATAGGATTTCGTTAAAGAACTGGAATTCCTACCTTAAAATTATTTATGAGTTCCCTAATGCCATGGACACTGTTCCTATTGTCCCTACAAAGGAAGAAGTTTTTTCTTTAGATGACATAGAGTTCAGAGTTAAGTGGCTTGCAAATGGGAAAGCTAAGGACATTGAAGGCTACCAAGCTGAAATTTTCAAAATCGGAGGGCCAATCCTTATCCCTCACATACACAAGCTCTTCAATTTAGCAGTCAAGCAAGGATTCCCTAAACCATGGATGCAAAGCCTCATTATTCCTATTTTTAAAAATGGGGATAGAAACACTCCCTCTAATTATATGTCCATTATGATTAGCTCGATTTTAGCCAAGATTTATGGAATTATTTTGGAAAAGAAGATTAGCCTTTGGCTAGAAAGTCACAATAAAAGAGCTAAAGGGCGGGTTGGGTTTAGGAGATATCATTCAATTGTGGACCATCTTGTTACCTTTAGGATCATTGCAGAGGAGTTCTGCAATACTAAAACCAATCTTTTTTGTTGTTTTGTTGACTTTAGAAAAGATTTTGACATGGTTCCCAGGAAAAACCTTTGAAATAGGTTGGAAGAGATAAAAGTGCCTCTCGAGTTGAGGGTTGTTGCAATAAGGATGTATGAGAACGTTATTTCTAAGTTTAAAAACATTAAGGGCTAGTCAAAAGAGATTAACTGCAATATCGGAGTCAAACAAGGTTGTCCCTTGTCCCCTACCCTTTTTGGCATATACATTAACAAGTTAGAAGATTGCTTGGAAAAAGAAGGTTGTGTCAGCCCTACTCTCACTGGTACAATCACCAATCTTCTTTTTTATGTCCATCATATCGTTCTTATGGCAAGGAGTCCCCATGATCTTGAAAACCAACTAAGAATCCTCAAGAATTTTTGCTCCAATATGGGTATGATTGTTAATACTGATAAGACTAAGGTCATGATTATTAAATCCAATAAGATCTCTTATGATACCTTTGTATATGAAAAAAACAACTTGGAGGAGGTGACTTCATACAAATATCTTGGAATTGATATTCACCACAAGCTCAATTGGAATTATAGCATTGAGAAAAGGATTATTGGGGGATGGAAAGCTTATTATGGGCTTGAAAACAATTGTAAATCAGCTGATCTTTGGAGTTGGGATAAGAAGAAACTCCTCTTTGAGACTCTTGTTACACATGTTATTCTTTACGGATGTGAACTTTGGGACTGTATTATCTCTCGTGAATCCTGGAGAAAGATAGAGCAAATACAAAACAATTTTATAACCTATAATCTCAAAATTAAAGGAAATATGCCCTATCCCATCCTCCTCTTAGAAACAAGCCTCTCTGCCATTGAGAGCATGGCTATGAATAGATACCTAATGTATAAGAACAAGTTAAACAACATGGAAGACAAGAGGCTCCCTAAAATTGCTTCAAAATCAAGTCATAACCACCATCGCCTCAAGTGAGGATGGCATAAAGATGCTCATTCTTGGCTAAACTATTGGGGAATCATGGAAGACACCATTTTACAGAATAAAGATACTATTAAAAAAAACGTCAAATCAAAATTTAAGGAGAAAATGTGGTGTGATAAAGAGTTAGAGGAAAAAAGAAAATTAAGGTATTATAAAGATGTAATCAACCCTAATCTAAAAGATCAAAATTATCTATCTATTTTGCCAAGTGTAAAGAAAAAAATAAGCATTGCTAAGATAAGAACAAATTCTCAGGAGCTCCATAGTGAAACTGGGTGTTGGTCAACTCCTAAAACGCCATGGGATGAAAGAGTGTGTCACCTTTTTGACACTAAGAAGGTTGAAGATGAAAAGCACTTTCTCTTAGATTGTCAAACCTATACCCATATTAGATCTCATTTTCAAAATATTTGTCACACTACCAACCTTCCTAACCTCTTAACTCAACAAAAGTATGGTGATCTTGGAAAGCTTCTCTTAATGTTTTTCGAGCACAGAAACAAAATTCTAAAGAATCAGAAGTAATCACTTACCCTCTTAAGGTCTGATAGACCAATTCGGTCTTAGTGGACATTAATCATCATCATCATATATATTATAAATAATTAATTTATATATATATATATACATATATATATATATATATATATATATATATATATATATATATATATATATATATATATATATATATATATATATATATATATATATATATATATATATATATATATATATATATATATATATATATATATATATATATATATATATATATAT
>JASDQU010101526.1:287831-304388 GCA_032191745.1 Picea mariana
CAGAAATAACAGTGTTAAAATACATACAAACTATGGAAAGGAAGACCAACAAATGTAAATCAATTCACAGTTTTCAGAAGAAAATGTTACATCAAAAGAGAAGATGGCAGAATTGGAAAATTTGATTCTTGAGTCGATAGAGGCATATTGGTTGGGTAATCAAGCAAAAGGAAAGAATACAAATGTTTCAATATAAGACTCAAAAGAATAGTGGAAAGAATAAATGTGACGGTTGATGAGACAGATGGTCAAAAGATAAAAGAAAGTAGAAAATATTCAGTGGAACAGAATCACGAAAAAGATTTGAAAGAAGTAGAAGTAGATGAACAATCAGATGAAGAAGAAGAGTAGTCATAAGAAGAGAAAGAACAACATGATATTCAAGTACCTCCAAAGACACCCAATAGATGAGTACAGAAGAATCATCCATCAGACAATATTATTGGAAATAAAGATGCAAGAGTTGAAACCAGAAGAAGAATTTGTTCACAAGAATAGCAGCATCTAGCAGTATTTTCTACAATTGAGCCAAGAAATTTTGAAGAAGATGGCAAAGATGAACATTGGGTCAAGGCCATGGATGAAGAGTTAGATCAGATAGAGAAGAATGACACGTGGGAACTGGTTCCAAGACCAAAGAAAAAGAATGTCATCGGTACAAAGTGGGTTTTCAAGAACAAATTGAACAAGGATGGACATGTTACCAGGAACAAAGCAATATTGGTATGCAAAGGATACTCTCAATTTGAAGGTATATATTTTGAAGAGAATTTTTCCCTAGTTGCCAGGATGGAAGCAATCAGACTAATACTAGCTTATGCATGCTCCAAGAATATTAAATTGTATCATAGGGATGTGAAATCAACATTCCTAAACTAAGATATAGAGGAATAAGTATACATTGAGCAACCAGAAGGATATGATTGTCAGAAAGGAAATTTATGTTTGCATATTGAAGAAGGCTTTATATGGTCTCAAAAAATCCCCTAGATAATGGTATTTGAGACTGGATAGATATTTACACCAACAATGGTTCATGAAAGTAAATGCAGACAACCATCTCTACATAAAGGTGGATCGAGACAGTATATTGATTATTGAAGTCTATGTAGATGACATTATCTTCGGAAGTGATGATGACAGGATGAGTCAGAATTTTTCCAAAGACATGCAAAATGAGTTTGAAATATCCTTTCTTGGTGATTTAACCTTCTTTATGGGAGTACAGATATTTCAGAGCAACAAAGGTTTCTTCATCTCTCAAGAAAATTATATTAGAGAAATGTTGAATAATTTCGGAATGACGGATTGCAAACCAGTCAGTACTCCTATGCATACATGTTGCAAGTTAAGTAAGGATGTTGATTCCAAGGATGCATATAAGAGACAATACATATCGATGATTGGTGGCTTACTTTATGTGAAAACTTCTAGACCGAACATGATGCCGTAAGTTGGACAATTTGCAAGGTTTCAAGTGGCACCAAAGGAATCACATGTTATGGCATTGAAGAGGATATTCAGATACCTCAAAGGTACAAAAGAGTTTGGATTATGGTATCCAAACGGGAAGGATATATCTCTTGTTGCCTACACAAATGCAGATTATGGTATCCAAATGGGAAGGATCTATCTCTTGTTGCCTACAGGAAGCTTGTAGCTTCATTTTCTGAAGTAGAAAAGAAGGATTGATGATGAAAATCTTGGATTTACAACAAAACCCTAGTTTTTGAGGTATACGTGAGTTGAAGAACTATGAAGGAGAATATGTATGCGGGCTGCAGTGGGGGAAAGAGCATATATATAGGGGATTTAGAAGGGAAAGTCACGTACATATGAAAATCTCATGAAAAATTGAACAGATGTTGGTACCAGAAAGCAAGTTCAAAGGTCATCATTCTACAAGTTCAAGTCAGCCAAAAAAGTTCTTGTATGGTTATTAGTTTGTTATTGATGCTTATATTTTATTACGATGTTGTGAATGGTTGAGGCAGTCTTGGTATGGTTTCTCTTGTACTTGGACAATTGGTCTACATTGATATTTCATGGCGGCAGGATGGGGCAAGGAATGATGGTTGTAGCCACTTTTCGGTTTTAGTCGAAGAACCTAGGGGGTTGTAGCCTCCTTCTAGTTGGAGCTAGAGAATCAGGGAGTTGTAGATTCCTTCAGGTTGGAGCCTGAGAATAGGAGGTTGGAGCTTCCTTTCAGTTGTAGCTAAAGAATCGTAAGTTGATTCTTCCAATGAATGTTTTCTTTTGATATATATATAAGAAAAACATTATGTGGTTTTCTCCCATTTGGGTTTCCATGTAAATACTAATGTATTGTGTATCTATGGTGATGTGATGATGTTTATGTTTATATTGTTGATGATCTATTGAATGCTAAAGATAAACTATTGAATATTTTTGAAGAATAAAATATGGTTAAAAGTACATTATTGCTCATTACTGATTCACGCCCCCTTCTTAGTAATCCAACATGAACTTAAAAAAAAAAAGTAACAAAACAAATACTTGAACTCAAGCCCTTGTACTAAGTAAAGTAACCTTCAACCAAGTGAGCTAGTGTAAAACACATTATGGCCTTAAGAAGGAGGATTCAGGGTGTTGTTGTTGTTGTTGTGGAAGATGGCCTTAGAGTGCATGCTCAATAAAAATTGTTTTTCATCCACTCACCAAAAAAAAAAAAACTTCTCAATAACAACAAGGGTTAGATATCAATTAGCTTACCCATAAAATGAAAAATTTCCCTATGTTTATGATTTACTGAGATCACACAAAGCACATGACAAGGAGCATACAAAGAAAGGAAAACCATTTCTGGTCTGTTTCTAATTTGTCAAGATCACATAGAGTGTAGGGAAAAGATCATATGCATATTGAAAATAGTATCAATCCAAAAATAAAAAAACAGAATATCGAAATAAAACTAAATATTATCTCTGTAACAATTTAAAATGGCATATTCAATCTTTATAGCTTCGGATCTGACTAAAATGACTATATCTCGATCAAATAAAAAAAATTTACAGTGGAACAAAAAGAGTTCCTAACCAAAATAAGCACTCCAGATGAAATGGACTAGTCCTTTCAACCCAAAAATGTATGAGAATGGCAGAAACCAGAGATGAAAAAACACAACTTTAAGATATTGATCTACAATGGGAGAGGGTCTTCAAATGAACTATGATACCATGTTCGACAACATARGTATTCCAACAAAGGATGAACACCTTTAGTAACCACTCATATGACCATATCAAAGATCAACAAACYGAGGTTTTTACATGATAAAACCACTGTGGGGAAACATCCACGACCCCAATCAACGTGGCTACTTGGAGCAACTTATTAATGCAAAAGAAAATATTACATAGATATTTAGAAGAGAKTTTATCACAATTGATCTATTGTGGCCGCCACAACCCCCTTTTAATTTTGATTTTA
This sequence comes from Picea mariana, assembly GCA_032191745.1. Classification (NCBI taxonomy): domain Eukaryota; kingdom Viridiplantae; phylum Streptophyta; class Pinopsida; order Pinales; family Pinaceae; genus Picea; species Picea mariana. Next base: position 291,282 of record JASDQU010101526.1, read on the forward strand.
TAAGTGAAAGGAAAGATGGCCCCTACTAAAATTTGAACTCTAATGCCTAATCCTCTGCTACTATGAGCCTAATGATTATTCATTACATACCTTAAGAGAATTGGGAGTTTGGATATTTATTGATTTTTTCTTTGAGGAGGTTTGTTAATCATTTTGATATTATGCTTTCAAATGTATTCATAATGTTTTTTGGCTTATGATGCTTCATTGAGATTTTTATGATGAAATTGACAAGTTATCTTTGGTACCTTTTTCATATTCAAAGTATTTGATGATCCTATATGACTTCACAGTTTTATGTTTTATTGTATGCCTTGAATGAGTTGTCTTTTGAGGACTTTTTGGATGGATGACATAAATTAAGAACATATATGAATTCTTCATCCTCTTGCTTGCATGTTGGGCCTAGTGTCTTCATATTTATGCTCAAACTCTCATATGTTAATCATATTATTCAATTTCAAACTATTAACTAGAATCACAAGATCATTAATCCTTTTTATGATTTTGAGACTCGATACATGCAACTTTCATGACATTTATCTATAGTAGTCGATATCATGGATGATTATCTTTGAGAAACTTCTCCTCTTTATTTATTTCATTTTGCAAACAAACCCAACACTTATTCATAAGTTTGTTGTAGGCAAAGGAAAAGAATGATGATTATACTAGAAAGTATATTGTTCCTCACATAACTGTTGTTATTATTTCTATGGTTGTAGGAGTAGGGTTGCAGATTCAGTGCCTTTACATGACTGCTTCAGCCTTGAAATGCATGGGGGAATCCCTTGAACTTCTTCCTCTTGACTAGACTTCTCTCTATGCAAATCTTGTCTATCATTTGAAGCCAAGATTCAACATTCAAAGTTAAAATTATCTTTCTCAAAACTCAACCGGATTTGTTGTTATCACCCTTACATTATTTTCTATTTCACTTCCTTCCCTATGCCTAAATTTTATTGTATTGTATTATGTGGTCGTAACCTTTATCTTTACTAAGTTCTCCTTCATTGGGAAGTTAGACTATCTACCTTGGCCATCCTGGTTCTAGAAGACCTATCGAGCTTCTAGTATGTGGAACCTTGTCATATTGTCACCCAATGTTTGCTTGCCACTTGTCACCTCCAGATTCATGCATTGCAGTTTGACATGGGTTATTTTTCCATGATCCTATCAGATTCCATCTCCTTGAAAATTTGTTAGCTTTTACCTTCAATATTTTCCCCTTAATCAAATTGGCATATCCCATGTGTCTGACTAGAGTCAAACTCCTTTTATTGTATGGTTCACTCTTTGTGACATTGAAATGTCATGCGACATGTTTTCCCTTTACCCCCTACCTACTCGTCATTTGGCATATCCAAATTTGAGCGGTAGCGATCTCCATATGGCATGCTTATCTAACTCAACACCCAGTTATTCAAAATCTACATGATATACCTTATTTCTATTTTTGGTCCCTAGGGCTAGAACCTTGACTAGTGTGGAACCCTGACCCATGTGGAACTTGGCCTCATTTTTCCTAGTTTTTTTTGTGTATAATTTATTTGTTTTATTTTATTTCTAATTTTTATTTATTTATTTATTTATTTATTATTATTATTATTTGTTTCATTAATTTATTTTTATTTCTAATTTTCATGTGGTTTTACAAAAAGGCACATGRTTTTGATTTCCCATGGTTTTYYCTAAATTTCCCATGGTTTTCCAAAACCTACCCTTTGTTTTTAAATTAAATGGGAAAATTATTTTTCCTGTAAAAATCAATGTGTATTTTTCTGCAAATCCCTTTGTTTTTAAATTAAATGGGAAAATTATTTTTCMTGTGAAAATCAATGTGCATTTTTCTGCAAATCCCTAATGTGTATTTCTTATGTATATTCTTATTATTTTTTTCAACTCTCAGGAGAATATGATACATTTTTCATTTTATGTATATATATGTTTTTATATTTCTTATTTTTGTTTCTTTTTCCTTTTAATTTTATTTGATTTTTCCCATTTTCCCCAAAGTCCCAAATTGTACTATTGTATTGTGTGTATATATATATGTATGTTTTGTTTTAACTTTTAATTTTAATTTTATCATTTTACTGTTTTTCCATCTCCTCAAGTTTCATTGGGCTTCTCATGTTCGGGATTAACCCATCGGGAATTACCATTTGGACATCCCCCATATTTCTCGGAATACCCTCCTCCCCTAACAACTTTAGAACCACATTATATATTTTAATATGTTTCAAGAGTTTTACCCATCAAAACTTTTACTTCGGGATTAACCCATCAGTATTTACCATGGAACATGCCTCCCATATATTTATGAAACCCAAACATCCCAAACACCTTGGGAATGACAATATTAATTTAATATTATTTTTGAGACTCATCCCATCAAAGTTTTTACCCATTCAAAGTTTTCCCCCATAAGGATTTACCATGGCACATTTCTCCCCATATTTCTGAATTCCGAACTCTCGATGAAGCTTTGATTATTTTATATTATTTTTGAAATTAAACTTCTTGGGAATTAACCCATCAAGATTTTATTTTTACAGAGTTATGAACCATCAGGATTTCTACCGTCAGTTTTTCAACTCTAGTGGAGTYAACTCACCTTGCATTTCTCCAAAGTCCGAAGGCCAACGAGGGGMTATTATTTTATTATATTTCAAATGGGGGGACTTAGTATTATTTTATTTCACTTYTCTATTTTTCCTATTTTCCTATGGTTTATTGGCCAAATTTTCAACGTGGGCCCTAGGTCCTATGCCTCCTCTAGTTCTACACACARACCAAGTAAGAGTGACAAAAACAATTTAAACTATTCATTTTCAACTTACCCAATGCATGTGGGATATTTATTTTAGGATTCAAGATCAATGGTCCAGATCCCCCCCATGAGTAGATCAAGGGCTATTGAGCGTCGACTTCGGCAAGCCATATCTTGAGCTTTGAGAGTCCAAATTAAKCTTAAGATATCTCTTTGGAAGTATCTCAAGCAGAAGAATAGGTTGGAAGAGGAATTCTAGCCAAGCCAATGATGGAAAAGCTCAAAAATTCAAAGAACAGAGGGCCACGAATTTGAAGAGGAATAAATGTAAAACTTTAGAAAACCATAACTTGAGTTACAAGAGTCGAAATTAGACCCAAGATAATTCGTTGAAAATATATCATAGAGAAAAACATGCTAGTGGAGATATTATTTATAGGTTGATGGCCAAAATACCCAAAAAATTTGAAGAACAGAAGAGGCTCGGATTTGTTTTAAAAATTGGTTGTGCAATGTTTAGGCAACCTTAACTAGAGTTCTAGGAGGAAAAATCAAACCTACAAGAGAACAATGGAAAGATGAAGCATAGAAGAAGAATATGGAAGGATATTATTCACCATATTAACACCAAAAATGCCCTAAAAAATTCAAAGAACATAAAAGGATATATCCGAGAAAATCCAATAATATTTTTAATAAATATCGCTCATGAAAAACAATAGAGTGAGATTGACCACTCAAGATTCTTTTTAACTTCTATTTATAAAGCTTATATGTTCATTTACAAAAATGTATGGGGAATTCAAGTCATTTAATGAATTTGAAGAGATGTAATTGTTGGTTGTTACAAAAGGTTAAAGGTCTTCCTTGTTTTATAAAAGGAATGCCATTGAATGTAATAGAGGATTTTTTCCCATCGTTTGATGGTGATACTATTATCTCGGCAATGAAGAGAAGAAGGCATTTTGAGATCATGAATATTGTCGAATATGTTTGTGTTTGTCATATAAAACTCTTAAATATTTATTATATGAACTATTTTTGGGTTCATTATTTGTGTGTTTAAGATGTTATGATTTGTAATGAATACAATGGTAATGTTATAGGTTCAGTCTACAACTATTTGTGATTCAATCTGCAGTGATATTGTTTTAACATGTGATTGATTGACATGAACTATTTATGTAATTAATGATATTATTTCATGATGTGTTTCTCCTGTGCGGGATAGGTTAGAAGTAGTTAGATTTTTTTTTCTTTTAGATTAGATTTAGAATTATTTGGGGGATAGTTTATTGTATTTCCTTTTTTCTTTTTTTAATTCACAGTGGCAACCATACCCACATACTAGCCAAAAATGCTACCCAAAATGAGAGTAGGTCTGATTGGGACCTGCTATCAGGGGTTCTCCCTTACCTTCTTGACAAGCCATTTGGGCTCGTTAACACAATCAACGACAAATGATCCTCCATGTTATTTAAATATATTTCATGGAACAATCAGGTGCTAATACATGGATTAATGTAACTATTAATATCAAGGCGAATATGAGTCATCATATCACTCTATGTCGGGAACATATCATGACAGTAATATTACCTAATTACAAATTCATACTAATGCATACAAAAGAATCACACTTTGACCTATTGACACATTAGACCAAGTTGATATTAACTAACTCCTAAGTGTCTAAATATCCTAACATATTTAACAGGGAAAATTATGTGTGCATTTAAGAGTTTCTCAACCTCTTTTTTAATAGTTGCTTCCAGTGCAGGATTTATTGGTCTTTGTCTTTGTCTTATTGGTTTTGCTTCATTTTTAATAGGAATTTCATGTTGTATTACACTTGGATCAAACCCATGCAATTCTTCATGCAACCATGCATAGACATCCTGAAATTCATGGAAGATATCCATGAATCTATGTTTCTCTTGTTCTGGACATTGAGCTCCAATTTTTAGAATCTTTGGATCTTCTTGAGTCTAAATGTTCCCAATAACAGTCTTTCCTATTTTTATTTTTGATTCCTCCTCTATGCTCTTTTTTTATTATTTCTTACATCACTAGATGAGAATGATCTTTCCAAAGGGGTTAATCCTTTGGGAAATTTGCTATCTTCCAAGGATATGATCTCTTTCTTTTTGAATGGATCATTCTTCAAGAAGACACATATGCTTTCATCATCAGAGAAAAATTTCCAGTATTTAATATTGTCTAGAAAATGAGGACGAAATAGAGACATAAAAGTACAATCCAGTATTTCAAGGAGAAACTACCTTGTAGGGTTGGTTGCAAAAAACAACTAACCTATCTTCCATTGAATTTATATCTCTCTTGATATAAGTAATATTGAAAGACAAAAGATTAAAAATGTGTTGCCAGATTGCTTGTGTATATCTATTTAAAATCTTATTGGATGGGGTATAAATTCTCTTAACCAAATTGATGATAAGCTATGAATCCCCAAATATGAAAAGATTATAACATTCTATATTAAAAGCATTTTCTATTCCAAGCATTAAGGCTTCAAACTATGTCACATTATTAGTACATGCAAACTCTAATTTGTAAGAAAAATTATGATTTTTTCCTATAGGTGAGTAAAGTACTATACCATCTTTATTTCCTTCACTAGAACATTCACCATTAAAATGAATTTGCCACATACCATCTTCTGGATCAAGAGGTCTTGTCTTCTTCTAAAAACATAGAATATACACCTATATCTTCTTCAATAAAATTTACATGTGATTGAAGCACTCTTTCAATATATGGTGAAATTCTTTCTTCACAAAGAACAATGGTACTTTTTCTTGGGTATGTGTTATATTATTTGCATGTGTGTGGGGGGTGCGTCAGATTTGGGCGGTTTTTGTTATTTTAGCATTTTTCACTATTTTTAGTGGTTTTCTAAATTAATATTAGATTAAGGGATTAGGTTTTTGGTAGTTGTGGAATACCTAAAATATTGTATATATTGTATTTTGAATTGTGAAATTAATATAATGAAGAGTTGAGAGGTGCAACACCAAGGAAGACTGGTTTTCTCTCGATTAAGGGTTTCCAACGTAAATCATTGTGTACTATGTGTATGAGACATTGATTAATTGTTGTTTTTCTTAAGAATTTGTATGCATTTCTTTACTTCACAAGTTTAAAACTTGCATGTGGTATTAAAGCACATTTTTGGCTTTAGGGGGACACCTTTGTTGTTGAGGGTTTGGCTCGGTCTTGATAGATCAAGTTTATCATGGGTCTATGATAAACTTGAGTTTAGTGGGAGCTTTGAAGTGGTGATTCATGCGTTGAAATAGAATGGCGAGTAGTTCTAGAATCAAGATTGGGAATTTCAACGATCAAAACTTTGAGCTTTGGAAGCTCAATATGGAGGACCTTCTTGTAGAAAAATAACAATGGATCATTGTGGATATTGGCACATAACATACTGGTACATTGTTGAAAGATTGGTTGTCATTGATGTCAACCCTTGACGAATTCTGGTAGGCCCAAAGGTATGGTTATGGAACTCATAGTTGATCAAGGAAAAAGTTCATGAAGGACAGTGCAAATGCAGCTAACTCACTCATGGATGGATATTCCTCATCACGTCATTTTCTGATGATAGGTGGTACGCCACGTGGTTCCTCACAGTTGAGGATTTGTGGCCTTTTGAAGTTAGAAGCCCCAAAGAATGGTTAAGAATACCCTAGTTAGTTACAAGTCAATTAATGAAAGGGTAAAGTGGTTGTTGGGTATGTGTTATATTCTTTGCATGGTTAGAACTAGTGTAAGAGGGTGGTGGAGTGCCCCCTTTCTTGGGGGGTGGGATCCCCCCTRCATGGAGGTTCGGGGGCACTGAAAAACTGGCGGTTTTTTGCATCTATTTTTGGGCAATTTTTCGGCACATGGTTTTCACCGATGGTTTTCTATTTTTKGTTAAGGAATTAGGGTTGTTGATTGATCCAGGTTGTTGGATTAGGGTTTCAGATGCTATGAGATCCTATGTGTATATTSTATTGTAAATAATGTATGATATGAATGAATATAGAATATGTTGGTTTTCCCAGTTTGGGYTTCCAGTGGAAAACTCTCTGTGTAATGTGTGTATTTGTCATTATATATTTTCTATTATTTTATTGAAAATCTATTTGTAGTAAATAAGTGTACAAGGTTAAAATMTACAGTYGTAACAAGAAAGTTAAGAATCCCCTAGGATTAAGAGGTTACCCAACAAAAGTATAAATACAGCTCAAGGAGTGATTCACAAGTACACTCACTCACTTGTTCTATTGAATATATTCTAGTGAACTAGTGATCTACTTGGCAAGTTTGCGACAGTGAAATCTGAGGTAKAGACAAGTAGGAAGTGCAGAATTTTTGGGGTTGTAGAGGAGAGAAAAATTATCTGAGGAAACYCTAGTTTGGTTGACCCMTGCATCCCTGYAGATCAAACCCCTAGTGTCCCCCTAGGCATCCCCGTGGGTTGCATAGTGCTCATCACCCGAGGCCTCGCGTGACAGGTAGTCTTAGTCCCGCGAGGACAAGGCAGATTTGGGGAAATGCTTGTACCAGGTCCCTAAGGTTAGAGGAAAACTACAAGTCAACAATACTATGTATCAGATCAACTAAAAAGGTATAGGTATTCTTATGTGCTTGTTGTGATGATTATACTTGGTTGTGGTATGGTGCATGCTTGAGGTATGTTTGGCTTGATACATAATTGAGGTACATATTGGCTACATGGTTTATTGAGGTATGCTATCCTATCTGGTTATCACATGAATGTTATGGTTCATCATTAGAGACATATCTTTGAGATGTGGATGTATTTTTGAGGTATACACTTGATGTACTATGGCATATGCATGAGTCACTTTCTTTCATTCTTTAAGGCACTTCATTGATGATATGGTTCATATCTATGCTATGGTATAATGTAAAGGTTCTATACATGGTTGATGCTCTAGTACACAGTATATGATTTGATACTTGATTAGCTACTCATCATTGATGTTATGGTATCTACATTTGGCATATCTTATGGTACATGATTAATGCATGTTATACTACATATGTTGGTACACAATTGATGGATGATATTGTACAGGTTTTGGTATAGCTTATGTTGATGATCAGTTACAGGTTGATGTTACAGTGACCGTGATAGGTTGGATGCAGTGACAGGTTATAGGTTGATGTGGCAGTGACAGTGACAATGATAGTGACAGTGAAAGTGACAATGGAAGTGATTTTGGTAGTGACAGTTCGGTCTACACTTATATTTCAGGGTGGCAGGAAGGGGAAAGGAAAGGGGGTTGTAGCCTCCTTCTGGTTGGAGCCATTGAATTTAGGGAATTGTAGCTTCCTTTAGGTTGGAGCCTATAAATAGGGGTTTTTAGCCTCCTCCTAGTTGCAGCTGGAGAATTGGGAAGTTTTTTCTTCCAATGAATCTATTATTTTGATATATAAGAAAATAATTCCATGGTTTTCTCCCATTTGGGTTTTCACGTAAATATTGGTGTACTATGTTTATGTGGATGTCTATTATGCATTGTTGATTTATACTTCTCATGATATATTGATGATATATTGTTGTTGATGTTAATGACTACATATTGTGGTTTAAAGTGATAATAAAGTGCTCATAATGGTTCACCCCCCCCTCTCAGTATTCCAATATACACAACCTACTAGTACAGAAGCTATTAGTATACAATCTTCTGGTACACAAACTACTAGTACTCAATCTATTCGTATTTCAAAAGAATATTGGGAAAATATGGATAGAAGATCAAGGAGTATGATTCAACTCTGCTTAGCAGATTTAGTGTTATTGAATGTGTCGGGAGAATCTATAGCCAAGGAACTATGGGAAAAATTGGGGAATTTGTATCAATCAAAGTCCCTAGTAAACAAGTTGTTTCTTCAAAAGAAGTTGTATCATCTTAGGATGGAAGATGGAGATTATGTGACAAAGCATCTAAATGCCTTCAATACTCAAGTAAATAAACTTGTCTCTATTAATATTACGCTTGTAGAAGAATATAAGTGTATTACTTTATTGTGTTCTTTTCCAGACTCTTGGGATAAGATGGTTGTAGAAATTGGTAGTACCATACAATCTGCATTGAAGTATGAGGATGTAGTTGCATCCTTGTTATCGTAAGGGATGAGGCAGAAAATCATGGATAGTCATAGCACAAGTGATTTATTTCTAAGAGGTAATCCCCAAGATGGGAATACAAATAAGTCTTCGGTGGGGAGATCTAAATCTAAAGGTATATATAAATCCCCAAGAAGTTTTTTGAGGAAATGATGGAAATGTGGTAAAGCTAGGAATTATAAGAAATATCGCAGATCTAAGAAAGTTGATAAACCAAAGGGATTTGATGATTCCTCTTCCACAGAGGTGAAAACCTTCACAGAAGGAGGTGATGTTTACCTAGAATCTATAGGTATATATGCATATCATGTTGTATGGTTGATCAAATCAGGTGCATCATTTCCTATGAATCCTCACAGGGAGTGGTTTAGTGAATATGAAAAGTACAATGGTGATGATGTCTTCCTAGGAGATGACCCAACAACCAAAATAATGGGATGTTGAAGGGTTAAGTTGTTGCTGAAATATGGAAGGATTATAACTCTCCCTGGAATTTTGCACATTCCAGATCTATCCAAGAGCCTAACATTTGTAAGTAAGTTATATGATGCAGGTATGGATACTTTATTGGGAAAGGGAACTTCCAAGATGGTCCGAGGAGCAATGGTGTTGATGAGGGAATTTSAGTGTGTAACTATGTACAAGTTATTGGGAAGAAATTATACTGACAGTTGTAACAGTTCTATTTTCCATGAGAAGAAAAACAAAGAAGATATGATCCATATTGTYCTTGRAAATAAGACCATGTTGTGGCATCAAAGGTTGGGACATATTGGAGAAAAGGGTSTTCGAACACTACACGGTAAAGTTATGGTTGAAGGTATGYCTAATTGCACCCTGRATTTTGATTTATATGAACATTGCATATATGGTAAATAGAATTGAGTAAGATTCCCATTTGGTGCTACAGGAGCAAAGGTGATCTTAGAGTTGATACACATTGATGTGTTCAGAAATATTCCTATTCCATCACTAGGTAAATATATGTATCGTGTTTCATTCATATATGATTTCTCAAGGAACACATGGATTTATTTTCTTAGGAATAAATCTAAGGTATTTGATAAATTTAAAGAGTTTAAGGCTCTAGTATAAAATCAGACAAAAAAGAAAACAAAAGTGTTGAGGATAGATAATGGTGGAGAATTTTGTGGGAATGAATTTGAAGAGTTATTTAAGAAGTGTAGTATATAAAGGAATAAGATTACTCCATACACACCTCAACAAAATGGGGTTGCAGAAAGAATGAACATGACGTTGATGGAAAAATCAAGGACCATGCTCAGTGGTGTTGGGTTGGGACAGGAATTATGGGAAGAGGCAATGGGTACTACATGTTACCTGGTAAATAGATCACCCTCATCAATGTTGTTGGAAAAAACTCTGCATGAGGTATGGACTGGTAAGAAACCCTCTCTTGAACATCTCAGAATGTTTGGTTGTGATGCTTATGTAGATGTTCCAAAGGAAAATCTGAGTAAGTTGGATAATAAAACTGCAAAGCATATCTTTATTGATTGTAAAGATGGTATGAAAAGTTATAAGCTTTGGAACCCAAAAACTAAGAATACTATTTACAATCGGGATGTTGTTTTCAAAGAGGTTAAATATGTTTCCAAATAGGAATTCCTACAAAGGAAAGAAGAACCTAATAAAAAAGAGTTTGAGTTGGATGATGCAAAATCTAAATCAATGAAAGAAGATGAATCAAAATAAGAAGAACCTTATACTAGTATTGAGGAGATCAATGAGGGAAAGAAGGAAACGATAAAGGTATATTTCACCCAATTTTCATGCTATTTTTTCTTTATCTATTACTGAAGATTATCCCATAACTGTCAGGGAAGCAGTGAATTTAGAGGATAGTAAACATAGGAAGAAGGCTATGGTTGAAGAGATGGATGCCTTGGATAAGAATGAGGAATAGGATCTAGTTGAGTTTCCAACTAGAAGAAATACCATTGGCAGCAAATGGGTGTTTAAGAAGAAGTTGAATGTAGAAGGAAAAGTGGAGAAATACAAAGCTTGGTTAGTAGAAAAACGTTATTCATAGGTAGAGGGAATTGACTTTGGTGAAATTTTTTCTCATATTTCCAAGTTAACTTCTATTATATTTGTTTTATCTATTGTTCCTGATTTTGAATTTGAAGTAGAATATATATATATGTGAAAAAAACATTCCTACATGGAAATCTAAAAGAATAAATCTACATGAAGCAGCTAGAAGGTTTTGCAATGAAGGGAAAGAAGGCGCTGGTATATACGCTAAAGAAGTCACTATATGGTCTGAATCAATCACCTAGGAAGTGGTACCGAAAGTTTGACACATACATCATTTGACTGGGATTTTTGAGAGGAAGGGTTGGTCACTATGTATATTCCAAGCAGATTTATAATCACTTCATTTATGTAGTGGTGTATGTTGATGACATGTTTCTAGTAGGAAATAACATGGATGTTATCAAGGAGGTGAAATCACAATTATCCTCCAAATTTGACATGAAATATATCAATATTGCTAGCTTCATTCTGGGAATGGATATTAAAAGAGATCATGCAAACATGAAACTCTAGTTGAATCAAAGAAAATATGTTGAGACGAGATTGCATAGGTTTAATATGAAGGAAAGTAAATCGGTCAAGGTTCTTATTCATTTAGCTGTAAATTTATTTGCAGATCAGTGTCCCAAGACAAAGGAAGAGGAAGAGGACATGTCCCATGTTTCGTATGCTATTACGAATGGAAGTTTTATGTATGCAATGATATGTAATAGATTGGAAATTGCACATCTAGTGGGAGTTTTGAGCGGGTTTATGTCAAAACTAGGAAAGGAGCATTATACAGCAGTAAAGCGGGTCTTAGGTATTTGTGTGGCACTTCTAGTTATGGATTTTTCTACCAAGGAAGAATAGGATTGGGCATAGTGTTGGACATACATGGGTTTGTTGATGCATACTAGGATGGAAATATGGATCATATAATATCTACAAGTGGTTATGTGTTTAAACTATTAGGAGGAGAAATCAGTAGGATGAGTAAAAAACAAGTTGTAGTGGCACTCTCAACTACATAAGTTGAATACATTGCATCCACGCATGAAAGAAAGGAAGTTGTATGGTTATACAGATTGTGTTTGGGTATTGGGTTGGTACAAAAAGAAATAAGATTAGATTGTGATAGTCAGAGTGCAATCTTATTAGCAAAGAACCCAACTTATCATTCAAAGAAAAAATATATTGATGTTCAATATCACTTTGTGAGATACATGGTTGAAAACAAGAAGGTGTTTCTAGAGAAGGTAGACACTTTGAAGAATGTTGTAGATTCATTGAAAAAGTCTATGAGCATCAAGAAGTTCTCTTGGTGTAGAGAAACAATGGGCATTGTTTCCCTGGATTGTTGACTATGGAATCCTGTGATCCCCTGTATGCAAAGAAAACAACAAGTGGGACAATGTTGGGTATGTGTTATATTATTTGCATGTGTGTCGGGGGGGGCACATCAAATTTGGGTGGTTTTTGTTATTTTAGTATTTTTCTCCATTTTTAGTGGTTTTCTAAATTAATCCTGGATTAAGGGATTGGGGTTTTGGTAGATGTGGAATACCTAAAATATTGTATATATTTTATTCTGAATGGTGAAATTAATACAATGAATAGGTGAGCGGTGCAACACCAAGGAAGGTTGGTTTTCTCACGGTTAAGGGTTTCCAGCGTCAATCACTGTGTATTGTGTGTATGAGTCATTGATTAATTTATGTTTTTCTTAAGAATATGTATGTATTGGTTTACTTCACATGTTTAAAACTTACATTTTTTCCATTTTTAGGAAGCAATATGTGTGTTCTATCTAGTGATATGTGTCCACTAGTTAAAGATTTCCATTATCTTCCTAAAATAATAGAGTAATTGTTTACCGACATATCAATGACTTGTATATTGCAAGTAGTCATGATTTTAGGATGTGCACATAACACCAAAGTTACATCTTTAATTTCACCAATTGTAGCTTGTTGTTGACTATTATATGATAACATACTTTTTGAATTTTCATTGGTGCATTAAAGACCTAATTCTTCCATGATGATTTTAGACATGACATTAGGACCAGATCCCCCATCAATCAAGTGACAATGTGTGATTGTATCCATGATATTCATTGAAA
>JASDQU010101526.1:335961-356687 GCA_032191745.1 Picea mariana
GAAAAATAAACTAAAAAGAAATGAAAAATATTAAAATTTTAGTGGAAAACAATAATTTTAAAAAAATGATTTTTTTTATTAAAAGAAATAATAAATGATTTTTTTTTGTTAAAAGGAATAATAAAATATCCCTTGAAAAGAAAAACCAAAAAAATTGCAAAACAACCAAAAAAAAAATATTCAAAAAAATATTAAAAAAAAATCTAAAAAAAAAATATATATATATATATATATATATATATATATTCAAAAATTATTAAAACTTCCTAACTAAAAAGTTTTTTTTTTTTTGTAAATTAGATGGTTCCTTTCTATTTTCAATTTATATATGCAATCAGGTTACATAAAATATTTAGACTATAGCCTTAACCTGCCCATAGGAATTTAGGCCTGTTGGCTGTCTAATTGCTTTAAAGGCGTACCAAAATTGAAATTGTCTCTTCATCCTATACAACGCATGAACTAGTTGTCCTCCTGCTTCACCTTGTTCAAGTTGATGAGAAATATCATAAGTGGTTATCACAATTACTGTTAGAGTTGGATGGATCATAATGGTAATTGACTGTTTATGGCTAAAAAGTTATTTTTCAAAACATTTAAAAAAATATTCAAATACAAAATTTCAAAAAAAATTAAAATCATATATATATATATATATATATATATATATATATATGGGCAAATGAGAATGTCGAAGTAATTTGAGAGAAGTTTGTATATTAATGTTGTTAATGGGAATCATATAAATAATGCAAGTAAAATGATGTTATTTGAAGTTAATTCATTATTTTGATGAGGACCACTTACAACAACTCTCAAGTTGGTGAAAATTTTGTACATTTTGAAAAGAGAAAATGTAAATCCTAAGAAACTCAATAACTTTTATGTATTATAGGTTAATTTCTATAATTACATGTATTATTTTTAAGATATGATTTTATTTTAAAGATTATAATGAAGAAATCAATGATAATGGAATTTAAAAGCAATAGGTTTTGGTCTCATCTTATTTGGTGAATAAAAAATTTAATAATAATATTTACAATCATGGATTAAAAAGTTCTAAAACTAAAAATACACATGTTTAAATAATAATAAAAAATTGTATCTTAATGTTACTTTAAAATCATACACATAAAATGATGACATAAATTTAATTTAAAACCATAAAACAAGCAAACCATGACTTTCAACTTTATATATGTATTTTTTAATATTTTAAGACTTTTTAAATTAGCAATTATCAATCACTAAAATTGCAAAGCATGTTGATAAAATTTTAGATTTGAAATATTCAAATAACTAGATAAACGAATGTTCATCTAAAAAGTTAGAAAAAGACATGGCTTTATTGACATTTTCTATTACCATTGAAACTAACTTAAATACATGAAAGATTTGATATGTTTCACGGATTTATTAGCGCCTATCAATCATGTTCTGATTGACATGTATCAAACTTTCAAATCCTTTCGCTATTATAAAGCTCTTTGACCTTAGAATTCTCAGTACGTATACCTAATCTACTTAAAAGCAATCCATATTTTTTGGCATGCACACATGACACCTATAGATTATGCCATTTTGATTTGTAAATGTTATTATAGATATTACATTAAAAAAAATTAAAATTAGGTAAAATTTTACATGAATGCATTATTTTTATTATTTTTTAAATGTTTAGTATACATTTTTTTTTTTATAATTGTGAAAAAAATGTTTTGAAATTAATTAAAACTTTTGATTTTTATTTAATTAAAAAATTAAGCAATAAAATTTGTATCCATTAAATGTAATTATAATTTGTACTAAATTAATGGGAAAAAATTATTAATTTATTCTAAATCTTAAATTTATTCTAAATTCTACTTACGATATAAATAAATAAAATGATTATACAATTTAGTAATACATTATTCAATTTTCCATAAATAATTTGAAAAAAAAATAGTCCACATGTCTTCAAATTCGACATATGTAGAAGAGGTATGAATGAGATATGTTAGAAATGAGTAAATAAATAAAATGATTATACAATTTAGTAATGTATTATTTAATTTTTCATAAATAATTTGAAAAAAATAGTCCACGTGTCTTCAAATTCGACATATGTAGAAGGGGTATGAATGAGATATGTTAGAAATGAGTTAACATTGGGGTAGATTTGTTATCATGAGGTAAGAAATTAAGGGTATGGCAATTGGGTGAAACCAAATTCTATTATAGATTTGATCTAGATTCATATGGGGCAACAAAATAGAAATCAAGTGCAAAAGAAATTCAAAATCTTCTTTAGAGTTTATAAGATGTTTAATATAAACAATTATTAAATAGTTTTATGTATTCTATATGTAGAAGAGAAAAAAAAGAATGTTTTCCTACTCAATCATGTCTAATGAATTAATGTGTCTAATATATATATGAGATGACTTTGGTTTATGCTTAGACAACTATATGGAGACATAAGGGAATTACCCAAATACCAAGTGGCATTTGGTTTGCTCCATTCTTAACCATATGTATGATTATTAAGGTTAAGGTGTTACTCAAAGATTGTCATCATTTGAGAAAGTTGTACACCCAAATGATAGAAGTACTTAAGTTAACCTAAACAAGATGGTGGCATGGCATCCATATAATGTATGCTCATGAATTTATTGAGCTTTCAAATAAAAATGAGAGGGATAACTTATAATAGAAACCCACAGATGGACCTAATTTTGTACATATGGAATTGAGAATGAATTTAGACCGCCAAACAAATTAAAAGATGATAAAAGTTTTTTTCATGTAAACCTCCTCATGGCAATACAATGGATTTGTTTTTATTTTATTTAAAAAGAAGTGATTACCACCATAGTGTCAAATTCACATAAGTTATATAGAGCAAATGAGTTATCACGTGTTAAATTGGGTAAGAGGTTAAACTACAATCACAATATCTTGTCTCATGTATAGAATAAAGGCTAGATGTACTAAAAAACATACGACCCTACACCACAAGGGACATTAGCTTTCTTGTGGATACTATATAGGTTGAAAGTGCATTTTGGTCTTGAAGTAAGACCTAGAATTACATTTGATGGGTTAAGAGATTCTCTTCCTCTGAGATTCAAAGGCATCCCGCAAGAGTGAAAGTTTACCTCCTTACAAAGTCTTTTTAGATAATTTGGTTTTACTTGAGTCACCCTCATATATCAACTTGCATTGATGAATAGTAGCTAATAATGAATAATCTCAATATTAATTGACAATTAAATTATGATAAGCTTTGTTACCTCTATATATATATATATATATATATAATAATTTGTTTGTTAAAGAAATGATTATATTTTAAATCACAATTAAAATGTCAATTTTTTATATTAAAATAAAGGAGACAATTATTATATGAAAAATAAAGACTCAGCCCAGATCAAGACTCAACCATTCCTTCATCCTTGTTAATGATTAGGAGCATCAGAAAAGCTTTGAATTCAGTATTCACACAGTTGCGAAGACTTTTTCAAATCCTAATCTACAAAGCATCCTTATTGGCAAAAGAATAACCATTGACAACAAATCGTAGACATGAAAATTTGTATACTTAAAAATACTTTTGTAATTATAATGGTTAAACAGAGTTACTTTACAATCAAAAACTACCATAGTAACATCGACCTCTTCATCGTAGGTTGCGGGCGGAGCAGGCATTAATTTTGGGGTCGTTGGCACCGCAGCACGGAAAGCATTGGTATCATTTGATCTTTTGTCCGCCTATGAAATAGGATCTGGAATTGCGTCTCCTGCTCCCAAGTGATCCAAAGAGGGGTCATTGTAGATATCCCACCATTTCTTCACCAAAATCTTTATATCTTCTCTTTCCATATTTTCCTTCCCATTGAACCTCCACGACTTCGATCCTTGCACATGCACATCCATCCATAAACATAATCATGCAAGCTCAGAACGCCTACCTTATCTTACATATGAATAACATATATGTAATGCATTTGCTTAAATTTGGGATGAAAAGAAAAGCTTACAGTGGCACAATAGTGAACAATTTTGACTCTATCAAAGATCACATTCCGGGGATGTCTCCATAGCATGGCCAGAACCAGATTGTAAACCAATGGAATGGGATTGTATATATTCTCAAAAAACATGTTCAAAAAATCCTACAAAACATATACCACAATTTGGTCAAAATCAGATCTGGTAATCCAACCAAATATCATGATTTAAAGTTCAATAATAGAACCAGACATGTTCTACTAAGGGTGTTGGCACGGTGACCATGAGAGTTTCTAAAAGGCAGTTGAATGTCATTTGACTGGGCTCAAAGACGAACATTCCAACTTTGAAGTATGGAGAAGGAGGTTTTCCTAATTGGATGGGCCATGACACCTTGTCTGGGCACTACTGGAAATATCTGATCTTTTACTGCGGAGTGTCACTCCATATCTTCTCGCAGAAGCAATCCATAACCGCATATAAATATCCATCCCACAAGTCATATATACCATCTTGTTGTACTCCTCCAACTGTCCACCACCCAAAACAGGATTCTTAATGCACATATCAAAATAATATGGTTAAAAATCTATGTACCAAGAGTTGTTGAAAAAGCAAAGAAGAGAATATACCTCCCAAATACGGAGTTTGGATTAGTTGAGGACATAATAAGGCATTGTGAATTGCACTTCATTGCCGGGGGATGGATGGGCTGAATCTTGCGAACAATACAACCTTGTCTACACAATTGCAGCCTATGATCCTTCGGAACATTGGGCAAGACAACAACGACAAGAGGATATGTGTTATTCGCCTTCCGGAGCTCCTTTGCAAGGCCGACAACATATTTTCATGTAGTCGCCACATCCAGCCAAGATACACAGTAGGGGAAAATCAAGTATTTAGGGGCGCTGCAAGTGACAAACCAGGAAACGTTGGAAAGGCCCTCTTTGCAAATAGAGCACCTACGCTAGGGTATGAGGACAGTCGATATTGTTAAATCCGTAATTTTGAAGGTGGGTTTTCTTCTCTTCATTTTGTTACTGAAACTCCTTTTGTTTAGACCAAGGAGGATATTTATGTCGAAAGGTGTATATGTATTGGAGATGGGCATAATTAATCATCTTTTAATCTAAAATTCTAATTTGATGGCTAACAATTGAAAATGTTGGCATATTCTTAGTAGCCCTCCCAAATCAATGAATGTGATTTATTCTTCATAACCTCCTTGTATTTTTGAATGCCTCAGTTAACATGTTTACTTTTTAACATTTACCTAATCATATTAAGAAATAACTGTACCACTATATGATTGCCACGTTTAATGATTAACCTTTGGAATTACCACATTTAAGATTAACTTTTAGATTTTCTCAGCTCTATGTGCGTTTCAGCTGTCCGTGTGTTTCAATTTGCAGCGATGTACTGGAATGTTGTCCATCCAGATAACTTTCGACGTTCACCAGCAGCAACACCAACCACTTTGCGACTGTGCTAGTTACCTTCATTGTATGCCCATTTAGGGACACAAAGGGGAAATACATCGAAGACGAAGGAAAACGATATTTTCTGTACAAATTATCTTCATTATATGCCCATTTAGGCACACAACCGGAGATGCACTGAAAGCACAACTACTTACAGAACAAGGCAATCGAACTCACTGAACAGTCCTGCATGACACCAATGTTCAATTTCATGTCTGATTTTAAAGCCTCTCTATTGTTTGGCATGAGATGGACCGATGGTTGTCCATAAAGTTGCAAAAATAGCTTAGCAATCTCCTCTGCACATACATGAAGAAGAGATATATAGAGCAAGTAAGGATCTGGTCAGCAAATAACTAAAAATTCTTATGCATAGTGTAAACATATTATGGGTTGTCTTCTCTTCCATGTCGGGCTGGCATCATTTTCAAGTGGCACTCCTTAGTTCAAGAATAATATCTACATTGAGTGGCCAAAGCTTGCATTTACCAGCTTTTATGTGGCTAAAGCTTGCATTTACACAAGGATCTCGCAAGTCTATACATGTGACAATGGTGTCAAAGCCAGTTAGTAACTGAATTCATTCAAGGAACAGACGAACAAAGTGTTCCAGATGTCAAATTTACAAAGTCAAGGGATGACACAATTGGTATGGTCACATTTTCATTTGATCAGCTATCTATATTTGATTTCTCTAGGGAAAATGAAGATTATAAAAATACCCACTTTGTATTCAAGAAATCACAGAAATGTCAAAAAAACGTAAACAACAAATCATTCATGACCGTTTACATTGCAAAAAATTTTAGTAGCATCGATATTTGAAAAAGAAAAATAGAAAAATGAAAACCTGGACTGCCAGAAGTGGTAGTAGGAGGTCCATGGCGAGCTTAAATGGTGTCTCTCACATGCTAGGCAGGGGGAGTTGATGACCCAGAGGGCTCAATGGCACCTCACCGTACACAGAAATGTCCCGCGTTAGAGTCGCTTGCTTATGTGCAGAAACATCGTCATTGGGCATAGATTCCTTCATTCTTTCTCCCAAACCGCTTGCTTTTGGGCAGAAACATTGTCGCTTGCTTATGTGCAGAAACATCGTCGTTGGGAATGGATTCCTTCATTCTTTATCCCAAAATATGTGTGTTGAGAGCAAGGCAATACAGTCCACATAACCGTGAAATGTAGTTGATGGTTAAGCGATGGATTCTATGGGATCAGGGAAATAAAGTCCGCGCAACCCTGAAATGAAGCTCCCATTTGCTACTCCACGGAACACTAAAAACCCCCCGGTTCATATATTTCAAGCTATAATTCATTTCAGTCGGCCCGGATGTTAAAGAACATTACGGTGCATTGCATTTGTGAGTTGATAATTAGTATGACCGGAAGAGTCGGTACTTGGGTTCATGTAGTGATGCAATGCGGTTAAAGGTCGCCATGTTCTGATCTCTGGAAGGTGTTTAAGGCAAGGAAGCTGATAGAAATGTGTGGTAATAACTAATACAAGTGTAAACTTAAGCGTCTTCTGGGTTCAGATTAGGTATTTGTATGATTCTTCCTGGGATCTTTTTCAGCATAAAAATATTGTATTAAATACTTCACTAACCATTTAAAAAACAAAAAATCTCATTTTATTTTAATTTTTATATATATTTTTAATTTTTTGGTTTGTTTTTTTTTTAGTTTTAACTTTTTTGAGTTTTTATTATTTTTTTTTTAGTATAAATTTGTTTTTTATTTTTTTTTAATTTCAATTTTTTTATTTTTCTTATTTCTTTTTAGTTTTTAATTTATTAAAAAAAATTGAATTATATTTTTTGGTTAAATATTGAAAAATAGTGTTATTTAACTACAATTTTTTTTGTGTATTGAATTAAAGATGAAAGATGTGTTAAAAATGATATTTTCCACTATATTTAAAAAATATGGAATCACAAATTAATTAAGGAGACACAATTATATGAAAATTCTTAATTTCAAATAAATAATTCATAAAAAAATGTTTTTAGGATTGAAAGAAGCATGGAAAAATGACTAAAAACACCGTTGAAAAAAAAATAGAAAATTTTGAAAATAGATGGAAAATAAATGTGGAAACATTATGGATCAGAAAATTTAAAATACAAAAAACCACCTAAAAAGGGAGGGGGGGTGCTACCGGTAACGCCATTTTTAAAAACGGGGTAAAACTTGTGACCCCCAAAAAAACAAGAACCCTATAGAGTTTTCGTTAAGTTGGTAACTATGTTTACCGTGGGCAATTTGAAATCCTAGAGAGGATTGGTCATGTCGCATATGCGTTGGCACTCCCTACATCTTTGTGTATTCATAATGTTTTCCATGTATCTTTTCTCAATATGTACATACCTGATACTAATCATGTCATTGATTGGAATGTGATTCAGGTGGATCCAGAAGAAAATTTTCGAGTGCGATCGATTTGCATGTTGGATCGAAAAATCAAATAGCTCCATAATCGAGCCATGGAGCTAGTAAAGGTCCAATGGACCTAGTACAGTCTTGAGGATGAAACTTGGGAGCGCGAGGATGCTATGCGGGAATAGTACCCACATCTTTTTTAATACTTCTGAAGTTTTTGTGTGTACATGTGTATATAATGCACTAAGGACGGTGCATAAATAAGGGGGAGAGAAATGTAATACCTCTAATCCAAACCCTAATTGTAAATGTACATTTAGACTGGTGAGTCGTTAGCACCAAGTGTTGGTTCAGTTTTACGCGCACATGAGTAGTGCACGAGGATTGTTTTCTAAAGAAAGAGCATGCACATTCTATAGTGTTGTGTGTACATGAGTAAGTGCATGTGGATTGGGCATCAAGGGAAGGGTGTGCACATTCCATAGTGTGCACGCACCTGAGTAAGTGTGCGGGGATTACCTTGAAGTGAGCATTGGATCAAGTTTTGTGTGTGTGTGTGTGTGTGTGAGAGAGAGAGAGAGAGATCGGAGAGCTTGTGTGTTGTTATTGGGCTGGTGAGATGGGATGCAAAAAGGCCAGTGTGCCTATCCTTGTAAAATGTAATTACACTCAAAATATTAATAAAATCACAACGATGCGTGCAGACCAATTAGACGAAAAGAGACGGGGGGATAAACTCCACCTAAAAGGAAAAAGGGAGGCTTAAGTCCAAAGGAATATTTTATTAGTATGTCTAAAAAGAATAATTTATGGATATTTGTTTATCCTAAGTTCTCGAGGGATGGGAACGAGTCACCAAGTGGCTAAAGCTAATTATGAAGATGGCAAGTGTTCAGTTATGACCATGCAAATATATGGTCGAACCTTAGTGTATTTTAGGTGGAATTCACTCATTTTTCCTCATCGGTCAACTCATCTGAAAGGGGGGACAGTCATTACCATATCTGCAAGAAAATCTTGGAAAGGGGTTTCCATCTAGTAGCCAGAGTCTTTGTTGTCAAAGAGGTGGGTTGTCAAGCCCGTGATCATTCTCTCTAAGTGAGATATTTGTTTTCTAAGAGGTAGGTTGTAAGGCCCATGAGAATTCTCTCCATGTGAGAGATTTGTTGTCGAAGAAGCGAGTTGTCAAGCCCGTGATCATTCTCTCCATGTGAGAGATTTGTTGTTGAAGAGGCGGGTTGCCAGGCCCGTGAGCATTCTCTCTAGGTGAGAGATTTGTTAGGAATTGTTCCCTGATGTGCTAGGAATTAGTTACAGGGCTCTGAGACTTCATGTCTTTCCTGTTGTTGAAGCCCTGAAAGGGAAGTGGGGAAAATGAGGGATTTTTTAGCAGAGAAGGGGCACACTTCCTAGGGTGGGACAAGCATGTGGGGAATGAGATACTGTAGACTAGTTGCAGCAGTTGGGTACCTTGGACTGAAAAATTATGTTGATTATCAAACCTAGCATTAGGAATCCTTTTGTCCTGGTGGAGTTTAAGCCCCAGCTCAGGGGTGACCTGTTGTTGAAATTGTATGAGCAACAGAGCCTATGGTTGAGAGGAACGTCTAAGCTCTGCGTGCAGTTGGTGACTCTTTATAAAAGATAAGTGTCTTTTATCTGCTTGTCTAATTTATTGTGTGTTTATTCACATATGTCTGATATGGATTTATTTCCTGTATGATGTTGCATATGATCAATTTTCGTTATTCTGTATAATGTTGTTTGCACATGTAAATCATGATGTTGTATTCAATAATTATTGTTGCATATGCAGAGTATGGCAATTATTAAGTATTCCTATTAGTTAACTTTGTAATAATCATCATGAGTTTCTGAGGCAAGGCTAGAATTGTCGTGCATGCAAGAAAATAATATGTGCACGCAAGAGGCTAGAATCATTGCCCGTAGAGGGAAGCGGGTCTACGTGCACAAGGAGAATTGAATCTACATGTGATATCAGGATGGTTACGTGTGCAGTAGTAATCATGTGTTCAGAGTGGTTACATGTGTAGTAATATTGGTGAGCATTGAATGATTGTGCGCGCAGTTGTATTAAGTGTTAATTCTGTTGTTATAACTAGTGTTTGAAGAGGAACGTTTGTGTGGTGTGATCCAGCTTGGGTTCATGCACATTACCTCACGTGTTTCTGTGTAGATTAATGTATAGTGTAGAATCTGTGCACACTAGATTTTTGGTGTGGAATTGCTTAGTAGTAAGCTGGGATGTTACAAAGTGGTATCAGTGCATTTGTTAGTGTTTGTAACGGGGAACATTACAGATGGGTATCAGAGTTTTATTTAGGGAGTTTTTAGTAGTGGATACGTTACAATGTGGTAATAGCACCCATCTAGAAAGTTAGGTACATTACAGATTGGTATTAGAGCAATTGGTATCAGATTGGGTATGTTACATTGTGGATCCAAGCATTGCACCAATGGGAATATCAACAGAAGACTGGAAAATGTTGGATCGGAAGGAAAAGAGCGCAATTTGGTTGTGTCTCTCAAATTCAGTATTATTGAATGTGTTAGGGAAGCTGCAACCAAGTCATTATAGGATAAGTTAGGGGATTTGTATCAGTCTAGGTCCTTGGTAAACATATTGTTCCTATGGAAGAAGTTGTACAACCTGAGGATGAAAGATGGAGACTTGGTGAAAGAGCATCTGAATGCCTTCAATATTGTGGTAAGTCAATTATTGTTTGTTGATATTAATATTTCTGATGAAGATAAGTGTATCAGTTTATTGTGTTATTTACCATACTCATGGGATAGTATGGTTGTAGCCATAGGCAGTAATGCAAGTACTTTAAGCTTTGATAATGTGATATCATCCTTGTTGTTGGAGGAGATGAGGTGGAAAAGCATGGAAGGAAAGAGCACAAATTCCCTATTTATAAGAGGATGCTCCCAGGAAAGAAATAAAATAAGTCCTCAAGTGGGAGAACTAAATCTAGAGGAAGATCTAAATCTCCTAGAACATTCATAAAGGTATGTTGAAGATGTGGAAAAGAATGACATGACAAGAAACATTGTAGATTCCCCAAAAGTGTTGACAGAGGGAATGGAACTGATAATGATCCTTCTACAGAAGAAAAAGCCTCCACAGATGAAGGACGGTATGTGTACTTGTCTTCTTCAAGCACACACATAGATAATTATGCATGGTTAGCTGACTCAGGTGCATCCTTTCATATGACTCCTCACAAGGATTGGTTTTGTGAGTATGAAAGGTATGATGGGGTTGATGTTTTTCTAAGAGATGACTCGAAAACTAGAATCACGGGATGAGGAAAATTCAAGTTGAATCTAATGGATGGTAAGATTAGAATGCTCCCCGGTGTTCTGCACATCCCTGGATTTGATAAAAAAATAATTTTTGTAAGTAAGATGGACGATGCAAGTGTAAAAACACTATTTGAAAAAGAAACTGGTGGAATGGTTTGAGGAGCAATGGTGTTGCCGAGGGGAGTTCGAATTGAAACTCTATATAAGTTGTTTGGACTCGCTATTAGTGATGTGTGCAACAGTTCCATTGTTCCTGAGATTGGATTTGAAGAAAGAAAAAATCCTACAGTCTATGGAGAAAATACTATGTTATGGCATCAAATCCTAGAACATATCAGAGAGAAGGGCCTTTGAGTACTACACGATAAGGGTATGGTTTAAGGTATGTCCAATTTCTCTTTAGATTTTGATTTCCATGAACACTATTTATATGGGAAGAATAATCGAGTAAGATTCCCCTCTAGTGCTTTGAGGGCAGGGGGAGTATTACAGTTGGTGCATAGTGATGTGTTTGAACCTGTGTCAGTTCCATCACTGAGTAAATCTATGCATTATGTCTCATTCATAGATGAATTCTCAAGGAATACATGGATTTATTTCCTCAAGAACAAATATGAGGTCTTTGACTAATTTAAAGAGTTTAAGACTCTTGTTGAAAATCGGGCAGGGATCAAAATTAAGGTGTCGAGAACGGATAACGGTGGAGAATTCCGTGGGAATAAATTCAAGGAATTCTATAAAAAAAAATGCAGTATAGAAAGAAAGAAGACTACTCCATACACACCTCAGTAGAATGGGGTTGCAAAAAGGATGAACAGTACACTGATAGAAAAATAAAGGAGCATGTTTGGTGGTGTCAGGTTAGAACAAGAATTATAGGCAAAGGCACTAGATACTACTTGTTACTTGGTAAATCGATCACCTTCATTAACGTTAGATGATAAGACTCCAAATGAGGTATGGAATATAAAGAAACTCTCTCTTACACATCTCAAGGTGTTTGTATGTGATGCTTATGTACACATTCTAAACGAAAATAGGAGTAAGTTGGATAAAAAGGTTGAAAAGTGTATCTTTATTGGCTATAAATATGGTATAAAAGGTTATAGGTTTTGGACCCTAGAAACTAAGAAGGTAGTATATAGTCAAGATGTGGTATTTAGATAAATCAAATATATTGTCAAACAGGAAGTCCTACCAAGAGAGGAAGAACTAGAGAAAATAGAGTTTGAATTGAAGGATAATGAATCAGACTCTACAGAAGAATAGGAATCAGAAGAAGAAGAGTATTATACTCTGGTATTGAGGAGATTAGTTCGAGAAAATAAGGAAACCAAAAAGGTATACTCCCCCTGATTTATGTTCAAATTTTCTTTTTTTTATTACTGATGGTTATCCTAGAACTGTCAAGGAGACAGTGGATTCAAAGGATGGAAAACTCTGGAAAAGAGGCCTTGGTTGAAGAAATGGCACCCTTGGACAAGAATGAGGCTTGGGATATAGTGGAGTTGTTGATTGGAATAAAACTCATTGGCAACAAATGGGTGTTAAAAAAAAAAATTGAATGCACAAGGAAAAATGGAAAAATACAAAGTTCGGTTATTAGCAAAAGGTTATTCCCAGGTAGAGGGAATTGACTTTGGTGGAAAACAAATTCTCGTTGCCAAGTTAATCTCTATTAGATTTATTTTATTTGTTGTTGTTGGTTTTTATTTTGAAGTAGAACATATGGATGTGAAAACAGCATTCCTACATGGGCATCTAGAAGAAGAAATCTACATGAAGCAGCCAAAAGGATTTGCAGTGAAGGGAAATGAAGAGTTTGTATGCATGAAAAAACACTTGTATGGGTTAAAGAAATCACCAAGGATGTGGTATCAAAATTTTGATACTTATATATTGAGACTTAACTTCACAAGGAACAAAGTTGATCACCATGTGTATTTCAAATTAGTAGGTGATCATCTTATTTATTTGGTCATGTATGTGGATGATATGTTGTTGATAGGAAATGACAAGCAAATTATCCAAGATGTGAAAACTCAGTTGTCTTCTACATTTGACATCAAATATCTTGGTGCTACAAACTTGATTTTTGGCATGGAAATTAAAAGAGATCGGGAAAACAAGAAACTCTAGTTGAAACAAAGAAAATATGTTGATTCAATATTTTCAAGGTTTAATATGCAGGAATGTAGACCAGTCAAGGTCCCTATTCTTGTAGGTGTAAATTTAGTTGTGGATTAGTGTTCCAAGACAAGGGAAGAGGAAGAGGAAATGTCTTGTGTTCAGTATGTTAGTGTGGTTGGAAGTTTGATGTATGCAATGGTCTGTACTAGACCAAACATTGCACATGCAGTAGGAGTTTTGAGCAGCTATATATCAAAACTAGGAAAGGAGCATTGGACAACAGTAAACAGGGTTTTCGGATATTTTTGTGGCACTACTAGTTATGGATTGTGCTACCAGGGAAGACCAATTTTGGAGAAAGTGTTGGACATGCATGGTTTTATTAATGTAGATTGGGTTGGAGATCTGGATTGTAGAAGATCTACAAGTGGGTATGTGTTTAGCCTATTTGAAAGAGAAATCAATTGGTTGAAGAAAAGACAGTCTGTTGTGGAACTCTCAACTACAGAAGTTGAATTCATGGAAGTCACTCATGCAAGCAAGGAATTTGTATGGTTACAGAGATTGTGTTCAGGTATTGGGTTGGTACAGCAAGTTGTAAGGATAGATTGTGACAGTCAGAGTGCAATCTTCCTGGCGAGGAACCCAGCTTATCATTCTAAAACAAAGCATATTGATGTTCAATATCATTTTTTCAGAGACATGGCTGAAGAGAAGAAAGCATTGTTGGTGAAGGTGGACACTTTGAAGAATGTTGCAGATTCATTAACAAAATCTGTGAGCACTGAGAAGTTCTCTTGGTGTAGAGAATCAATGGACATTTATGCCATGGATTGTTGATCATGAAAAATTGTGCCCCTTTGTGCAAAGAAAACAACAGAATGTTGGGTATGTGTTATATTATTTGCATGATTGTAGGTCCCCCTATTGGGGGTCTCAGGAAAGAAGCCCCTGAGAAAAAAAAATTGGGGATTTATTCGTCAATTACTTGGGCAGTTTTTCACCTTTGGTAGGGGAAGTTTTTCATCTTTTGCAGTTTATTGGTGCATGGTATTTCAACCACGGTTTTCTAATACCTGTTAAGGAATTAGGGTTGTAATCTAATCTGGGTCAATGGAATAGGGGTTTTGGATGCCACAGGATCCTATATATTGTATTGTAAACAATGAAGTTGTATGATGATGAATAAGAATTAGAGGTGTGACTCTAAACAGGTTGTTGGTTTTCCCAGTTTAGGTTTCTAGGGTATATCTATGTATATGTGTGATTGCAATTATTTTCTTTTCTATTTTTAAGGACTATGCGTGTGCATTGCATTTTATTTTTTTTGTTAGAAATGCACATCACTTGTGGGACCAACATTTCCACTGTTGGCTAAGAAACAACAACCCAGGAGCATCTAAGTCGTCAAAATCACCTTGGGATCGCTCTCGGCCTAGGTTGCACTAACCCTTAACATGGCTGGATTTTTTTGTGTCTCCTCCCAACTAAACACACCGTAAGGGTATTGAACTCGGGTCGCCTAACAAAAGAAACCCACACCTTAATTGATTGAACTAACGAGAATTTGACTTATATACATTGCATTATTGTAAAAAGTTTAAAATTTTTAAGTATGAATCATTTAAGAATTTTATGTTTTAATTTAAAAATAATAATAATAAATTGAACTTTGTTGCATGTGAATTTTTAATTAAAATTTAAATAAAAATTAATTTATTAATATATACATATGCTTTAAGTTTTTATGAGTTTTTCATGCTTTTATATCTTTATGTGACATGAAAAATGTTTATTTTATACTAAATTCTATTTATTCATTAATTATTTATATTTTATAAAATATAAATTTAATTAAACAAATCAATATTAAAACAATTTATTAATATATACATATGCTTTAAGTTTTAATAAGTTTTTCATGCTTTTATATCTTTATGTGACATGGACAATGTTTATTTTATACTAAATTCTATTTATTCATTAATTATTTATATTTTAAAAATATTTAATTAAACAAATCAATATTGAAACAATTTATTAATATATATGTATATATATGCTTTAAATTTTTATAAGTTTTTTATGTTTTTATATCTTTATTTGACATGGACAATGTTTATTTTATACTAAATTCTATTTATTCATTAATTATTTATATTCTAAAAAATATTTAATTAAACAAATCAATATTAAAACAAAATCATAATGATTAAAATTTAACTAATATAAAAAGGAAAATTAAAGACTAATTCTACGATGTTAAAATGGGATAAGATAATAGGTATCAACTAACACTCAAATATGACTTTGCCCAATTGGAATAGAATTCACTAGTTATGACAATTAATAAAATAAAATCAATTGGAATCAAAATTATACCACTTAGTATGGCAATCAATGAAATAAATTCAAAATGACTTTGTTCAAATGAAACTGGAATCAAAGTCATTCATACTATTTAGTGTGTCACCTAATGAAAAATAAGGAAATCTATTTTACTTTTATAAATTAATAAAAACAAAAAAATCAAAATAAGGAAATTTTATTTTATTTTTTTTAAATTAATAAAAACATGTATTATAAATTTATTAAATATTCACTTTATTAAATAAATATAAGTTAAAGTTAAATTTAATAAAATTTAATTAAAATTTAAAATTAAAAAAAATAAATAAATATAAGTCAAAAAAATTAAAATCATTGCCTAAAAGTAAGATGCTATCTATCGTTTTTAATGTAATGTGGAAGGGCATGATGCCACCCAATTAATGTCTAAAGGATGGTCTGCTGACCAATAACCAGTATATTATAATGCACTTATATTCCAAGGTAGTTACCAAAATAAAGGCTATGAGCTTGCAGCCAAGTGAAGGCATGTCCATTGAGGCCAAAGTAATGGGCATTATGGTTTTATTATTTTTTATTTTTATTTTTTTTTGATAGAGAAAAAATCAAAATTATTCTAATTAATATTGGTTATATATAATATTAATAAGAATTATTTTGTATTTTTTTTTCTAAGTTAATTCAATGCAAACACCTTTTGCTCTAT
Organism: Picea mariana; assembly: GCA_032191745.1. Classification (NCBI taxonomy): domain Eukaryota; kingdom Viridiplantae; phylum Streptophyta; class Pinopsida; order Pinales; family Pinaceae; genus Picea; species Picea mariana. The sequence goes on from JASDQU010101526.1 coordinate 352,342, forward strand.
ATTCACTTGTTCCCAATCTTTCCTAAATTCTTTTCAAGGGAATTGTTTTCTATATTCTTTCCAAGAAACTCGATTTTCTTACTTTTGCTCTATATTCACTTGTTCCCAACCTTTCCTAAATTCTTTTCAACGGAATTGTTTTTTATATTCTTTTCCGAGAAACTCGATTTAAAAAATAAATAAAAAAACACTTTATGACACACTCATTACTTAAAGGATTCTATATGTGGCTATTAAGTTATAATATTCCTATGAAAACTTGGAGGAATTAAGATTAATCAAATTCAAAAGAGTTTTATAACCATTAAAAATAATATACTTTATTTATTTCTCTTTTTAGAAGTTGGACTTACACAAGAAGGAATTAAGATTAATCAAATTTACAAGTGTTTTATAATCATTAAGAATAATATACTTTATTTATTTTTCTTTTTAGAAGTTGGACTTACACACATTGAGAACATTGACAGTAAGATTACAACCACCTACTTAACATGCAAGCAAAAGATAATTAACATGAAGAATGAGGCTTCGTGCCATTACATCAAATATCATTAAAGTTGTGCTAAAAAGAAATTTGAATATAGATTCATTTGAGATTGGAATAAAAAGAAATTTGAATATAGATTCATTTGAGATTGGAATATAGATTCACTTTTTTTTGTTAACTCAATGGGAAATAGTGGAGGAGAATGCACTTCAAAATATTAATATTGTTAAAATTACTATAAAAACTAAATTTAACTAGAATTGTGGAACAATGGAAAGATGAGAGAAATGAAGAATAAAGTAGAGGATGAAAAATACATTTTGTTTGAATGCATTATATCCTCAACTTTAAAAACTATTTTGATAAGCTTAAATAACAATTAATACTATAAGAATATGTAATTGTAACAAGGTGGCTTGTAACATTTATTAATTGGAGTGAGGAATGTCACATCAATCCATAAACTTGCATTGTAAATTAAACGTGTTTAAATGATAAAAATTTTGGTATAGGTTATGCTTTATATGTGAGATCAATGATATGCATATCCAATAATTCATAAAATACACACCCAAACACATATAATCAAAAAGGAATATAAAGATGAAATAAAAATTTTGCATAAAATATATCATTATAAAAAAATAATCTACCAAATTACAAATAACAACTATATAAATAGATTTACAAAATTGCAAATAACAATTATAAATCAAAGTTGAAATGTTTGATGAATAAAAAAATATTTTTTTCACTTGTAATAATAATAATAATAATAATCTATTTTTAAGGTAAAGGTTAAGCCAAGACATCAAATTTTTCTGTTTAATTTTGCTCGAAATTCAGTGAAAAAGTGTTGAATCTGCAGATTTGAGTGGCTAAGTCTGTATAAACTTAGTGCCCAAGGGTTTTCAACACGCATTGAATTCATTTATGCATTCAGAAATACAATTTAAATAACAGAAAATTGTGATTTCATCCAAATTTATGTCATTTGATTCCCGAAAAAAAAGACCAAAATTAAACAAACATGAAAAAAAAGTGTAAAGATGTAATCTAAAAAACTGCCAACGATTTGACCTTTTTTCAACTTCCATCTATCACTCATTCCAACAGCTAAATCCTATGGCGAATCCACTTCACTTCGGGTGACTCCACTTGGTCAAATGGCATGACACAAACCACATGACATGGCAGAGGGCATGAGGTATAAAGACTATTTAATGGTGCAAATATCGTAGTTATTCCCACCGTATGCTAAAAGTTCTATGAAACGATAATTTTTTTCGAGGACATTTGTCTGAAATCTGGTGAGAAATTGTTACATTCATATATTCGAGTGATTATTTATGTATAATTAGAGTGCCCTATGATTTTTTCAGCATGTTGAATCCATTTCTGCATTCAAAGTAGATTTTAAACAACAAAAAATAGTGATTCGTGTAAATTTATATCGCTGGATTCTAGCGAAAAAAGAAAAAAAAAAACATTTTGTAGCACAGCTAGACAACGTCATTCCCTCCATGCCTATTCTTGAATTTTTCAGAATTTCTAAGACCAGCACTGCATTTCCTTCGAATCCCAAGTTATATGGGTGAAACATGGTTCACTCATTCACCAAAAGGCCGAGACGAACCTGTAATTTCCAAAAGGTGGTGGAGGTCAAGATATTTGGTAGTCTTGACATTTATTCTGAACGGATTTAAAAAATTGTTAGTCGAAAGCGCATGAATTTCTAGCTAAATGCTTACATTTTTTAGACAAATTCCAGACAATAACAGAATGGCTTAACAATTGTAAGTAACAGCTTCAAATTTCTTTGGCAAGGCATTAGTCTTTAAGAACTTAAAGCAAGAGTTGACGGATTTAGGATGGAAATGTTTAAACCCTTTAAAAATTGTATTCATTGTTGCTGAGTTGTAATTTGAGGCCCTAAACAAGCATATTTTTGTGTAAATTGTTGTCTGAATAGCTAAGGATTGCTCAAGAATTGCAGAATAGGTATAAATTATGTGGCCAGCCTTCTAAGATTTGAATAGAGTGTCAAGTCTCTCAGCTTTGTTCTGGTTTGTGTGTTCTCAATGTTATCTATCGTTAAGTGGTGAAAAATGAAAGAAAATTATGGAATTTTGATGCATGCAATCACTTTCATGGTCATATGGTGCTTTGGACCTAGGGTTTGTGCCAGGCAAGAGAACCAGAGGGTGCTTCATAAGATGGAAGCAAGACAACCCAATAAAAAGATTCCTTCCACCCTATTTTTCGAGGTATGAGGTTCACTTTGTATTTTTTCTATTATTTAGTTTATTGAAAACCTGTAAAAAGGATTTTCACAATGGTTGAAAATCAATAGTACTATGAATGATTGTTATATAAATCAGAGTCAATTCCTTAATGGAATAGACTAGAGTATATCATGCCTAGAACAACTGACATGAATCCAATTGGATAAGGATGATTTGGTGGATGGAAGAAGACACCCAGCCAAAAGGAGATAACAATTCTCAACTTGATGAACTTATGAAGAATACGAAGATAATGTTACTGTGCTCTGTGAAGAATCCAGCAACAAGCTCTGATTCGGCCTCTGGAATATCAAACAGTGTACAGTTAGTCTCAGCAACTACTGAAATAAAGTGTGGAATGAATATGGAATGGAGTATGTCATGCAGGAACATATCAAAAGAAGGGCTATCAAGTCCCTTATTGTTGATAAGATCATTTAAAAACTAAAAGAAATTTAAAATTAACTTTAAGTGGAGTTAATATATCGTATCCATAATAGAGTTTTCTCATAGTATGTAGCTAGGATTTGCAAATATATTGATGTTAAATTATTTATTATAGATTGATACGACCCAAGGGAGCCATATATGGGGCTAAATGTATATGATATGAGCCCGAGAAGGGCATATATGGGGTTAAAATGTATATGTAATAGTGACTTGCTTAATAAAGGGGACACATGTGCAATGTGTGAATCGGTATATAATGTTAAATACCAGAACCTTAAAATATCATAAGAAATCATAGTATACACCGTGTACACCAACGTGAGCATGGAGCACAACTCCAAGATATATAATACAGATAAGTTACACAATAACTCCATAAAGAATAGGAGAACATCATTCACATACTCGAATACATGCATACATCCATATTGCATGTTCCTCAACAATAACTACATGTTCCTCAACAATGACTACATGATCTCTATATATACCTATTCACACATTGCACATGTGGCCCCTTTATTAAGCCGGCCACTATTACATATATGTTTACCCCATTATGTATACATTTAACTACATATTTTTCCCTCTTGGGATCATATCATATACATTTATTCTCATATATGCCCCCATTGGGATCATATCATAGTACCTCCTTCAAAAAGCTTTGTCCTCAAAGCTTTGCAGTTAAAGAATTTACGTGTGATGAAACCAAGTAATATGATTTTCTAATGTTCGTACTTTTTTATTTACAAACATAGTTACCAACTTAACGAGAACCCTACAGAGTTGTCATTTTTTGGGGCGTCCAATATTTTACCCCGTTTTTAAAAATGGTGCTATTGGTAGTAACCCCCCCAACCCCCTGCATTTTTAGGTGGTTTTCGATATTTTAAATTTTTTGATCCACAATGTTTCCACATTATTTTTTTAAATACTTATTTTTCATATATTTTCAATTTTTCTATATATATATATATATATATATATATATATATATATATATATATAATTCAACGGTGTTTCTAGTCTTTTTTTCATGCTTCTTTCAATCTTAAAAATATTTTTTATCATTTACTTTTTTAAAGTTACGATTATTCATATAATTTTGTCTCCTTAAT
>JASDQU010101526.1:367288-378397 GCA_032191745.1 Picea mariana
ATAATTAGATATAATTTTAACATTTAGAAAAAAACATTTTGCTTTAGGTACTGTCACTTTTTTATTTAGGTGTTGATTTTAAGGTTTTTTTGAGCAACTATTTTATATTTTAAGGCCATGCTTGAAAAAAATTGTAATTTTGACCTAGTTAAAAAAACTAGTGCTACCAGTAGCACCACTTTTTGATTTAGGGGTTGATTTTAAGGTTTTTTTGAAAAACTATTTGATGTTTTAAGGTCATGCTTGAAAAAAATTGTAATTTTGACCCGATTAGAAAAAAGGGTGCTACTAGTAGCACCACTTTTTATTTGGGGGTTGATTTTCATGGTTTTTATGCAAAAATATGAGTTTTAAGGGCTAGATTTCTCATTTTGAGGTCACAATTCCCGTTAAGTCGATAACTTTGTTATATTTTAAGATCAGTCAAGTTCAAGAAAACCTAATACAGACACATGGTTTTGAAGCAATATTATATTAATTGGTTACATTTTGTGTTTTGTGTAGAATTTATTTTCTAGACTTTATCATTTAATCATATTGGGTAAGAATTGGTCTATTGGACATGCTTTTTGAATGGATATATTGGGTTGCTTATACAATGCAACCTTCAATCTCAAGGCATGTTTCTTGAAGCAATTTCCAATAAGGAAAAATGTAAGTTTGAAATCCAAATTTCATTTAATGAACTATAAGAAGTTAATGCAAATGGTGTTTACGATAATTACAATTGTCAAATCTTCATTTTTAGTTTTTTTATCTCATTTTAAAAAACTTGATAACCTGTCCTGAGTTGCAGACTACTCTATCTTTGAGGTATATGTTGATTTCATTACAAACATCCCTTACTACATCAATATCAAGATGTGGATTTCTATCTATAACACCCCCACTTTAAGCCACTCTATGGATTAGACCTCTTAGGAATCAACAATCTAAATTGACACTTGGATTTGATACCACTTTAGAAATTGGATAGGGTAGAAATCAAACTCAGGACCTACCCCCTCCCCTGGTTATTGGGTTTCTTTACCATTTTGCATGCCCCTTTTATTATGGGAAATATCTACCAGTTTGATATGAAGGTATGGATTTCTATCTTTAAAAAAGTTATGATGATTAAAGTATTGGCTTGTTATTATAGGAGCAAGGGATCACACACAATTATGTGCAGCCAACCCCTATAAAAAGTAAACAACCTTTTAAAAACATGAGCAGATGTTGAAATGGGGTGGCTAAAATCTTTGAAGTTCAATGTACAGGTGATATAGTTTCACAAAGTGTGTGTAATTGTGTTGTATTGGACTTATGTCATCTTATTGTAGTTGGTTTGACAATACAAGTAGAAATCTTGGATTGATAAAACTTGAGATCAAACAAATCATAAATAGTGAGACCTTCTACTTGATATCATCTACTTATACACAATTGGGAGGATGAAAACTCTACCAAATATTTTGAAGAGCAATGGGTATGATCAATCTCATTGGATTTTTACTCAGATTAAGTGACTAGAAACTACAAATGATGCATTGAAATCAACAAGATTGCTCTCAAAAGCATGAGTTATAAGGCTACTACAATTTGTTTTTTGTTATTTTGCACATTCAATGGGTAGAATCAATGAAAAGCAACAAGACTAGATAGCATCAATATTTTGTACTAGGTTATTAATTTTTTGTATAAGAACCCATAGAACTTATGCTTTTGAGGGAAACCCTAAGAAATATAGCTTGGGTATATTTGTATAATATCCCATTGAAATGGCCCATAAACCTTATAGTTGTTTCAGTTGAAAGGCATGTTGTTATCCAGTAATAAGATGTTTTTTGTTCTAAGCTATCATAATTGTTGCAATTTTGGCAGCGGGTCCTCTTATTAGGAGGATAAGACAGAGTGAGGTCATTGAAGGATGGGATATTCAGTATGGACCTTTAATGAACTTAAAGTGGCCACAAAGGGATTCAGGGACAAAGAGACATTGGGATCCAAAGGTTTTGGGATGGTTTATAGGTTGTTATTCCAAGCACTAGATTGGAAGTTGCAATGAAATGGGTTTCACATTAATCCAAACAAGTGGTGAGGGAATTTATTGCAGAGAATGCAAGCATTGGTCAAATTAAACACCACAACCTAATTAGGCATCAAGACTGGTATAAGCATAAGGAAAATCTTCTACTTATCTGTGATAATATATCAAATGGTATCCTTGGCAAGCTCTTGTTTGAGAATACAAAGAATATGTTGATTTGGGCATAAAGGTATAAAATTTTGAAAGGGGTTTCTTCAACTTTGCTTTATCTTCATGAAGAATCGGGGCCGAGAGTAGTGCATAGAGATCTCAAAGCCAACAAAGTGTTATTAGATGCAAATTTTGATGGTCGAACTATTCTTGATAAGTCGAATTGTTCTTGATATTTATTATGTGAGAGATAACATTGTGTTCAAAGCAGGTTGTTCTATCAAAAAATGAGAAATAATGAGTTGTTATATTGACTATGATTTTCACTTGGTGACAGGGCCTGATAAAATTTTTGATCGTTTTTGTTGACCTTACCTGACCTACAAGTTCTTGAAACAACATGCTCATTTTGGAAAAATCATACTACAAGGGAGGGAGTATGATGAGGGATTTTGTGAATGTGGAATAGGGGAGGGAGGGAAAAATGGTTTGAACGAGGCTTTGCCTAATCACCACCTACTTGCATTTACTTTTGATCCTACATCAACTCCTAGTATAATCCACCATGGGTTCAAGACAACAAGCAGTTAGTTGAGAAGGGACCACAAAAGACAAGAAAATGCAGACAAGGGACAAATAGAGGTTGACATAGAGTGTTGAATCAAGAGGTCGAAATCATAGAACAATTAAGCTAATCCAAAATGATATATCACTATTGTTGGGTGTGTTTTATATTCTTTTCATGGTTGTAGGTCCCCCTATTAGGGATCTCAAGGGCAGAGTCCCCAAGAAAAAAAAATGAGGGTTTATTTGCAAATTGTTTGGGAGATTTTTCACCTTTGGCAAGGGTGGCTTTTTTCCTTTGGCAGTTTAGTGGTGCATGGTGTTTCAGCCCATGGTTTTCTATTTTTGGCTAAGGAATTAGGATTCTAATCTAATCTGGGTCAATGGATTAGGGGTTTTGGATGCCATGGAATCCTATATATATTGTAGTGTAAACAACGAATTTGTATGATGATGAATAAGAATTAGATGTGTGGCTCTAAATAGGTTGCTTGTTTTCCTAGTTTGGGTTTCCACAGTAAATCTCTTTGTATATGTGTGATTTCAATTGTTTTATTTTTCTATTTTTAAAGAATCTATGTGTGTATTGCATTACTATAAAAGGCTTAAAACTTTCAAATGTTATCAAAGCGATTATTGGCGTTAGGGAGATGTCTTTGTGGCTAAGAGTTTGGCTCAGCTCTGTGATAATCCTTGTTACAGTGGGATCTAACGATTCTTGTGGTGAAAAGAAATGGTGAACAGTTCAAAAATAGAGATCAAAAATTTAATGGATAAAGTTTTGAGTTGTGGAAGATCAAGATGGAAGATTTTTTGGTAGACAAAGATCAATGGATCGTTGTGTGTAATACCCCTAATCCGAACCCCAATTGTAAATGTACATTTAGGCTAGTAAGTCGTTGGAACTAACTGTTGGTTTAGTTTTTTGCGCACCTGAGTAGTGCGCAAAGATTGTTTTCCAAAGAAAGAGCACGCACATTCCATAGTGTTGTGCGTACCTAAGTAAGTGCGTGTGGATTGTGCATCAAGGGAAGGGTGTGCACATTCTATAGTGTCTGCGCGCCTGAGTAAGTGCAAGGGGATTACCTTGAAGTGTGCATTGGATCATGTTGTATGTATGGATGTATGTATGTATGCATGTATTTGAGGTCGAAGAGTCTGTGTGTAGTTATTGGGCCGGTGAGTCGGGATGCAAAAAGGACAGTGCGCCTATCCTTGTAAAATGTAATCACACTCAAATTATTAATAAAATTACATCATTACGCACGGACCAATCAGACGAAAAGAGACGGGGGTCTAATATCCACCGAAAAGAGAAAAGGGGGGCTTAAGTCCATGGGAATATTTTATTAATATTTATGAAAAGTACAATTTATGGATATTTATTTATCCTAAGTTCCCCAGGGATGGGAACGAGTCACCAAGTGGCTAAATCTAATTTTGAAGATGGCAAGTGTCTAGTTATGACCATGCAAATATATGGTTGAACCTTGGTGTATTTTGGGGGAATAAACTCATTTTTCATCATCAATCGGACAATATGAATGGGAGGACGACCATTACCGTATCTGCAAGAAAATCTTGGAATTGGTTTCCATCTAGTAACCAAAGTCTTTGTTGTCGAAGAGGTGGTTTGTGAGGCCCATGAGAATTCTCTCTAGGTGAGAGATTTTTTATCGAAGAGGCAGGTTGTTAGGATCGTGAGAATTCTCTTCGGGTGAGATATTTTTTGTCAAAGAGGCGGGTTGTCAAGCCTGTGAGAATTCTCTCCATGTAAGAGATTTGTTGTTGGAGATGCGGGTTGTCAGGCCTGTGAGAATTCGCTCCAGGTGAGAGATTTGCTAGGAATTTTCCCATGTTGCGTTGGCCATTAGTTACAGGGATCTGAGACTTAATTTTCATCCTATTGTTGAATCCCTGGAAGGGAAGTGGGGAAGCTGAGGGACTGTTGAGCAGAGAAGGTGCACACTTCATGGGGTGGGACAGGCATGTGGGGAATGAGAGATTGTAGGCTAATTGTAGCAGTTGGGCACCTTGGCAATTTTGTTGATTATCAGACCTTAGCTTGGCATTAGGAATCATTTTTTCCTAGTGGAGTTTAAGCTCGAGCTCGGGGGTGACATGTTGTTGAAAGTATATGAGCAACAGAGTCTGTGGCTGAGAGGAACGTCTGAGCTTTGTGCACAATTGGTGACTCTTTATAAAAGATAAGTGTCTTTTATGTGCTTTTCTAATTTATTTTGTGCTTATGCACATATGTCTGATATGGATTTATTTTTTGTATGATGTTGCATATGATGAAGTGTCATTATTCTGTATAATGTTGTTTGCACATGTAAATCATGATGTTGTACTCAATAATCATTCTCGCACATGCAGAGTATAACAGTTATTAAGTATTCCTATTAGTTAACTTTATAATAATGGTCATGAGTTTCTGAGGCAAGGCTATAATTGTCGTACGCATGGGGAAATAATCTGTGCATGCAAGAGGATTGAATCATTGTGCATATGGGGAAGCAAATCTACATGCACAAGGAGGACTGAATCTGTGTGCAGCACCAGAATGCTTGTGTGCGCAGCAGTAATCATGTGTTCAGAGTGGTTACACGTGTAGTAATACTGGCGTGCACTGAATGATTGTGCGCGCAGTTGTATTATGTGTTAGTTCCATTGTTATAACTGGTGTCTGAAGAGAAAATTTCATGTGGCACGATCCATCTTGGGTTCGTGTGTGTTACCTCACGTGTTTCTGCGCAAATTAAGGTATAATGTAGAATCTGTGCACTAGATTTTTGGAGTGGCATTGCTCAGCAATAAGTTGGGGATGTTACAAAGTGGTATCAGGGAATTTGTTAGTGCTGGTAATGGGGAATGTTACAGATGGGTATCAGAATTGTATTTAGGGAGTTTGCAGTAGTGGAGATGTTACAATGTGCTAACGGTGCCAAGCTAGGAGGTTGGGTACATTACAAATTGGTATCGGAGAAATTGGTATCATATTGGGTATGTTAGAGATTGGTATCAATGTAATTGCTTTCAAATTGGGTACGTGACATATTGGTATCAAACCTTCAGTTTCAACATTGAGCCTGCATGGGTCAAGTATTTACTTAAGGAAAATTTTGGATTGGTAAGTGGCCAAATTTGGAATTACAGCGCAGCCATGGTGTGCATAACAGAAGAATGTGCAAGTGTGCGCACTAGATTTGATAGTGAAGGGTGTGGTGTTGGGAATGTGCAGAAAAAAATGGAGAATGGGTGTACACACTAAAAATTTGGGGTTGCGCAGAGAAAAATTAGTGGAGCATGCATAATAATAATACGCGGTGTGTATGTTAAATATTGACATCGTGCATTGGTACGTGTTGAATACCAGTGCATGCATGGGATTCATAAGAAATAAAGAAAGAGTAAAAGGGTATTTGGGTGAATTCCAAATGACCATAATTTTTTGCACAAGACTCAGAATTGTGCAAGGGAGTAGTCGATGGGAAATTTTTGGACAGAGGAGTCTAATTATTCACCCTAAAATTTTGAATAGGGATGTTAAAAATCATCCAAGAAATTAGAAGAAAGGATTCTGACAAAATGGTGTAGAATTTTCATGAAGTTGTTGCATGAATTCGTTTAACAAATATTATCACCTACACATTTTGCAAAATTAACAGTGATTAGCTCAAGATGGAATCAATGCAGAGACTCAAAAGCATGGAAGACCCGTAGAGAACTTACAACCATAATAATGAATTCGGAGGTTTGTATATTGTTATGGGTATTGATAGTACAGAATCCAATGAGCACAAAGAAGGCAAGGAAGAGTGCATAAACTTGGTAGAAACCATAAAGGGACTCCAAAAAGATGTCCAAAGCTATAAATTTGATAATGAGAGCCTTATGAAATCCAAGGAGAAGCAAGATGACTTCAATATAAAGTTGATGCAAATCTTGGACAGAATAGAAAAGAAAATGGATAAGGAGACAGAGTCAAGCAAGTCAAGAAGTCGCAAGTCTCATGATGAGAGAAGAAAAACAAGAAGTGTTGATAGGCATCAACATCACCCATCAAAGCATTCATTTAGGAAATCGAGCAATAGCTCAAGTCCATCTCCCGTCAAAAAGCATAAGAGAAGGACTGGGGTGGATGAGCTACAAGGAGAAATGAATAAGATCAAGCCTTCTACCTTTGATGGTGAGCACAAGAAGGATGAAGATGTGGAGACCTGGTTGTTGGCCATGAGGAAGTAATTCCAACTGCATAATTACTCTATGCATGCAGAAGGGAGAATTTTCATCTATCAGCTAAAGGGAAAGGCATCAATGTGGTGGGATTGTTCGTGCAAGTGCAGCACATTGATGAGAAGAAGGTCACTTTGAGGGAGTTTAAAAGGTATTTTCAAAATAAATACTTAACCAAACAATACTTTGACAAGAAAATGGAGTTCTTTGAACTCAAACTTGGGAGTATGACAATATATGAGTATGAAATAATATTCTTAGAGTTGTTGAAATATGTTGCATTCATCAAGGATGAGAAAGTTAAAATTCATAGGTACCTTAGTGGGTTGTCATCATTTATCAGTGACAAGATACAATATGATGATCCCAAGACATAGGAGGAAACCGTAAGGTGAGTTAAATGTATGTATTATCAGCAAAGGGGAAGACCGACTTTCCAAAAGGCTTGGGAAGAAAAGAAGAAAAACAAGATATAACACAGGGAAAAGGTGACTAAGCCACCATTTTTCAGAAATACTTCTCAAGGACAGTCAACTCCCAAGGAGTCCAAAATGACTGAGACAATGGGGCAAATACCAAGGAAACCACCTATTAAAGGTTTGGGTTATGGGGTAGACCACGTGTATAGAGATTTCTCTTAGAGAGGTGAAAAAGTGAGTATTGTTCACAATGTACAACAAGCTGAGACAATTGAAGACATGAGCAGAAATGTACCAAGGATCTATGCAGCACTGGATAACAAGCAAGTTGAGTTTCAGTTGCACATGATTGAAGTGAAAGGTAATATAAATGACCAACCCATTGCTATTTTAATTGATTCAGGAGATATTCATAGTTATCTAGATCATAAAATGGTGGAAAGATTCCAATTGCCAAGAAGAAAGCTTGGAAAACCTTCGTTGGTGCAGCTAGCTACAGGAGAAAAAAGGAAAATTAATGAGATGGTTAAGGCATGTCCAATGGATATGAAAGGGTTGAGCGCAAAAGTTGATTTGAATATCATATCTTTGGGCTCTTATGATTGCCTCATTGGTATGAATTAGTTTGACCAACATCATATCGTTCTAGACTGTTACAATAAGGAATTTACTTGCTTGGATGAGGAAGGAAATTTAAGAACAGTTCAAGGCATTCCAAGAGTTGTAACTATCAGAGAAGTTTTAGCCTTGCAATTGAAGAAAAGCTACAGGAAAGAATGTCAAGTATTTGCAGCGCACATGAAAGAGACACCTAAGGATAAAGTGCCAAATGTTGAAGACTATGCAATACTAAAAGAATTTGAAGACGTCTTTAAAGAAATACCGACGTTTCCACCGAAAATAGATAATTAGCATATCTCCTAAATGGGTAAATGAGAATGCCGAAGTAATTTCAGAGAATTTTTCGAACTAATGTTGTTAATGGGAATCATACAGATAATGCAAGTAAAATGATGTTATTTGAAGTTAATGCATTATTTTGATGAGGACCACTTACAACAATTCTCAAGTTGGTGAAAATTTTGTACATTTTGAAAAGAGAGAATGTAAATCCTAGTAAATTCAATAACTCTTATGTATTTTAGGTTAATTTGTATAATTACATGTATTATTTTTAAGATATGATTTTATTTTAAAGATTATAATGAAGAAATCAATGATGATGGAATTTAAAAGCAATAGGTTTTGGTCTCATCTTATTTGGTGAATAAAAAATTTAATAATAACATTTGCAACCGTGAATTAAAAAGTTATAAAACTAAAAATACACTTGTTTAAATAATTAATTTTTTTTATCTTAATGTTACTTTAAAGTCATACACATAGAATGATGACATAAACTTAATTTAAAACCATAAAACAAGCAAACCATGACTTCCAACCATTTATATATATATATATAACATGTTGATAAAATTTTAGATTTGAAATTTTCAAGAAATTAGACAAACGAATGTTCACCCAAAAAGTTAGAAAAAGACACAGCGTTCATCGACATTTTCTACTACCATTAAAACTAACTTATACGTGAAATATTTGATATGTTCCACGGATTTATTAGCGCCTACCAATCATGTTCTGATTGACCTGTATCAAACTTTCAAATCCTTTCGCTCTTATAAAGCTCTTTGACCTTAGAATTCTTAGTACATTTACCTGATCTACTTAAAAGCAATTCATATTTTTCGACATGCACACATGAGGATACCTATAGATTATGTCATTTTGATTTGTACATATTTATTTTAATTTTGTTTACTTTAACCACTTAAGCTATAAACACATGCAATCCCTAATAAAACAGATGAATCCAAAATTGTGTAATTTTTAAAATTCCATACAAATTTTATAGGTTTTTTTATTTTTATTTTTCCTTAATAGAACAAAGTTATTATAGATATGACATAAATTTGTTTTTAAAGATTAGATAAAGTTTTACATGAATGGATTATTTTTTTATTTTTTAAATGGTTAGGATACATTTGTTTGTTTTTTAATAATTGTGAAAAAAATGTTTTGAAATGAATTAAAACTTTTAATGTTTATTTAATTAAAAATTTAAGTAATAAAATTTTTATCCATTAAATTAAATGTAACTAAATTTTTTACTAAATAAAATAGAAAAAATTTATTAATTTACTCTAAATCTTAATTTTACTCTAAATTCTATTTACAATATAAATAAATAAAATGATTATACAATAGTAATACATTATTCAATTTTCCATAAATAATTTGAAAAAAATAGTTCATATGTCTTCAAATTCGACATAGAAGGGGTATGAATGAGATATGTTAGAAATGAGTTAACATTGGGGTAGATTTGTTATAATGAGGTAAGAAATTAAGGGTATGGCAATTGGGTGAAACCAAATTCTATTGTAGATTTGATCTAGATTCATATGGGGCAACAAAATAGAAATCAAGTGCAAAAAAATTCAAAATCTTGTTTAGAGTTTATAAGATGTTTAGTATGAATAATTATTAAATAGTTTTATGTATTCTATATGTAGAAGAAGAAAAAAACAATGTTTTCCTACTAAATCATGTCTAATGAATTAATGTGTCTAATATATATATCTTTGGTTTATGCTTAGACTACTATATGGAGACACGAGGGAATTACCCAAATACCAAGTGGCATTTGGTTTTCTCCTTGACCATATGTATGATTATTAAGGTTAAGGTGTTACTCAAAGGTTGTCATCATTTGACAAAGTTGTACACCCAAAAGACTGCACCAAATGATAGGAGTATTTAAGTTAACCAAACAATATGGTGGCATGGCATCCATATAATGTATCCTCGTGAATTTATTGTGCTTCCAAATAAAAATGAGAGGGATAGCTTATAATAGCAACCCACAGATGGACCCAATTTTGTACATATGGAATTGAGGATGAATTAGACCGCCAAACAAATAAAAAGATGATAAAAGTTTTTTTCATGTAAATTTCATGATGGCAATACAATGGATTTGTTCTTATTTTATTTAAAAAGAAGTTATTACCACCATAGTGTTAATATCACATAAGTTATATAGAGAAAATGAATTATCACGTGTTAAATTGGGTAATAGGTTAAACTACAATCACAATATCTGGTCTCATGTATAGAATTAAGGCTAGATGTACTTAAAAACATATGACCCTACACCACAAGGGACATTAGCTTTATTGTGGATACTATATAGGTTGAAAGTGCATTTTGGTCTTGAAGTAAGACCTAGAATCACTTTTGATTGGTTAAGAGATTGTCTTCCTCTGAGATTCAAAGGCATCTTGCAAGACTGAAAGTTTACCTCCTTAGGAAGTATTTTTAGATGGCGTGGTTTTGCTTGAATCGCCCTTATATATCAACTTGCATTGATGAATAGTAGTTAATAATGAGTAATCTCAATGGTAATTGACAATTAAAGTATGATAAGCTTTGTCACCTTTTTATATATATATAACAAATAAAGATATTATAATAATTTGTTTGTTGAAGAAATGATCATATTTTAAATCACAATTAAAATGTTAATTTTTTATATTAAAATAAAGGAGACAATTATTATATAAAAAATAAAGACTCGGCCCAGATCAAGACTCAACCATTCCTTCATCCTTGTTAATGATTAGGAGCATCATAAAAGCTTTGAATTCA
>JASDQU010101526.1:385470-405137 GCA_032191745.1 Picea mariana
TGCATATCTATGCCTTGATGAAATTTAAAAGCAATAGGTTTTGCTCTCATCTTATTTGGTGAATAAAAAATTTAATAATAATATTTGCAACCATGGATTAAAAAGTTCTAAAACTCAAAATACACTTGTTTAAATAATAATAAAAAATTGTATCTTAATGTTACTTTAAAGTCATACACATAGAATGATGACATAAACTTAATTTAAAACCATAAAACAAGCAAACCATGACTTTCAACTTTATATATGTTTTTTTAATATTTTAGTACTTTTTAAATTAGCAATTATCAATCACTAAGATTGCAAAGCATGTTGATAAAATTTTAGATTTGAAATTTTCAAGTAAGTAGATAAACGAATGTTCACCTAAAAAGTTAGAAAAAGACATGGCTTTCATCAACATTTTCTATTACCATTGAGACTAACTTATACATGAAAGATTTGATATGTTTCATGGATTTATTAGCGCCTACCAATCATGTTCTGATTGACATGTATCAAACTTTCAAATCCTTTCGCTATTATAAAGCTCTTTGACCTTAGAATTTTCAGTACGTTTACCTAATCTACTTAAAAGCAATCCATATTTTTTAGCATGCACACATGACACCTATAGATTATGCCATTTTGATTTGTACATATTTATTTTAATTTTGTTTAAGTTAACCACACAATGAATCCAAAATTGTATAATTTTTAAAATTCCATACAAATTTTATATCTTTTTTATTTTTTCTTAATCAAACAAAGTTATTATAGATATGACATAAAAAAAAATTAAGATTAGATAAAGTTTTACATGAATGCATTATTTTATTTTATTTTAAATGGTTTGTATACATTATTTTTTTTAATAATTGTGAAAAAAATGTTTTGAAATAAATTAAAACTTCTGATTTTTATTTAATTAAAAAATTAAGCAATAAAATTTGTATCCATTAAATGTAGCTATAATTTTTACTAAATTTAAATGGAAAAAATTGTTAATTTATTTTAAATTCTACTTACAATATAAATAAATAAAATGATTATCCAATTTAGTAATACATTATTCAATTTTTCATAAATAATTTGAAAAAAATAGTCCCATGTCTTCAAATTCGACATATGTAGAAGGGGTATGAATGAGATATGTTAGAAATGAATTAACATTGGGGTAGATTTGTTATCATGAGATAAGAAATTAAGGGTATGGTAATTGGGTGAAACCAAATTCTATTGTAGATTTGATCTAGATTCATATGGGGCAATAAAATAGAAATCAAGTGCAAAAAAATTTCAAAATCTTCTTTAGAATTTATAAGATATTTAGTATAAATCATTATTAAATAGTTTTATGTATTCTATATGTAAAGAAAAAAAAAATGGTTTCCTACTAAATCATGTCTAATGAATTAATGTGTCTAATATATATATATGAGATGACTTTGGTTTATGCTTAGACGACTATATGGAGACATGAGGGAATTACCCAAATACCAAGTGGCATTTGGTTTTCTCCATTCTTGACCATATGTAAGATTATTAAGGTTAAGGTGTTATTCAAAGGTTGTCATCATTTGAGAAAGTTGTACACCCAAAAGATTGCACCAAATGATACGAGTACTTAAGTAAACCTAAACAAGATGGTGGCATGGCATCCATATAATGTATGCTTATGAATTTATTGTGTGTCCAAATAAAAATGAGAGGGATAACTTATAATAGAAACAGACCCAATTTTGTACATATGGAATTGAGAATGAATTTAGACCGCCCAACAAATTAAAAGATGATAAAAGTTTTTTTCATGTAAATCTCCCCATGGCAATACAATGGATTTGTTTTTATTTTATTTAAAAAGAAGTGATTACCACCATAGTGTCAAATTCACATAAGTTATATAGAGCAAATGAGTTATCACGTGTTAAATTGGGTAAGAGATTAAACTACAATCACAATATCTTGTCTCGTGTATAGAATAAGGGCTAGATGTACTAAAAAACATGACCCTACACCACAAGGGACATTAGCTTTCTTGTGGATACTATATAGGTTGAAAGTGCATTTTGGTCTTGAAGTAAGACCTAGAATTACTTTTGATTGGTTAAGAGATTATCTTCCTCTGCGATTCAAAGGCATCCCGCAAGAGTGAAAGTTAATAATGAGTAATCTCAATATTAATTGACAATTAAATTATGATAAACTTTGTCACCTTTATAGTATCTCTATTTGTTATATATATATAGATACTATAATAATTTGTAATAATTTGTTTGTTGAAGAAATTATCATATTTTAAATCACAATTAAAATGTCAATTTTTGATATTAAAATAAAGGAGACAATTATTATATGAAAAATAAAGACTCAGCCCAGATCAAGACTCAACCATTCCTTCATCCTTGTTAATGAATAGGAGCATCAGAAAAGCTTTGAATTCAGTATTCACACAGTTGAGAAGACTTTTTCAAATCCTAATCTACAAAGCATCCTTATTGGCAAAAGAATAACCATTGACAACAAATCGTAGACATGAAAATTTGTATACTTAAAAATACTTTTGTAATTATAATGGTTAAACAGAGTTACTTTACAATCAAAAACTACCATAGTAACATCGACGTCTTCATCGTAGGTTGCGGGCGGAGCAGGCATTAATTTTGGGGTCGTTGGCACCGCAGCACGGAAAGCATTGGTATCATTTGATCTTTTGTCCGCCTATGAAATAGGATCTGGAATTGCGTCTCCTGCTCCCAAGTGATCCAAAGAGGGGTCATTGTAGATATCCCACCATTTCTTCACCAAAATCTTTATATCTTCTCTTTCCATATTTTCCTTCCCATTGAACCTCCACGACTTCGATCCTTGCACATGCACATCCATCCATAAACATAATCATGCAAGCTCAGAACGCCTACCTTATCTTACATATGAATAACATATATGTAATGCATTTGCTTAAATTTGGGATGAAAAGAAAAGCTTACAGTGGCACAATAGTGAACAATTTTGACTCTATCAAAGATCACATTCCGGGGATGTCTCCATAGCATGGCCAGAACCAGATTGTAAACCAATGGAATGGGATTGTATATATTCTCAAAAAACATGTTCAAAAAATCCTACAAAACATATACCACAATTTGGTCAAAATCAGATCTGGTAATCCAACCAAATATCATGATTTAAAGTTCAATAATAGAACCAGACATGTTCTACTAAGGGTGTTGGCACGGTGACCATGAGAGTTTCTAAAAGGCAGTTGAATGTCATTTGACTGGGCTCAAAGACGAACATTCCAACTTTGAAGTATGGAGAAGGAGGTTTTCCTAATTGGATGGGCCATGACACCTTGTCTGGGCACTACTGGAAATATCTGATCTTTTACTGCGGAGTGTCACTCCATATCTTCTCGCAGAAGCAATCCATAACCGCATATAAATATCCATCCCACAAGTCATATATACCATCTTGTTGTACTCCTCCAACTGTCCACCACCCAAAACAGGATTCTTAATGCACATATCAAAATAATATGGTTAAAAATCTATGTACCAAGAGTTGTTGAAAAAGCAAAGAAGAGAATATACCTCCCAAATACGGAGTTTGGATTAGTTGAGGACATAATAAGGCATTGTGAATTGCACTTCATTGCCGGGGGATGGATGGGCTGAATCTTGCGAACAATACAACCTTGTCTACACAATTGCAGCCTATGATCCTTCGGAACATTGGGCAAGACAACAACGACAAGAGGATATGTGTTATTCGCCTTCCGGAGCTCCTTTGCAAGGCCGACAACATATTTTCATGTAGTCGCCACATCCAGCCAAGATACACAGTAGGGGAAAATCAAGTATTTAGGGGCGCTGCAAGTGACAAACCAGGAAACGTTGGAAAGGCCCTCTTTGCAAATAGAGCACCTACGCTAGGGTATGAGGACAGTCGATATTGTTAAATCCGTAATTTTGAAGGTGGGTTTTCTTCTCTTCATTTTGTTACTGAAACTCCTTTTGTTTAGACCAAGGAGGATATTTATGTCGAAAGGTGTATATGTATTGGAGATGGGCATAATTAATCATCTTTTAATCTAAAATTCTAATTTGATGGCTAACAATTGAAAATGTTGGCATATTCTTAGTAGCCCTCCCAAATCAATGAATGTGATTTATTCTTCATAACCTCCTTGTATTTTTGAATGCCTCAGTTAACATGTTTACTTTTTAACATTTACCTAATCATATTAAGAAATAACTGTACCACTATATGATTGCCACGTTTAATGATTAACCTTTGGAATTACCACATTTAAGATTAACTTTTAGATTTTCTCAGCTCTATGTGCGTTTCAGCTGTCCGTGTGTTTCAATTTGCAGCGATGTACTGGAATGTTGTCCATCCAGATAACTTTCGACGTTCACCAGCAGCAACACCAACCACTTTGCGACTGTGCTAGTTACCTTCATTGTATGCCCATTTAGGGACACAAAGGGGAAATACATCGAAGACGAAGGAAAACGATATTTTCTGTACAAATTATCTTCATTATATGCCCATTTAGGCACACAACCGGAGATGCACTGAAAGCACAACTACTTACAGAACAAGGCAATCGAACTCACTGAACAGTCCTGCATGACACCAATGTTCAATTTCATGTCTGATTTTAAAGCCTCTCTATTGTTTGGCATGAGATGGACCGATGGTTGTCCATAAAGTTGCAAAAATAGCTTAGCAATCTCCTCTGCACATACATGAAGAAGAGATATATAGAGCAAGTAAGGATCTGGTCAGCAAATAACTAAAAATTCTTATGCATAGTGTAAACATATTATGGGTTGTCTTCTCTTCCATGTCGGGCTGGCATCATTTTCAAGTGGCACTCCTTAGTTCAAGAATAATATCTACATTGAGTGGCCAAAGCTTGCATTTACCAGCTTTTATGTGGCTAAAGCTTGCATTTACACAAGGATCTCGCAAGTCTATACATGTGACAATGGTGTCAAAGCCAGTTAGTAACTGAATTCATTCAAGGAACAGACGAACAAAGTGTTCCAGATGTCAAATTTACAAAGTCAAGGGATGACACAATTGGTATGGTCACATTTTCATTTGATCAGCTATCTATATTTGATTTCTCTAGGGAAAATGAAGATTATAAAAATACCCACTTTGTATTCAAGAAATCACAGAAATGTCAAAAAAACGTAAACAACAAATCATTCATGACCGTTTACATTGCAAAAAATTTTAGTAGCATCGATATTTGAAAAAGAAAAATAGAAAAATGAAAACCTGGACTGCCAGAAGTGGTAGTAGGAGGTCCATGGCGAGCTTAAATGGTGTCTCTCACATGCTAGGCAGGGGGAGTTGATGACCCAGAGGGCTCAATGGCACCTCACCGTACACAGAAATGTCCCGCGTTAGAGTCGCTTGCTTATGTGCAGAAACATCGTCATTGGGCATAGATTCCTTCATTCTTTCTCCCAAACCGCTTGCTTTTGGGCAGAAACATTGTCGCTTGCTTATGTGCAGAAACATCGTCGTTGGGAATGGATTCCTTCATTCTTTATCCCAAAATATGTGTGTTGAGAGCAAGGCAATACAGTCCACATAACCGTGAAATGTAGTTGATGGTTAAGCGATGGATTCTATGGGATCAGGGAAATAAAGTCCGCGCAACCCTGAAATGAAGCTCCCATTTGCTACTCCACGGAACACTAAAAACCCCCCGGTTCATATATTTCAAGCTATAATTCATTTCAGTCGGCCCGGATGTTAAAGAACATTACGGTGCATTGCATTTGTGAGTTGATAATTAGTATGACCGGAAGAGTCGGTACTTGGGTTCATGTAGTGATGCAATGCGGTTAAAGGTCGCCATGTTCTGATCTCTGGAAGGTGTTTAAGGCAAGGAAGCTGATAGAAATGTGTGGTAATAACTAATACAAGTGTAAACTTAAGCGTCTTCTGGGTTCAGATTAGGTATTTGTATGATTCTTCCTGGGATCTTTTTCAGCATAAAAATATTGTATTAAATACTTCACTAACCATTTAAAAAACAAAAAATCTCATTTTATTTTAATTTTTATATATATTTTTAATTTTTTGGTTTGTTTTTTTTTTAGTTTTAACTTTTTTGAGTTTTTATTATTTTTTTTTTAGTATAAATTTGTTTTTTATTTTTTTTTAATTTCAATTTTTTTATTTTTCTTATTTCTTTTTAGTTTTTAATTTATTAAAAAAAATTGAATTATATTTTTTGGTTAAATATTGAAAAATAGTGTTATTTAACTACAATTTTTTTTGTGTATTGAATTAAAGATGAAAGATGTGTTAAAAATGATATTTTCCACTATATTTAAAAAATATGGAATCACAAATTAATTAAGGAGACACAATTATATGAAAATTCTTAATTTCAAATAAATAATTCATAAAAAAATGTTTTTAGGATTGAAAGAAGCATGGAAAAATGACTAAAAACACCGTTGAAAAAAAAATAGAAAATTTTGAAAATAGATGGAAAATAAATGTGGAAACATTATGGATCAGAAAATTTAAAATACAAAAAACCACCTAAAAAGGGAGGGGGGGTGCTACCGGTAACGCCATTTTTAAAAACGGGGTAAAACTTGTGACCCCCAAAAAAACAAGAACCCTATAGAGTTTTCGTTAAGTTGGTAACTATGTTTACCGTGGGCAATTTGAAATCCTAGAGAGGATTGGTCATGTCGCATATGCGTTGGCACTCCCTACATCTTTGTGTATTCATAATGTTTTCCATGTATCTTTTCTCAATATGTACATACCTGATACTAATCATGTCATTGATTGGAATGTGATTCAGGTGGATCCAGAAGAAAATTTTCGAGTGCGATCGATTTGCATGTTGGATCGAAAAATCAAATAGCTCCATAATCGAGCCATGGAGCTAGTAAAGGTCCAATGGACCTAGTACAGTCTTGAGGATGAAACTTGGGAGCGCGAGGATGCTATGCGGGAATAGTACCCACATCTTTTTTAATACTTCTGAAGTTTTTGTGTGTACATGTGTATATAATGCACTAAGGACGGTGCATAAATAAGGGGGAGAGAAATGTAATACCTCTAATCCAAACCCTAATTGTAAATGTACATTTAGACTGGTGAGTCGTTAGCACCAAGTGTTGGTTCAGTTTTACGCGCACATGAGTAGTGCACGAGGATTGTTTTCTAAAGAAAGAGCATGCACATTCTATAGTGTTGTGTGTACATGAGTAAGTGCATGTGGATTGGGCATCAAGGGAAGGGTGTGCACATTCCATAGTGTGCACGCACCTGAGTAAGTGTGCGGGGATTACCTTGAAGTGAGCATTGGATCAAGTTTTGTGTGTGTGTGTGTGTGTGTGAGAGAGAGAGAGAGAGATCGGAGAGCTTGTGTGTTGTTATTGGGCTGGTGAGATGGGATGCAAAAAGGCCAGTGTGCCTATCCTTGTAAAATGTAATTACACTCAAAATATTAATAAAATCACAACGATGCGTGCAGACCAATTAGACGAAAAGAGACGGGGGGATAAACTCCACCTAAAAGGAAAAAGGGAGGCTTAAGTCCAAAGGAATATTTTATTAGTATGTCTAAAAAGAATAATTTATGGATATTTGTTTATCCTAAGTTCTCGAGGGATGGGAACGAGTCACCAAGTGGCTAAAGCTAATTATGAAGATGGCAAGTGTTCAGTTATGACCATGCAAATATATGGTCGAACCTTAGTGTATTTTAGGTGGAATTCACTCATTTTTCCTCATCGGTCAACTCATCTGAAAGGGGGGACAGTCATTACCATATCTGCAAGAAAATCTTGGAAAGGGGTTTCCATCTAGTAGCCAGAGTCTTTGTTGTCAAAGAGGTGGGTTGTCAAGCCCGTGATCATTCTCTCTAAGTGAGATATTTGTTTTCTAAGAGGTAGGTTGTAAGGCCCATGAGAATTCTCTCCATGTGAGAGATTTGTTGTCGAAGAAGCGAGTTGTCAAGCCCGTGATCATTCTCTCCATGTGAGAGATTTGTTGTTGAAGAGGCGGGTTGCCAGGCCCGTGAGCATTCTCTCTAGGTGAGAGATTTGTTAGGAATTGTTCCCTGATGTGCTAGGAATTAGTTACAGGGCTCTGAGACTTCATGTCTTTCCTGTTGTTGAAGCCCTGAAAGGGAAGTGGGGAAAATGAGGGATTTTTTAGCAGAGAAGGGGCACACTTCCTAGGGTGGGACAAGCATGTGGGGAATGAGATACTGTAGACTAGTTGCAGCAGTTGGGTACCTTGGACTGAAAAATTATGTTGATTATCAAACCTAGCATTAGGAATCCTTTTGTCCTGGTGGAGTTTAAGCCCCAGCTCAGGGGTGACCTGTTGTTGAAATTGTATGAGCAACAGAGCCTATGGTTGAGAGGAACGTCTAAGCTCTGCGTGCAGTTGGTGACTCTTTATAAAAGATAAGTGTCTTTTATCTGCTTGTCTAATTTATTGTGTGTTTATTCACATATGTCTGATATGGATTTATTTCCTGTATGATGTTGCATATGATCAATTTTCGTTATTCTGTATAATGTTGTTTGCACATGTAAATCATGATGTTGTATTCAATAATTATTGTTGCATATGCAGAGTATGGCAATTATTAAGTATTCCTATTAGTTAACTTTGTAATAATCATCATGAGTTTCTGAGGCAAGGCTAGAATTGTCGTGCATGCAAGAAAATAATATGTGCACGCAAGAGGCTAGAATCATTGCCCGTAGAGGGAAGCGGGTCTACGTGCACAAGGAGAATTGAATCTACATGTGATATCAGGATGGTTACGTGTGCAGTAGTAATCATGTGTTCAGAGTGGTTACATGTGTAGTAATATTGGTGAGCATTGAATGATTGTGCGCGCAGTTGTATTAAGTGTTAATTCTGTTGTTATAACTAGTGTTTGAAGAGGAACGTTTGTGTGGTGTGATCCAGCTTGGGTTCATGCACATTACCTCACGTGTTTCTGTGTAGATTAATGTATAGTGTAGAATCTGTGCACACTAGATTTTTGGTGTGGAATTGCTTAGTAGTAAGCTGGGATGTTACAAAGTGGTATCAGTGCATTTGTTAGTGTTTGTAACGGGGAACATTACAGATGGGTATCAGAGTTTTATTTAGGGAGTTTTTAGTAGTGGATACGTTACAATGTGGTAATAGCACCCATCTAGAAAGTTAGGTACATTACAGATTGGTATTAGAGCAATTGGTATCAGATTGGGTATGTTACATTGTGGATCCAAGCATTGCACCAATGGGAATATCAACAGAAGACTGGAAAATGTTGGATCGGAAGGAAAAGAGCGCAATTTGGTTGTGTCTCTCAAATTCAGTATTATTGAATGTGTTAGGGAAGCTGCAACCAAGTCATTATAGGATAAGTTAGGGGATTTGTATCAGTCTAGGTCCTTGGTAAACATATTGTTCCTATGGAAGAAGTTGTACAACCTGAGGATGAAAGATGGAGACTTGGTGAAAGAGCATCTGAATGCCTTCAATATTGTGGTAAGTCAATTATTGTTTGTTGATATTAATATTTCTGATGAAGATAAGTGTATCAGTTTATTGTGTTATTTACCATACTCATGGGATAGTATGGTTGTAGCCATAGGCAGTAATGCAAGTACTTTAAGCTTTGATAATGTGATATCATCCTTGTTGTTGGAGGAGATGAGGTGGAAAAGCATGGAAGGAAAGAGCACAAATTCCCTATTTATAAGAGGATGCTCCCAGGAAAGAAATAAAATAAGTCCTCAAGTGGGAGAACTAAATCTAGAGGAAGATCTAAATCTCCTAGAACATTCATAAAGGTATGTTGAAGATGTGGAAAAGAATGACATGACAAGAAACATTGTAGATTCCCCAAAAGTGTTGACAGAGGGAATGGAACTGATAATGATCCTTCTACAGAAGAAAAAGCCTCCACAGATGAAGGACGGTATGTGTACTTGTCTTCTTCAAGCACACACATAGATAATTATGCATGGTTAGCTGACTCAGGTGCATCCTTTCATATGACTCCTCACAAGGATTGGTTTTGTGAGTATGAAAGGTATGATGGGGTTGATGTTTTTCTAAGAGATGACTCGAAAACTAGAATCACGGGATGAGGAAAATTCAAGTTGAATCTAATGGATGGTAAGATTAGAATGCTCCCCGGTGTTCTGCACATCCCTGGATTTGATAAAAAAATAATTTTTGTAAGTAAGATGGACGATGCAAGTGTAAAAACACTATTTGAAAAAGAAACTGGTGGAATGGTTTGAGGAGCAATGGTGTTGCCGAGGGGAGTTCGAATTGAAACTCTATATAAGTTGTTTGGACTCGCTATTAGTGATGTGTGCAACAGTTCCATTGTTCCTGAGATTGGATTTGAAGAAAGAAAAAATCCTACAGTCTATGGAGAAAATACTATGTTATGGCATCAAATCCTAGAACATATCAGAGAGAAGGGCCTTTGAGTACTACACGATAAGGGTATGGTTTAAGGTATGTCCAATTTCTCTTTAGATTTTGATTTCCATGAACACTATTTATATGGGAAGAATAATCGAGTAAGATTCCCCTCTAGTGCTTTGAGGGCAGGGGGAGTATTACAGTTGGTGCATAGTGATGTGTTTGAACCTGTGTCAGTTCCATCACTGAGTAAATCTATGCATTATGTCTCATTCATAGATGAATTCTCAAGGAATACATGGATTTATTTCCTCAAGAACAAATATGAGGTCTTTGACTAATTTAAAGAGTTTAAGACTCTTGTTGAAAATCGGGCAGGGATCAAAATTAAGGTGTCGAGAACGGATAACGGTGGAGAATTCCGTGGGAATAAATTCAAGGAATTCTATAAAAAAAAATGCAGTATAGAAAGAAAGAAGACTACTCCATACACACCTCAGTAGAATGGGGTTGCAAAAAGGATGAACAGTACACTGATAGAAAAATAAAGGAGCATGTTTGGTGGTGTCAGGTTAGAACAAGAATTATAGGCAAAGGCACTAGATACTACTTGTTACTTGGTAAATCGATCACCTTCATTAACGTTAGATGATAAGACTCCAAATGAGGTATGGAATATAAAGAAACTCTCTCTTACACATCTCAAGGTGTTTGTATGTGATGCTTATGTACACATTCTAAACGAAAATAGGAGTAAGTTGGATAAAAAGGTTGAAAAGTGTATCTTTATTGGCTATAAATATGGTATAAAAGGTTATAGGTTTTGGACCCTAGAAACTAAGAAGGTAGTATATAGTCAAGATGTGGTATTTAGATAAATCAAATATATTGTCAAACAGGAAGT
Source organism: Picea mariana (assembly GCA_032191745.1). NCBI lineage: Eukaryota > Viridiplantae > Streptophyta > Pinopsida > Pinales > Pinaceae > Picea > Picea mariana. Next base: position 396,800 of record JASDQU010101526.1, read on the forward strand.
CCTACCAAGAGAGGAAGAACTAGAGAAAATAGAGTTTGAATTGAAGGATAATGAATCAGACTCTACAGAAGAATAGGAATCAGAAGAAGAAGAGTATTATACTCTGGTATTGAGGAGATTAGTTCGAGAAAATAAGGAAACCAAAAAGGTATACTCCCCCTGATTTATGTTCAAATTTTCTTTTTTTTATTACTGATGGTTATCCTAGAACTGTCAAGGAGACAGTGGATTCAAAGGATGGAAAACTCTGGAAAAGAGGCCTTGGTTGAAGAAATGGCACCCTTGGACAAGAATGAGGCTTGGGATATAGTGGAGTTGTTGATTGGAATAAAACTCATTGGCAACAAATGGGTGTTAAAAAAAAAAATTGAATGCACAAGGAAAAATGGAAAAATACAAAGTTCGGTTATTAGCAAAAGGTTATTCCCAGGTAGAGGGAATTGACTTTGGTGGAAAACAAATTCTCGTTGCCAAGTTAATCTCTATTAGATTTATTTTATTTGTTGTTGTTGGTTTTTATTTTGAAGTAGAACATATGGATGTGAAAACAGCATTCCTACATGGGCATCTAGAAGAAGAAATCTACATGAAGCAGCCAAAAGGATTTGCAGTGAAGGGAAATGAAGAGTTTGTATGCATGAAAAAACACTTGTATGGGTTAAAGAAATCACCAAGGATGTGGTATCAAAATTTTGATACTTATATATTGAGACTTAACTTCACAAGGAACAAAGTTGATCACCATGTGTATTTCAAATTAGTAGGTGATCATCTTATTTATTTGGTCATGTATGTGGATGATATGTTGTTGATAGGAAATGACAAGCAAATTATCCAAGATGTGAAAACTCAGTTGTCTTCTACATTTGACATCAAATATCTTGGTGCTACAAACTTGATTTTTGGCATGGAAATTAAAAGAGATCGGGAAAACAAGAAACTCTAGTTGAAACAAAGAAAATATGTTGATTCAATATTTTCAAGGTTTAATATGCAGGAATGTAGACCAGTCAAGGTCCCTATTCTTGTAGGTGTAAATTTAGTTGTGGATTAGTGTTCCAAGACAAGGGAAGAGGAAGAGGAAATGTCTTGTGTTCAGTATGTTAGTGTGGTTGGAAGTTTGATGTATGCAATGGTCTGTACTAGACCAAACATTGCACATGCAGTAGGAGTTTTGAGCAGCTATATATCAAAACTAGGAAAGGAGCATTGGACAACAGTAAACAGGGTTTTCGGATATTTTTGTGGCACTACTAGTTATGGATTGTGCTACCAGGGAAGACCAATTTTGGAGAAAGTGTTGGACATGCATGGTTTTATTAATGTAGATTGGGTTGGAGATCTGGATTGTAGAAGATCTACAAGTGGGTATGTGTTTAGCCTATTTGAAAGAGAAATCAATTGGTTGAAGAAAAGACAGTCTGTTGTGGAACTCTCAACTACAGAAGTTGAATTCATGGAAGTCACTCATGCAAGCAAGGAATTTGTATGGTTACAGAGATTGTGTTCAGGTATTGGGTTGGTACAGCAAGTTGTAAGGATAGATTGTGACAGTCAGAGTGCAATCTTCCTGGCGAGGAACCCAGCTTATCATTCTAAAACAAAGCATATTGATGTTCAATATCATTTTTTCAGAGACATGGCTGAAGAGAAGAAAGCATTGTTGGTGAAGGTGGACACTTTGAAGAATGTTGCAGATTCATTAACAAAATCTGTGAGCACTGAGAAGTTCTCTTGGTGTAGAGAATCAATGGACATTTATGCCATGGATTGTTGATCATGAAAAATTGTGCCCCTTTGTGCAAAGAAAACAACAGAATGTTGGGTATGTGTTATATTATTTGCATGATTGTAGGTCCCCCTATTGGGGGTCTCAGGAAAGAAGCCCCTGAGAAAAAAAAATTGGGGATTTATTCGTCAATTACTTGGGCAGTTTTTCACCTTTGGTAGGGGAAGTTTTTCATCTTTTGCAGTTTATTGGTGCATGGTATTTCAACCACGGTTTTCTAATACCTGTTAAGGAATTAGGGTTGTAATCTAATCTGGGTCAATGGAATAGGGGTTTTGGATGCCACAGGATCCTATATATTGTATTGTAAACAATGAAGTTGTATGATGATGAATAAGAATTAGAGGTGTGACTCTAAACAGGTTGTTGGTTTTCCCAGTTTAGGTTTCTAGGGTATATCTATGTATATGTGTGATTGCAATTATTTTCTTTTCTATTTTTAAGGACTATGCGTGTGCATTGCATTTTATTTTTTTTGTTAGAAATGCACATCACTTGTGGGACCAACATTTCCACTGTTGGCTAAGAAACAACAACCCAGGAGCATCTAAGTCGTCAAAATCACCTTGGGATCGCTCTCGGCCTAGGTTGCACTAACCCTTAACATGGCTGGATTTTTTTGTGTCTCCTCCCAACTAAACACACCGTAAGGGTATTGAACTCGGGTCGCCTAACAAAAGAAACCCACACCTTAATTGATTGAACTAACGAGAATTTGACTTATATACATTGCATTATTGTAAAAAGTTTAAAATTTTTAAGTATGAATCATTTAAGAATTTTATGTTTTAATTTAAAAATAATAATAATAAATTGAACTTTGTTGCATGTGAATTTTTAATTAAAATTTAAATAAAAATTAATTTATTAATATATACATATGCTTTAAGTTTTTATGAGTTTTTCATGCTTTTATATCTTTATGTGACATGAAAAATGTTTATTTTATACTAAATTCTATTTATTCATTAATTATTTATATTTTATAAAATATAAATTTAATTAAACAAATCAATATTAAAACAATTTATTAATATATACATATGCTTTAAGTTTTAATAAGTTTTTCATGCTTTTATATCTTTATGTGACATGGACAATGTTTATTTTATACTAAATTCTATTTATTCATTAATTATTTATATTTTAAAAATATTTAATTAAACAAATCAATATTGAAACAATTTATTAATATATATGTATATATATGCTTTAAATTTTTATAAGTTTTTTATGTTTTTATATCTTTATTTGACATGGACAATGTTTATTTTATACTAAATTCTATTTATTCATTAATTATTTATATTCTAAAAAATATTTAATTAAACAAATCAATATTAAAACAAAATCATAATGATTAAAATTTAACTAATATAAAAAGGAAAATTAAAGACTAATTCTACGATGTTAAAATGGGATAAGATAATAGGTATCAACTAACACTCAAATATGACTTTGCCCAATTGGAATAGAATTCACTAGTTATGACAATTAATAAAATAAAATCAATTGGAATCAAAATTATACCACTTAGTATGGCAATCAATGAAATAAATTCAAAATGACTTTGTTCAAATGAAACTGGAATCAAAGTCATTCATACTATTTAGTGTGTCACCTAATGAAAAATAAGGAAATCTATTTTACTTTTATAAATTAATAAAAACAAAAAAATCAAAATAAGGAAATTTTATTTTATTTTTTTTAAATTAATAAAAACATGTATTATAAATTTATTAAATATTCACTTTATTAAATAAATATAAGTTAAAGTTAAATTTAATAAAATTTAATTAAAATTTAAAATTAAAAAAAATAAATAAATATAAGTCAAAAAAATTAAAATCATTGCCTAAAAGTAAGATGCTATCTATCGTTTTTAATGTAATGTGGAAGGGCATGATGCCACCCAATTAATGTCTAAAGGATGGTCTGCTGACCAATAACCAGTATATTATAATGCACTTATATTCCAAGGTAGTTACCAAAATAAAGGCTATGAGCTTGCAGCCAAGTGAAGGCATGTCCATTGAGGCCAAAGTAATGGGCATTATGGTTTTATTATTTTTTATTTTTATTTTTTTTTGATAGAGAAAAAATCAAAATTATTCTAATTAATATTGGTTATATATAATATTAATAAGAATTATTTTGTATTTTTTTTTCTAAGTTAATTCAATGCAAACACCTTTTGCTCTATATTCACTTGTTCCCAATCTTTCCTAAATTCTTTTCAAGGGAATTGTTTTCTATATTCTTTCCAAGAAACTCGATTTTCTTACTTTTGCTCTATATTCACTTGTTCCCAACCTTTCCTAAATTCTTTTCAACGGAATTGTTTTTTATATTCTTTTCCGAGAAACTCGATTTAAAAAATAAATAAAAAAACACTTTATGACACACTCATTACTTAAAGGATTCTATATGTGGCTATTAAGTTATAATATTCCTATGAAAACTTGGAGGAATTAAGATTAATCAAATTCAAAAGAGTTTTATAACCATTAAAAATAATATACTTTATTTATTTCTCTTTTTAGAAGTTGGACTTACACAAGAAGGAATTAAGATTAATCAAATTTACAAGTGTTTTATAATCATTAAGAATAATATACTTTATTTATTTTTCTTTTTAGAAGTTGGACTTACACACATTGAGAACATTGACAGTAAGATTACAACCACCTACTTAACATGCAAGCAAAAGATAATTAACATGAAGAATGAGGCTTCGTGCCATTACATCAAATATCATTAAAGTTGTGCTAAAAAGAAATTTGAATATAGATTCATTTGAGATTGGAATAAAAAGAAATTTGAATATAGATTCATTTGAGATTGGAATATAGATTCACTTTTTTTTGTTAACTCAATGGGAAATAGTGGAGGAGAATGCACTTCAAAATATTAATATTGTTAAAATTACTATAAAAACTAAATTTAACTAGAATTGTGGAACAATGGAAAGATGAGAGAAATGAAGAATAAAGTAGAGGATGAAAAATACATTTTGTTTGAATGCATTATATCCTCAACTTTAAAAACTATTTTGATAAGCTTAAATAACAATTAATACTATAAGAATATGTAATTGTAACAAGGTGGCTTGTAACATTTATTAATTGGAGTGAGGAATGTCACATCAATCCATAAACTTGCATTGTAAATTAAACGTGTTTAAATGATAAAAATTTTGGTATAGGTTATGCTTTATATGTGAGATCAATGATATGCATATCCAATAATTCATAAAATACACACCCAAACACATATAATCAAAAAGGAATATAAAGATGAAATAAAAATTTTGCATAAAATATATCATTATAAAAAAATAATCTACCAAATTACAAATAACAACTATATAAATAGATTTACAAAATTGCAAATAACAATTATAAATCAAAGTTGAAATGTTTGATGAATAAAAAAATATTTTTTTCACTTGTAATAATAATAATAATAATAATCTATTTTTAAGGTAAAGGTTAAGCCAAGACATCAAATTTTTCTGTTTAATTTTGCTCGAAATTCAGTGAAAAAGTGTTGAATCTGCAGATTTGAGTGGCTAAGTCTGTATAAACTTAGTGCCCAAGGGTTTTCAACACGCATTGAATTCATTTATGCATTCAGAAATACAATTTAAATAACAGAAAATTGTGATTTCATCCAAATTTATGTCATTTGATTCCCGAAAAAAAAGACCAAAATTAAACAAACATGAAAAAAAAGTGTAAAGATGTAATCTAAAAAACTGCCAACGATTTGACCTTTTTTCAACTTCCATCTATCACTCATTCCAACAGCTAAATCCTATGGCGAATCCACTTCACTTCGGGTGACTCCACTTGGTCAAATGGCATGACACAAACCACATGACATGGCAGAGGGCATGAGGTATAAAGACTATTTAATGGTGCAAATATCGTAGTTATTCCCACCGTATGCTAAAAGTTCTATGAAACGATAATTTTTTTCGAGGACATTTGTCTGAAATCTGGTGAGAAATTGTTACATTCATATATTCGAGTGATTATTTATGTATAATTAGAGTGCCCTATGATTTTTTCAGCATGTTGAATCCATTTCTGCATTCAAAGTAGATTTTAAACAACAAAAAATAGTGATTCGTGTAAATTTATATCGCTGGATTCTAGCGAAAAAAGAAAAAAAAAAACATTTTGTAGCACAGCTAGACAACGTCATTCCCTCCATGCCTATTCTTGAATTTTTCAGAATTTCTAAGACCAGCACTGCATTTCCTTCGAATCCCAAGTTATATGGGTGAAACATGGTTCACTCATTCACCAAAAGGCCGAGACGAACCTGTAATTTCCAAAAGGTGGTGGAGGTCAAGATATTTGGTAGTCTTGACATTTATTCTGAACGGATTTAAAAAATTGTTAGTCGAAAGCGCATGAATTTCTAGCTAAATGCTTACATTTTTTAGACAAATTCCAGACAATAACAGAATGGCTTAACAATTGTAAGTAACAGCTTCAAATTTCTTTGGCAAGGCATTAGTCTTTAAGAACTTAAAGCAAGAGTTGACGGATTTAGGATGGAAATGTTTAAACCCTTTAAAAATTGTATTCATTGTTGCTGAGTTGTAATTTGAGGCCCTAAACAAGCATATTTTTGTGTAAATTGTTGTCTGAATAGCTAAGGATTGCTCAAGAATTGCAGAATAGGTATAAATTATGTGGCCAGCCTTCTAAGATTTGAATAGAGTGTCAAGTCTCTCAGCTTTGTTCTGGTTTGTGTGTTCTCAATGTTATCTATCGTTAAGTGGTGAAAAATGAAAGAAAATTATGGAATTTTGATGCATGCAATCACTTTCATGGTCATATGGTGCTTTGGACCTAGGGTTTGTGCCAGGCAAGAGAACCAGAGGGTGCTTCATAAGATGGAAGCAAGACAACCCAATAAAAAGATTCCTTCCACCCTATTTTTCGAGGTATGAGGTTCACTTTGTATTTTTTCTATTATTTAGTTTATTGAAAACCTGTAAAAAGGATTTTCACAATGGTTGAAAATCAATAGTACTATGAATGATTGTTATATAAATCAGAGTCAATTCCTTAATGGAATAGACTAGAGTATATCATGCCTAGAACAACTGACATGAATCCAATTGGATAAGGATGATTTGGTGGATGGAAGAAGACACCCAGCCAAAAGGAGATAACAATTCTCAACTTGATGAACTTATGAAGAATACGAAGATAATGTTACTGTGCTCTGTGAAGAATCCAGCAACAAGCTCTGATTCGGCCTCTGGAATATCAAACAGTGTACAGTTAGTCTCAGCAACTACTGAAATAAAGTGTGGAATGAATATGGAATGGAGTATGTCATGCAGGAACATATCAAAAGAAGGGCTATCAAGTCCCTTATTGTTGATAAGATCATTTAAAAACTAAAAGAAATTTAAAATTAACTTTAAGTGGAGTTAATATATCGTATCCATAATAGAGTTTTCTCATAGTATGTAGCTAGGATTTGCAAATATATTGATGTTAAATTATTTATTATAGATTGATACGACCCAAGGGAGCCATATATGGGGCTAAATGTATATGATATGAGCCCGAGAAGGGCATATATGGGGTTAAAATGTATATGTAATAGTGACTTGCTTAATAAAGGGGACACATGTGCAATGTGTGAATCGGTATATAATGTTAAATACCAGAACCTTAAAATATCATAAGAAATCATAGTATACACCGTGTACACCAACGTGAGCATGGAGCACAACTCCAAGATATATAATACAGATAAGTTACACAATAACTCCATAAAGAATAGGAGAACATCATTCACATACTCGAATACATGCATACATCCATATTGCATGTTCCTCAACAATAACTACATGTTCCTCAACAATGACTACATGATCTCTATATATACCTATTCACACATTGCACATGTGGCCCCTTTATTAAGCCGGCCACTATTACATATATGTTTACCCCATTATGTATACATTTAACTACATATTTTTCCCTCTTGGGATCATATCATATACATTTATTCTCATATATGCCCCCATTGGGATCATATCATAGTACCTCCTTCAAAAAGCTTTGTCCTCAAAGCTTTGCAGTTAAAGAATTTACGTGTGATGAAACCAAGTAATATGATTTTCTAATGTTCGTACTTTTTTATTTACAAACATAGTTACCAACTTAACGAGAACCCTACAGAGTTGTCATTTTTTGGGGCGTCCAATATTTTACCCCGTTTTTAAAAATGGTGCTATTGGTAGTAACCCCCCCAACCCCCTGCATTTTTAGGTGGTTTTCGATATTTTAAATTTTTTGATCCACAATGTTTCCACATTATTTTTTTAAATACTTATTTTTCATATATTTTCAATTTTTCTATATATATATATATATATATATATATATATATATATATATATATAATTCAACGGTGTTTCTAGTCTTTTTTTCATGCTTCTTTCAATCTTAAAAATATTTTTTATCATTTACTTTTTTAAAGTTACGATTATTCATATAATTTTGTCTCCTTAAT
>JASDQU010101526.1:410426-421629 GCA_032191745.1 Picea mariana
ATTTAGAGGGAAAAGATCATTATGCATGTTATAATAATTTCATAGGGAGGGTGAGCATTTCTATCATTCTATGTTCTCAAAGAGAAGGGATGGCTTTGTCAAATAAAGAAGATTTTATTTATGAGACATCAGCAAATTGTTTGCATACCTCTTATGTTGGAACTAGGAAATGCCATAGGAATGTTTGTAATGCAAATGAGGCGTCGTATTTTTTAGATAGTCATAATTTTGATCATGGTGCAAGCAATTTTATTCAACATGTTCCTCATGAAAGTCCTAAATCAAAGGACTTTGAAGGCATCGATGATGAAGAGGAGGAAAATGATGGTGATAAATCTAGTCAGGAGTTTAATAGTAATGAAAATAATCAAAATGTAGGTCAAAGTGGAGACTATGATCAACGTTTAAATGATTGGGATGAAACTTTTCCTCCAAGTGAGGAGTTTCAAGGTACTGATAAAGATTTCCAAGGCACCAATGAAAATGATGGAGAAATTCCTTCAAGTGGAAAATTTAAAAGCAGTGAAGATGATTATGACAATGGTGGACACTTTTTCCCGAGTGGGGAATTTAAAGACAACAATGTTGGTAATTATGAATTTCCTCCAAGTGAGGATTTTGAAGGCACTGATGAAGAGTTTCCTTCAAGTGAGGATTTCCAAGGCACGAATGAGGATGAAGAAGAATTTCCCCCAAGTGGAGATTTTAAAAGTAATGATGACAATTATGGCAATGTTGGACAGTCTTTCTCGAATGAGGAATTTAAAAGAAGCAATGTTGGTGCTGATGATTTCCCTCCAAGTGAGGATTTTCAAGGTACCGATGAGGATAATGAATATTTTCCTCCAAGTGAGGATTTTCAAGCCAATAATGAGGATGATGAAGAATATCTCTAAAGTGGCGATTTTCAAAGTAGTGAAGTTGATTACGCCATTGGTGGTCACTCTTTCTCGAGTGATAAATTAAAAAGCAAAAATGTTGATGTTGATTTTCCTCCAAGTGAGGATTTTCAAGATATTGATGAAGGTTTTCAAGGCACTAAGCAAGATGGTGAAAATTTTCACTCAAGTGGGTATTTTGAAAGCAATTAAGATGAGTATGTCAATAGTGGACACAATGTTGATGATTATTTTCCTCCAAATGATTATGTTGATGATGATGTTCTCAATCATTCAGCTACAACAAATGGAGGTGACTGACATTCTCTAGTTCAGTGTCCTGACAATGTTTTGCTTGATACTCCTTGTGGTGATAAGGAAAATCCTTCTAGTGAGGATGGTGAAATAGTGGAGACATTGCAAAGAAACATTATGTCTAGAACCAGGATTAGACCTTTTTATATCAATCCAAATCATTATAGTTATACAAGGTCTAGGAAAGAATTTCTCACTAAATCAATTTCCATAAGTGAATTGATTTCAAGTGAATGTTGTCAAAAGAATTGTTTGGAAAGCATGGATTATATGTATGCCTTGAATAAAAGGAAGACATATTTGTCAATGAATAAAAGCATGCAAAATTCATATTTGATGGGGTGCATGATATCCACCAATATATGATATGATTATCGCATTGAGAATATTTTACTTTGCAAAAAGGCTTTCAAAAAAATTCACTCAATTGGTAATCTTCGTCTATCAAGAATCCAAACAAAGTTGAAAAAATATCCATCATTTTATTCAAAGGTACATAATGGACGAGAGAGTTGGCCATTCACAAACACTACATTGTCATGGATGTGTGATTTCTTTTCCAAACATGGAGAGTGTATGCTAGATAGAGAGACAATACATATTCTAGATAATTTTTCAAGGAGGGAAATCTACAACTTGTACAAAAGATATGTTGAAGGTGTTGAAGGAAATGATAATTTTATTACATATGCATATTTTACAAGAATATGGAAGAAACAATTCAACAATGTTTGTATTCCTAAGAATTCAAGGATGGGGATTTGTAGTATATGTGCTACTCTTAAATCAAGAAGAGATAAATCTGAAGGGGAAGAAAGAGGTATGTATTTACTATTTTGTTTTCTTTTAAATTGAATAGTTATCAACTATGAAAACATACGATCAATATTTTCATTTTATGTCATGTGCAGATTCCATAGTAAAAGAACTTCAAGAACATCAAAATCAACAATCAAGTGAAAGACAAAAGTTGTACAAACATCGGAAGAATTGTTATGATGCTCCAAACAAATATTTAGGTATGATAATTGATGACATGGACCAGAAGAAAACACTTCTACCACATTTTGTCCATACACCCAAAAATTTACAGGAACAGAATATAATTCAGTTCACTTGATTGGTTGTATGGTTTTCAATGGAAAAATGTGTCCAATGGTTTACTTCGCAGCTCCAAATATTCATAATGATGCAAATATGACCATCATCATAATTCATCATGTGCTCACTCACTGGTCTGGAAATCTTCCTCAAGTTCTCTATATACAGTTGGACAACACTAGTCATGAAAATAAAAATCAAATTGTGTTTGGATATCTAAGCATGCTTGTTGAAATGGGAATCTTTCAAAAGGTGAAAGTTGGTTTCCTTCTTGTTGGACACAATCATGATCATATTGATCAAATGTTCAGTCATTTTTCAGTAACATTGCAGAGGAAAAATGTTGGAAGTCTACCATCATTGATTTAATGTATCAAGAAAGCATACATTCCAAAGCCTGTTTTTCATATATGAGAAGAAATTGTTGACATGCGAAGATGTATTCAGGGATCGCATCGTGAAGAAAAATGTATTGAGCAGCTTGATAACATTAGCTTCCAACATCAATTTTGTTTCAAAAAAATTGATGGGAAAACACATATATGGGGAAAGAAGTATTCAACTACTACAGAATAGAGGCCTTCATCAAGTTTATCATTTTTTAAGTTCATTCCAAATTGTCCAATTTTTGCATCAAAGTTATTATTTTTACAATCAGTTATTGAAATCCATAATGCACGGAGGCGTAATAGAGAAGTAGATTGTTTTGAATGCCTGGAAGAAATTAAAAAGTCCATTAAGGATACATATGAGTAATTTGATGTTGTTGATTATTTTTAGTGTGAGTCTTTTTTCAATAGTCAAAGTGACATAATTTCAAGATCAACAAATGGAGATACAATGTTGAGGACTCCATTTCATTGGCCACAAAATATGCCAAATGAATCTGAAGAAACAAACATTGTTGAAGTTCAACAAGAATCTCAAGGTGCTATTGAGTTTACACAAGCAGAGGAAAAGAAATGTATATTGGTTCGTGAAGGTCACGTGCACAAAATGAAGCCATGGAAGACCTTTACAGGAGTTCAGTACAAGATATTAAGGAGGGTAGCATGATTGCAGTTTTAATGACTGAAGATCCACATGGTTATCCATTCTGGATAGGAAAGGTTATAAAGATTGAGAAAGAAAATGATGATGTTATTGCAATTGAAGTGCATTGGTATGCAACAAGTACACACCCATTCAATGGTGTGTACAAGCCAGAGATGGTGGTTGAGAAACATGTCAATAGAAAGAGAAAAAAAAAGGGTCAAAATACAACTCGTCGTCGCACTAACCTCTTAAAATTAGATGATGTTGACATACTTGTTTATGACTTCAATTTGACAAAGAGAGGAACTCTTCGCTCCAAGACAACAGAGATTTTCAAGAAGTTGTTGCCACAAGAAATAAATGCAAGATGGGAGTTTGTTGAACCTAATCGTAGATCTAAAAGGCATTTGACATCTGAAATGTTGGGCATGCATGTAGACTTAGATGTTGCATTCGTCGACAATAGAGAAGACTGTGGATCATCTACATCTTCATCCAAACATTCATCTGAAGACAATGTAGACTCTGATGGTATTTCATAAACCATGAGTCAATCTGAATAAGTGTATGAAACATTTTATGCATTTTTTATCCATATGATGTTTGTATGGTAACTAAAAATGAACATTGAACTTGCATATGATCTTACATGAAGTTATGAATCTTTTGTTATGTTTTATGAATGATATGTTTTTTATTATGGATAATATAATAAAATTTATTAGCTCATATGTTTTGAATATAGTCAATATAACAATACTTTTAAGAAATTATTTATGTTTCATTCAATGTAACTTGTATTTAATTTTTTATTATTATAATTAAAAAATTATTAAAAAGTAACGTTGAATGTTTAAAGTATACTGTGATATTTTCATGGCATTATGTATTACCTTTTGCTTTGTGTGATAATAAGATTTTAAGATTTTAAGATTTTAAAAGTAAACATTTAAGGGTTGATTTTATGATTGTATTTAAAGTAATGATAAGTTCTTTTACCACATTATAAAAATGTGTCATTTTCATACCTCAATTTTAGAATCGGTGCTATCAGTAGTAGTAGTTTTCAATTTGATAGTTGATTTTGAGGTTTTGGTTTTAATGGTACCAAGTGATAAAAATATGATTTCAAATGATCTCAAAATTTAACGTTTTGAAAAGAAAAAGAAAAAAATCAAAAACATCTTCTTCTTTAGGTGTTGATTTTAAGGTTTTTCTGAGCTACTGTCTAAGTTTTGAAGGCCATGTTTGAAAAATGCTGTAATTTTTACCCCATTTAAAAAAATGGTGCTACTGGTAGCACCACTTTTTGATTTGGAGGTTGATTTTGATGTATTTGATGCAAAAATATGGCTTTTTTGGACCAGAGTTCTCGTTTTGAGATCGCAGTTCTCATTAAGTCGGTAACTATGTTTCCGTTGATGATGATCCATCCATCCAAACTCAATTTTTTTCAGCGTTAATCATTTATTGTCGGTTGTTAGGTAATTTTATTTCCTTTGATTCAATGTATTGTTGTTGAAACTTCTCCAATTTGTAGTAGATGTTTGTCTCTAATAATATCTTGTCAAATAATGGTTTTGTGATGCCTTGTTCCATGAATATTGATGAGTATTTCCTATTCTTCCTTGAGAATGATGATATTGATCTTCTTGTCTTCCTTGAAATCTTTCTTGGTAATGAGGGTGTAGATATGGTTTCACATTTGATGGTTTTTCTTCACTCTGTACACCCATTTCATATGTCTTCTTTTCGGAGACAATGACATCCTCTATCCTCTTTGTTTGGTTTTTTATTACTCTAGCCTTGGATATAATATCATCATATTTGACATATACATCCTCTAGATGGAGTTCAACTTCTTCAACTATCTTTTGGTTACCTTCTTGAATTTTGTCTTCTTTCTTCTTTTGAAGATGCAATGTGACCTTATCTATCAAATTCTTATTTCCTTTTTCAATTCTAGATTGCATATTTTTATTTTACCTCATCGGTATTTAAGGATTCCTTGACCTCGTTGCAAATTTACTCTTCAAACATTTTTTTCAATTTTTGTGGTAATATATCCATCCTTATTATTTTGTTCAAACACTTGTAATTGTTTTTTTACCTTCTTAACATCAATAAGTTCTTGATTATGATTGTGTGGCCTTTTGATTTCTTCAATCTTTATTTTTGAATTCTTCCCTTGACTCATCATTTTCCAATTTTCATTTGTTACTATTTTCTTGCTTAAAGTTCTTAACCTCCTTAATGAGTGATTAATTAAGGGATTGCATCTTGGTGGACTCGTTGTCTTTCTTTATAATTTATTTTCTTTGTTCTTCATTATCCTTCTACAATTTGGAAACTTTTTCTTTTGATCCTATAATTCAACTTGAATTTTATACATCTCCTCCATTTTGGTATCCTTGATCCATTTATTTGAGAAGATTTTTTCAATTTTTTTCCATGTGGAGTAGAGTCTGGTATCTTTATCAAGTCTCATCCACCACTCCCAAGCTTCAACATAAAAATAATCACTTGCCTCAAAATGAGTCTTACCATTTTCCTTATCATTCTCACCCATTCCATGGGATTGATTTTATATCTATCCTCATCTCCACGAAAGTTAAGTCATTGACTCTTAATTGAGGTCTAACCCAAACCCTCAACTCACAACCTCATTATATTCATAATAACAATCTAAAATAGTTATGATCATTTTCCTAGTATATTCTCTTGTGTTTTTTCTTTTCAACATATCTTGAATCACCTTAATCAGACAACCCAATAAAAAGTTAAGATAATTTTAAATTAGCATACCTTTTAAAACCCTAATTTGGATATTGTCTTGTTGGACGACCTTTCTCCTGATGTATCTCTGAAACTTAGGCACTTATGAGTCTGAAATTTTGGCGTGTAGTATTTTGATATGTTTTCTCTGCAATGCCACAGGTTAGACCAAAATTTGATGTGCCAAGTGAAAGTTATGGTAACTTTCCAAAACTTGTTGATTGTTTTCCTTTTTTAGAGAATGAACGTATACGACATGCCATGTGTCCGATTTTTATGATATGATTCTAAAATTTTGACCTATAACACTATCGTTTGTCCTCTTTGCAATGAAACTTATTCCACTCAAATTGGACCTTTTTAGAATCAGATATGATTGTTTTACTTGGAACACATGTTTGAGACTAGTTTTAGGACTGGTCAAAAACCCTAATTTCCATCCCCTGTAACATAAAAATTATAGCGAATCTAAATCTAAAATTTTTACTATAGGTTATACGATATGTTTCCTCGAGCTCCTAAAAATTAGTTATATGATGTCCCATAAAAAAATGTTATGACTATTTTACCAAGAACACATGTTTGAGGCTAGTTTTATCACTGGTCAAAAACCCTAATTTCAACAGCCTATATTTTATAAAGTATAGCAAACCAGAAACTCGAACTCTCAAACTCGAATCTTAATTTCCCCTCGAACTCTCAAAAACTTGACTATCTGAAACTTCCCAAAAAATAATTTATAGAAAAAATTCCAAGATAAGTTGTTTGGAGCAAAACCCTAGGATCATATGCTCTGAAACCGAATGTCATGTACCAGAACCTTAAAATATCATAAGAAACTAGAGTATACACCAATGTGAGTGTGGAGAAGAAATCCAAGTTAGGTAATAAAGATAAGTTACACAATAACTCCTTAAAGAATAGGAGAACATCCTCCAAATACCCCAATACATTCATGCATCCATATCACATGTACCTCAATAATGACTACATGGTCTCTATAAATACGTATTCACAGATTGCACATGTGGGCCCCTTTGTTAGGTTGTCCACTATTACATACACATTTAACCCCATATATTTTCCTCTTGAGCTCTTATCATATCCATTTAGCCCCTTTGGGGTTATATCATAGATGTTTTGTTTAGATTGCCCTTGGTTGCTTACAAGGGAGAGATTCTAAAATTTCTTAGGTTAAGGTGTCCTCCATTTTTTTGTGTTCAAACATGTGTAATATTTGAGATGTGAGTTGATGGCTCCCAAGTTCCAAGTAGTGGTGGGAACTCGATGTCTTTCTTCCTTGGAGGGTTGGATCAAAACTTCAAAAAATTCTTTCATTCCCATACACCATTGTTTTCTGTTACACTGTTTTTTGATGTATGTTTTCCATGTGGCATTATTGAAAACTCACACATGTTTCTAGCCTTTTCAAAAAATGATTGTTTAGAATGAAAATCATAGCTGAACTCTCCAATGTTCATAAAGTTTTCTTTGAAAAACCCATATTATCATGTAACTTTTTGTGCTTAGCCTATTTAACCACATTGCCTTATTAGACCATTTTGCAATTAAATTGAACCCAATTCGCTTAGCATGTCACTAATCAGATTTGAACTCTTTCCCATATGATGTAAGAATTTCCTTTGAGCTATATTGGGCCACAATTGGGTTATATGTAACATGACAATAAATATGATGGGTTTTGATCATATATGAACATGAGTTATCGACTTTGGGTTGAGTTATTGTCATTTCACCAATGCATTTTGTAAGGATATTTGTTTTCTAAATAGAAAATTTCATTTGGCTCGTGGTTTCTCCTCCTGGTGGCTTTCTGGATCATCCTCATAGAGGTACAATCCTTTTCCAATTTAAAAATTCAATAACATTTTAATATTTTCCATTGGATGTGTGTGTATCATCCTATGGAAGTCTAATTCCTTTCATTTTTCTTCTGTTGCAAATTAATTATTTTTTCCTTCCTTTTTCTATCCAGGTTTTACATACATGTTCAAGGTACTCCCAACATCATACCATAAATCCATCTGAGATAATATCCATATGTCAATCTTTAACCCTTTAATGGATTCATCTATGTTTATCAAACATCGGTATATTGTTTCTCCCTATTTTTTAAGAGGCAATGGTTGCCTTGTGCATTCATCAGTTGGGGAAAACCCTAGTACATTGTGTTGATGACTATATTATTTCAATAATAATGCTTACTGGTATGCCTTACTCAAGATTCTTGATGGAAAGGACATTAACACATCATAGTTTACCAAAACCAATGCCATTTATAATTATTGAAGGTTTATGTGAGTGCTTGAATCTTTTGCTTGTTTATTTGAGAGTCAACTTTGTCAAATAAATTTTAAGATATGGTTTCTCTATAGGGAGCTTTTACACATCAATATTTTTCAAGACACGAGGATAACATGAGGATAAAATGAGGATAACATCTAAGCCAATGATCTATAGGTTGGAAAAATTTTCATTCTCTTTTGGTTTTGGTGAATTTTTCTTCAAGGCCATATCAGAAAGATTAAATTTCTAAGCATTCAAAATTAGGCCTAGGTAATTGGAATTTGTGAAAATATTCCAAGTAAAACTTTGTCACGATGTGCAATGGATGAGGAAAGGTATAGTTCATTGTGAAATGTCTGCCAACAAAGAGATTCATCATGACTTGCAACTCTAACTAAATATTTCATATAAAGACAAAATGTAAGTACTTTTGTTTTAATAAGATAATTTATTTGAAATTGTCGATTTCTAACTTTCCTCTAAAGAGAAAATGCAAGTACTCTTGTTTTTAACAAGACAATTTATTTAAGATTTTTTATTTCTAGGCATTGGTTTTTTGTATGATAATCAGGATCGAACCTACATATCAAGAATTGGAAGGTAAAAGGTTGAGAAAGATGGTGTGAGAGAAACTATTATAGCTAGAGAATCCTTGTGCATTAAGTCCCCTATATACATGTGACCAACATCAATATTGGATTTGACAATGAAGCCAAGAGTTGTTCTTCATCAACATGTTCTAGAGGGTTGAAATGCATTTGTCTATGTTTTAGAAGGTGGGGTAATTTTTGGAAATCTTGGTTCATCAACTATTGGTGCTCACCACATTATTCTATTGGACTCTGCCAATTAATGGAGCATCTAGAACAGTTCAAATATCCTAATAAGAGACTAGCAATTGAATGAACTAATCGTTCAATATGGTCCCTTTGTGATGAACAATAAACAAGAGATAATTCAAGCTATTGAATATTATCAACATTCCATAAATGGATTAAAAATAACTATTGGCTAGTATTTTGATCTTATTGGGCTTAGTGATGTTGAATAGAGAGAATATTGAATTCAAACTATGATACCAAAATCATTGTTGTTGACATGTTTTCCAGAAGACCACATATATGCTTTATAAATACATTCACGAAGTTGTAAGTTGTTTTCATATATTGTTTTAACCACGATTCTTAGTTTGTTTCTGGTTGAATTCTTTGAATACTTTTTCAATCAATACCAAATATTCTGCCTTGCAATCAAGTTTTTCTAATATAAATTGTTTCATTATGTGCTAATTTAGTAGAATGATGTTGGAAATTGATTTCAAGTTTCTTTGATTGCATACTTCTTATTGGATAATTGTTTATTAGAGTTAAGAGGTTGTTGTATTGCAAAATCCTCTTTTGTATATGGAATCTTTCCAACATTATTTGAATGTTTGTTTATGGTGAATCGTATACATAAATTGTCACAGTTTACTTTTGATTCCATAGAAATTAGAATGCATTGACCTTGAAGTTGTGGTAGAGTGTAAAATCTGGAATTAGACAAGAAGCAATAAGAATATGTAAGAAAATGATATTTGTTAACTAATTAGATCAATCTAAGATAAAGATGATTTATTGCTTGAACTTAGAAATCCAAGTTTATTATTTAAATATATATTAATTTTTTTTAATTTAATTAATATATTTAATATTTGTTTTTTAAAATCACTATGAATTAAAAAAAAAAAAAAAAAATAGATTGAAAAAGTAATAGAAAAAGTAGAATCATATGTACAAACCTTTTGATTCAAATTTTATAAGTTTGGATTCAAATTTTATGAAGTGGCTTTTTTAAGAGTTTATGATGGATATAATTGTTCAAACCAAGTGTTTTTGGTCTAAGTTATTTTCATGTTATAAGTTTTAGATTCTGAATTTTTTTTAAATATTTATATTGAAGTGAATTAATATGTGGACAAATATAATCTTAATTTAATTCAGTTTTTTTAAATGGACTAAAACTTTTAAAGGCAAAATTTCATGATAATCTTGACAAAATTTTAAACTTATAAAGAAAAGGATTTTAACTAGAAAATAATTGGGTTTGTTTGCTTATTAACTTACTCATATATATATATATATATATATAATCAAGTGGTGAATGTGGTATTTAAATTAATATTTTATTTTCTTGATGTATTATAATTTGTTATTGTATGGTATAACTTCAATGGTGATGATCAACTTTAGTTTATTATACTTATAAAATTAAATGAATTATTTAATTTGTTAAATTGTTTTTATCAACATTTCAAGAAAAAATGGTTTTAAATATTTATATGAATTTTACATATGATATATTTATATTTACATGATTTTTACATATTATCTCATACAAAAGTGTTTTAATTATGTAAATACCTTATTTTCATATAAAGATCATGGAAACATATTCTTAAACACATTCTTATATTTTAAAATGTATTTTCCTGTTTCTTATATTTTAAAATGTATTTTCTTTTTAAGATGATAAAAATAAAAACATTTTTTTATCTTTTAAAATATGTTCTCAAATATCATTTAAATTAAACAAATCATAAAATCACCACATCACCAAACTAAAATTGATAAAGAAAAAATTAGAAAAACTATAAAAATAAAAATAAAAATAAAAATTGACTAAAATTACAATAGAACAAAATATCATACCTTAACAAAAATTAAGAATCTCTAATTATATTATCATATTTTTTTTAATAACTTAAAAAATTAAGAATCCCTGATTATATTTATCATAAAAAATTTAATAGC
>JASDQU010101526.1:421896-433847 GCA_032191745.1 Picea mariana
AACAAAGAGTGCATAAGTTGTATAGATTTGTATACCATCCACTTATCTCACAAAATTAAAAGTTATTTACAATTAAAAAATACTACTAAATAAAATAGTAATAACTTTAGAATATTTTATATTCACTCATTATATCAACAAATCTTATCAAATATTCATAACCTTATCTCACAAAATTAAAAGTTATTTACAATTAAAAAATACTACTAAATAAAATAGTAGTAACTTTAGAATATTTTATATTCACTCATTGTATCAACAAATCTTATCAAATATTCATAACCAATATTTTTGGTACATGAAAATATGGATATTGGACAAAAACTAAAAATATTTATCGAGACTGTGTCTTAATCTTCCAAATCCCTATGTAATAATTGGATAACAATAACAATATGGCTTTAAATTTTCCAACCAAAGTTATAACAAACGTAAGCTTAGCATATTTATTCATAAAAACAACAAAAGGTTTATATTTTCTAATACAAATCCTCATATCTCAAAAATCTATATAAGGAGTTGATAATAGGGATTATAGACATTCAAGAATCATGGGTAATGAAAAATGTAATTATATGAGAAAGTTTGGGTATATGATGTAAGATTATTGAGAGAAAAACCATGATGGAAGGGCGGGATGGAGGAAGAGATGGTCAATTTCTCCATTTATCTACTTGAAGGTTTATGCTGAAACTACATCTTTCACCATGCATGAAGACATGTTGAATAGATGAATTGAAAAGGTAGAAGAATGTCACAAATTATTATGGGAGGGAAGTTTTCAATACGAGGCAAGCAATTATTCCCATCTTAGTGATCGACATAGGAAGACTATATATTGTCCAAAGGTTTTTACCTGAAGTGGGATGGTAGTGGATCCATGAGACCAAGAAATACTTCTAGTGGGAGCCACCTGGATCATTTTGGGATCTCTTTCAATTACAGAGGTTCTACAAATCAGTGTTTCCCTCTAGAAATGCACACCCTTGAGATTTTCCCTGAAGGGATGCATGTAAATCATGGTATGTGTCGAGAGGCTTGCCCAAATCAAGATATAATGTTTATGACGACAAGAAGAAAGGCTTCTTGAATGAAATGAGTGGAGACCTATATCCATGGGGAGATGGAATAGAAGAAGAGACACAGATTGTTCGAACCCCTCATTCAAAGAATGATAGCATACCAAAGAAACCCTAACTCTAGAAAACTAGGAATTTGAGGTAGTAAGTTGTATTCTTATTCAATTTTCTCAACCCAAACGGGCTCTAGATCTTAGATCTTGATAGAATAAGAACTAACAAGAGGAGTTATAAATGCCTCACAAGTGAAGGGAAGGGAGCTTGGGAATGATAGCAAGGAAGGAATAATTCTCAAGGGTTGAAGAAGAAAGAAATCGTTATAAAGCTTTTAAAATAGAAAATGGGTTTCCTTGATCAAAGTTCTTTAGTTGGTCATAGTTCCAAAAAAAATGAATTTTTATGCAAGAACTATGGCCTGGCAAAGGAACTATGACTCGTGAGAACTATTACTGGAAGGAACTTTAACAAAGAAACTATAATCAAGGAACTGTGACCGGTGAGAACTACCACTGCCAGGAACTTTGACAAATGAACTATGACTGAGAAACTATGATCGACAAGAACTATAACCAATAGGAACTACAACCAACATGAACCCTCACCAAGGAACTCTGATCAACAAGAACTTTGATCGTTCCTCAAAGCTTTGGCAAGAACTATATCAAACAAGAGATTTGATGAAGGAACTATGACCGATGAGAACTATGACAGAGAAACTATAATCAAGGAAGTATGATTGACAATAACTTAGGCGACCAAACTATGATTAAGGAACTATGTATGACCAAAACTATGATTGACAAAAACTCTAATCAACAAGAATTATAACCGATAAGAACTGACCGACAATAACTATTACCAGCAAGAACTTTGATTGAGAAACTTTTGTTGACATTGCACATTTCTATTAAAAATTTGTAATTTCCCCTTTCTGGAATTGTGAATTTCTCCTCTACCATTTCTGGAATTGTGAATTTCTCCTCAACCATTTCATTGCTGAAATTTTCAATTTGTAATTGATGAAATTAAAATTTCCGATTGCTAAAATTGCAATTTCAAGGATTATGACTCATAGGAGCTTTGGCAAAGTAACTACGACAAATAAACTATAACTGAGAAACCCAACAAGAACTTTGACAATGGAACTATGACCAATAGGAATTATGATGAACTTATAATATCCCAAGGGTGGTGGAGGTAAAGTTATTTGGTAGTTCTAACATTTAATATGAAGAGATTATTATTGTTATTTAGCTAAGGTGAAGATGGAAAAGTGTAATGTCCCCCACCTCTTAGAGAGGGGATGAGGAGACTCAGTGGCCGGGGCACCCCCACTAGGTCATAGTCTCACACTGAGGGGGAAGGTCAACTAGACTAAAGTTATATTTTTAAGTTGACTTGAGAAAAAAAAAGGATAAAGGGAGTAAAAGATAACTCAACAGAAGAATAGAAATTAACCATGGGAGTAACCTAACTCAACAGAGAATCAGAAGGAAAAAGTATAAGTAAGAGGCTGGGGCGCACCTATCATTCATCCTGGTTTTTGGTATATTTCTTGTTAGTGCTCTTGAGCATTCAGTTTGGGGGTTTGTTGTACAAACCCTTGTGAGCAACTCAGTGGTGAAATATCCACTCACCTTGTTCCACAGCTTGGTCTTGGGGATGAAATATTCCTCCACACCATTCTATTCTCAGCATATCTCGTTCTAGAGCCCCAAAAGACAGCAGGACCGTATTATTGGGGAAGTTCCAGCAAGGACGCACCATACCATTGAGGAAGGTTCGATTTAGCTATTCAGGAGGGCGCAACTCTCTTAAAAGATTTCGCACTTGGAGAGGTTTGCCTTGTACGTTGGGCTTGAAACTTCAGGAGGAGTATCCCACTGCCCTGATCTATTACTTGACCGAGTTTGGGCTCGTTTGGAGCATTCTTCCATCAGGGCCGAATTATTGAGGGCTTCTGTCTCCACTTGGAGCGTGGCACTCTATAGTTGAAGGGTTCAACATTCAGATCTGCTTGATACTGGTATTCATTACTTATTCAGCCTTTAGAGGCTTCTTTGTATTGACGGGAGCATTTTGTAGCAGCTCATATCTATTGTTTGTACGACCGTCTGAGGTTTATSMCAGATCGGCCATCTATTGTATTGATCCTACATTGCTTATAATAAAAGGGTCAGATCTTTGCTTGTGCTTCTATATCTTGAATGTATGATGATCTTCATGTATTGAATGAATCTTGTATGCACTTAATAGCTCAATAAACACCAGCACGTTCACAAACCAGTGTTAGTTAGTGATTCCACGCCAGAATTTGGCTTGGGATCATTACAAAAAGGCTCAAGCATTTTGATTGTATTCAATAAATAAGCAATATGTTTACTAGAAATCTCTAAATGGCTTGCTAAGATGTTTATGAAAGGAATCATTTGTTGAGCAAAGGATTGGGTTGTTGAGGAAAGCATATGATTGTCAAGGAAAGCGTTGCATGTTGAGCAAGTTGGTTGACAACATAAACGTCGTATCACAATGTCAAGCAAAGGCAATCAGTGCTTGAAGGAAGGAACAAGCTTAGTGCTCAAGGGAACAACGGGGGCCGCAAAATCACAGACATTGAGTAAAGTAGAAAGCCAATCTACAAAGTAAAGGATTCAACCAAATGACAAAAATGGCTAAGTATCATGTCATTGACCATAGGATGAGTCAATAGCCCAAATCTAGATGTTATTGATGGTTTTCTATTTTAAAATCCTTATAATGATTAAATAAACAATATGCTTACTGGAAATCTCTATATGGCTCACTAAGATGTTTATGAAAGGAATCATTTGTCGAGCAAAGGATTGGGTTGTTGGAAAAAGCATTTGATTGTTGAGGAAAGGATCGCATGTTGAGCAAAGAAGTTGGTTCAGGACATAAAAGGCAAAGTATCACACTATCAAGCAAAGGCGACCAGTACTCGAAGGAACAAGCAAGCTTAGTGCTCAAGGGAACAACATGGGCAGCAAAATCACAAACATTGAGTAAAGTAGAAAGACAATTTGCAAAGCAAAGGATTCTACCAAATGACTAAGTAGATACTTTTGAATCCCTATTCCATCATTGAAGCATGGTTATGTGATTCACCAAGAAGGTGGGATGAACTTATAATATCCCCAAGGGTGGTGGAGGTCAAGCTATTCGACAGCTCTGACACTTAAAATGCTAAGATTATTATCATTATTTAGCTAAGGTGAAGACAAGGAGGGCTCAAGGATTTTGATTGGATTCAATAAATAAGCAATATGTTTACTAGAAATCTTTAAATGGCTCGCTAAGATGTTTATGAAAGGAATCATTTGTCGAGCAAAGGATTGGATTGTTGAGAAAACTATCAAATTGTCGAGGAAAGGGTCGCATGTTCATCTATGTATTGAGCGTTGAGCAAAAGGTTGCATGTTGAGCAAAGAAGTTATAGAAGAGAAGAGAAAAAAAACGATGAGGACACGTCAAACTAAGTTATAGAAGAGAAAAGAGAGATGAGGGCACTTGCAAAAGATGAATTCTAGAATGAATCAATATCCTTTCCTTGCTATCCCTCTTGATGCATGATAGATCCGGAGCTAAGATGGATCTACACCAATTCACAATTTTTTCTAAAATTTAACCACAAAACACAAGGTTTCTATGTCTTATAAAGCATATCTATAATGTCTAAGAGCTAGATAGCAGCATTGCTCTTCCAAGAATTCATCGCCCTTCCATCTCCAGCAGCTTTCCCTTTGTCCAAAATCATTAGACATATGCAAGTTGAGTCTTGACCAGCCCAAACATGTGGACAACTAGATAGCCTACCACCAATCAAAAACACAAGAAGCTAACTTAGGGAAGACCAAGGCATAAACTCTCCCTTTTGACTTCTTCATGGCTAGAAAAGAATTTGGCAAAATGAAATTCAATAAATTCTTAAGCGAAAAACCAATAATCTTAACTTCTTGAAGGCAAAAACATTCAACTCCTCAAATGTATTTCTTATGAATCATCACACCATAACTTCTTATCGCCTAGAACATTCCACAACATCACTTTCATTGAGTTGTGGTAGTAAGTGACTCAACATGCATGTGCTTTGTAATCTTCCTCAATTTTATATGGGCATAGAAAGGGTTGAAGGTGGATAGTGCCTTTAAGATCTAGGTGAAATAAATCCATGGTTCTCGCTTTTCAGCACCTCTGGGCAGCCTCAAGCTAAAGGCATCCCTAAAAAAATCCAAAGTCAAGGGAACTATGTTTCTGCATTCTTGCAAGGGATGAAACTTTCAGAGGAGCAAGCAACCTCCTCAATGGAATTGTTGAGCTTAATTAGCTAGAGGTCATTGAATCCTCTGAACCTTATGGCTTGAAAGTTATTATGACTACTTGGGCCTAGCCTTCCTCGTTTTCAAATGGGCCCTAAAGGGTCAACAAAACTGTGGGAGCTTAAGGTTGCATGGGCCCAAGGTTTATCATCAAGGGACAATCCCTAGTCTTGTGATTTAATGATTTCACATCCAAAACATGTGATAGGGAGGTTAATAGAACAGACTTGCTATCAAAACTTTTTATCCCCTTTGTTAATAAAGACATACTCCCCAAGGTCTTTAGAGAGGTCTACTTGAACACAAACTAGCCTCTAAAAAAGAGGGATTGTAGAACCCTTCATGATAAACAAATTTGCTCAAAGGTTTAGAAATTTGTTTCAAAAAATGTCAATATTGGATGGGAAAGCCTACGAATTCAACCCAGAGGAGGCATGAGGCTTTTTCTTTTGTCGTCTTTTTTGCAAAGAAATCCTCAAACCAATGTGAGAACACAATGATGTTTCTATGACCCAAGCTCTATGAGTGCAGTGATTTGCTCACAAGCCTTTTGGTCAAGGAAAACAAAGAGGAAACCATTTGTTAGGTTGCATGTGATTTGGCACTGCCAACCATGAGACTCCTACAATTCCTCCATCCAAGGCTTAACCATGGCCTGTGGAGGGATGTGACCCACAATATCACTAAGTAGTGTGTGTTGTCCATACCAAGCAGAAATACTACCATACTCTGAAACAAAAATATCTATAGGAATTTCATCAACTCGAAGGAGATCTAAAGAACCACCTCGTGATAAGCTTTCAAACACTTGAGCAACAGCACCTTGGCAATTAATTGTAGACAAAGCAAAGAGTTTGGATTGAACCATAATGAGCTCAAATGAACCGTGTGGACAGAAATGCAGTGGGCACAAGCCGACCAAGCAAATTGACTAGTAAATACAAACGCAAGCACTAAAGGAACTTAAAGGCATGCAAACCTATAAGTGTTATTTTCTTGTGTATAATAGTTTGCTAATTTTATGTCTCTTACGAGATGAGGAAGCACAATATAAAGGTAATTGTTCAAAAATACCTAAACCAGTAATCACCGTTGCTGCTGTTATTAGGGGACACCAGCTCTCTAGTAGCGGGGCACTATCTACGTATGTGTTGGGGCGAAGCGGGAAGCAAATCTGAATGAATTTGTAAGGCTCTTACTCTTCGGCAGCTACAGATGCAGTATACCCAAATTGAAGCCAGATTTACTGGTACGCAAAGGACTCCGGTTACTTGAAATGCTCCCGCTGCCCCACTTCATTGTCGTTGCTTCTTCTAAGTCGTGCGTGTTCCGATGGCACCCCACCTCTTGAATGAGCGCATAAAGGTCTTCAGTTTTCTCCTGGAAAGGTTGAAGTTATATTCAAACACAAGAATGTTTGGCGTGACCTTGCGGTGTAATAGCAAAAGTATGCAAAGGCCTTAGTTAGCATCAAAGCTATAACAATGACACTCTTGTGATAACCAATGGCTGGGTCGGACAGAAAAATGAAGTGGGCACAAGCCAATCAAGCGAAATGACTTGTAAATACAAGCACAAGCAGTAGAGGAACTAAAAGGCATGCAAACCTAGAAGTGTTATTTTCTTGTGTGTGATAGGTTGCAAATTCTGTCTCTAAGAGATTAATCAAGCACAATATAAAGGTAATTGATCAAAAATACATAATCCAGTGCACTTTGTTTATCCAAGGTACATGCAATAATGTTTGACATGAGATTGTGGCTTAATAGCAAAAATATACAAAGGTCTCAGATAGCATCATCACTAGTGACAATGACACTCTTCTGATAACCAATTACCAGATTGGCTATTGTTTGAATCCCATTCCTGAAAGGCACTACTGATTATCCAGGGTAAACTACCGTACAGATTCTCATCTCTGAGGCATATTATTGTACTCTGTTGTAATTGCACCTAGCAGTTGGATTCTATTATGATCAAACCTAGTGGTACAAACATAATAAATGCAACAATGTATAAAAGTTGGAGACATTTAAAGACAATACTTCGCAAATTTTATAGCTAAAAAATTTTACAATGTGTCGAGCACAGACTCCACAGAAAAGGACCTAAAACTTTCCTCGTTGAAATTTATTTCGTCCTGGAAAGGTAGACTTGTAGACTCTCTCTTAACAAAACTTCAGAAAGAACCAGAGTTGTTTATTTTTAATTCCATTTCATCCTTCCTTACTATTTATTATAAAGAGCTGGCACACATGTTATACTTGTTTGTGATGGACTCTTTGAATAATCTGATGTTCTGATTTCGTGTGCACGTTTTCCTTTTAACTTTGCTACAATATCTCTACCAGCAGTATTCCATATAAGTGAGGATACCAGTATCATTTAAATTTCATGGATCTTCCCCATCACATCAAGATATTATTTATGACAATTGATCAAAGAAATCCAGAATATTATAATCCCCTTATCAAGGTGTCAGTTCAGTGGTGAAGATTATGGCTTGCTACACCATCCACCACAGCTCCAACCTAAGCGAGGTCCTTCCACACCTAGCAGTGCAGCTGGGGAAAGCTCAAGTCCTTGACAACTTTGGTGGAACACTTACCCCTCAAAATATAAGAAAAAAACCTGTATCTGAACAATAGTATTGCCTAAATATAAACATACAATAAACAAACTTGTGATGCAAAACCTATCATAGCTCACCAGCACACTTACATGGGTGACAGGTTTGGTCATCCCTCCAGCTTTAAGTTGCCCACATTACTCAAACAATGTTCAGAATAAAGAAATTGATGTTTTAATGGCAACAATCGCTCACGATGCTCTGCCCCTCTCATTGCCTTTGATCTCTCTCAATTCAGCTCATCCAAAGCTGGCCCATTCATTCCCTTGCGGTAATTATTACCAAACTCAAGTGGCAAAGCTTCTCTCTCAGCTCAGTTGTGGACTAATCCACATTCTGTCAGAAACATTGTGTGATACAACTTTGTATCGAAATCAGACCATATTGGACATAAATAAATAGATATTTGTTAATATTGTCTTGAATGAACATCACGAGGCATATAAATAAGGTGGTCTAACTGTTCTACGAAATGGTTTTTTTCACTGGAATCTGGCAACATAAATCTGCACGAAATCATTATTTTTTGTTGTTTAAAATCCACTTCTGAATGTAGAAATGGGGTCAGCATGCTGAAAAACCCCTGGGGCACTTGGATTATACAGAAATAATCACTCAAATCTGTGGATCTAACAATTTCTTGCCGGATTTCAGACAAGTGTTTCCGGAAAAAATTGCCGGAGAAGAGTCATTTCGTAGAACGTTTAGCCTACAGCTATAAATAATATGCAAATGCCTCTTAATAAGAGTCACATTTTACATGTCCGTCAATAATATAATATTATATGACAATAATGATTATTTTCCTTGTTCACCTGCTTGTTTGCCCTTAAAACTGCTTTGGTTATTACTTTTTTCCCAATAGTTGGGTGACTTTAGTGTACGAATGGTAGAGAGCTCGTTAAAGTCTTTAATTGCAGGAAAGACAACCCATAGTTACCAGACTTGGCTCAGCAAACAACTGCGTGAGGCAGAAGAGTCCATAGTTTCGAAGAAGAGTCCAGAGTTTGTCTCGAATCAGAAAACACTCAGCAAAAACTGGGCAAGTACAAAATAGACACCTTGGGGGTTATATAGACACCTTGGCGAGTTTGACTTGGTCAATCTGAGTTATACTCGTGATTAATTGCAAGCATAACTCGGTCAACCCGAGTTTGACTCACCCCAAGCCAGAAAAAATCATTTTGATAGTCCACCGCACTGTGGTTTAGTGATTGAGACAGGACATTTCCATGTTAATGACCAAGGTTTGAACCCCGGCAGGCATAGAGCACTAGAAATTAAGTTGTTGACCAAGTTTGTCAGCATTACATATGCAACATTCATTCAAAAAAAGAAAATTGTTTTGATGCTGATCTGAGTTAGAGTTGATTCATGATTCAGCAAGTATAACTCGCAATTCCTGTTACATGAACACAACCTTATGAAATGTAAGACATACCAGGCTATTAGAAAGATAGATCCAACATCTCACTTTCTTACAATAAAAAAACAGATTCAATACTCCATTCCTATATCCTTCTGAAAGTACACTGCACTAGAAAAGAGAAAACTTGACTAAAAATAACAAATAATATACCAATAACATTTGTGAGAGTTTTCTAAACAAAAATTCATAAAGTTGATCAACAAGGCCTTCAGAATGAGCAACTACACCTCTGAAAGCTCATACTCAATTACCAAATAAGTTCTCTAATACAAGCCAACTGTCATACCTGAAAGAGACTCCAAATATCCTTCATTTGCAAGCAAATCCAACTCCAACCATTCATGGGTGGCAAATGAAATTTCACCCATCTATGAAAGAACTGAATGGTGCCAAGACAAAATAATTTATTAAGATTGTTTATCTTTACGCAGTAGATAATTAATTTTTATAAGGAGACTGCGTTGGTTCATAAGAAACTACTCTGACATTTCAATCCCAGAGTAGGAATCAACATCAGGAGTTTAATGAGCTCAAATGAATGGTTTGTTTATGTAAAAGATTAATAGTAATAACCCTTATTTAAAGATGTCAGCCGACCATATAATGACCGGGGTTATTATTGTTTATTTTAGCTTTTGAAGGACAGGCTTCCACGTTTTGCTTAGCTTTAGACCCTCATCTCTGTTCAAATTGTTCTCATTTAATTCAAATTCCATGGCCTCCCATATCTTTCTTTTTCCATAGTGATCCATTCTTGCAATGATCTTTGCATCTTCTACGCATATAAGGTGACCCATATTGTGGGAGTGTGCAGCCAGAGCTGATTTTTTAATTCTGTTATGCCTCAGGTCTGCGCAATGTTCACTTAACCTTATTAGAACTGATCTCCCGGTTTCTCCGATGTATTGTTTACCACAAGAGCAAGGGATTGAATATACACCTTTTTGGATCAATAGTATCATGCCAAAGATACTATTGATCCAAAAAAGCAAAAAGGTGTATATTCAATCCCTTGCTCTTGTGGTAAACAAAATACATCAGAGAAACCGGGAGATCAGTTCTAATAAGGTTAAGTGAACATTGTGCAGACCTGAGGCATAACAGAATTAAAATTTCAGCTCTGGCTGAACACTACCACAATACGGGTCACCGTATATGCGTAGAAGATGCAAAGATCATTGCAAGAGTGGATCACTATGGAAAAAGCAAAATACTGGAGGCCATGGAAATTGAATTAAATGAGAACAATTTGAACAGAGATGAGGATCTAAAGCTAAGCAAAACATGGAAGCCTGTCCTTCAAAAGCTAAAATAAACAATAATAACCCTGGTCATTATATGGTCGGCCAATCACTACTCTGATTGAAACGTCAGATTAGTTTCTTATAAACCAACGCAGTCTCCTTATAAACATTAAAATAACTTATTGTCGTCCTGAAGATCCCTTTCAATGGTCTCCTATGTATTCAACATCAACAATCGACAAGGGAATCAAGATGTATATACAGGTCTTGAGACGGCTGTGAGAACGGCTGCCTGGCAAGGGTTTGAAGAGGCCGAGAGTGCAGGTGCGAAATTTGTTGAGGTTCGCAGGCCTCTCCTCTGGTAGGGTGCAAACCTCCATTACTCACACTTCACACATCCTCCGAAGCAAATATTCTCGCAGGCTGCTTTCCTGCAGGGAGCGAACTGCCTTCTAGAGCCGAACTGAGGTCGCTGATCGCTGGAGAGGGATCGAACTCAAGCTCGCTGTGGAGGCGGATCGCTTGCCGGAGTGTGGGTCGCCCGCTGGTGAAGAGAAGCACTGCCTGTTGAACGTGGAGCGGGCGTGGAGCTGGTCTGCGCCTTTGAGCAGTGGAATCGCTGCATGCATAAGCATAATCGTTGCATGCACGCTTTCCAGTGGCAACATTGAGCTCTGGCGAAGGGTTTGCTGGGAGAGGCCGAGTTCTCCTCTGAAGGGCGAGTGGGAAAATCGTGTCAGGTTCTGTGGGCATCTTTCCTCAGCAAGAAGACGAGTTATGACAAAGTGAAGGGATAAGTTTGTAAGGTCGACGCTGCCATGGAGGCCCAAGACTCGCCCCTCGGGCCCTCGCATGCTCCGCCCCCGGATGCTGAAGCTACCTTCTCCTCCCTGCTAGCTTCGTTGCCCAAAAAGAAGAAACCCGAAGCCACTAAGTTCGTCAAAAAGCTCGACGATGTTCCCGAGGTAAACCTCCCTCCTGAGCGTCCGATCCAGGTCGCCTTGTCCCTGGCAGATCGGGCCCTGGTGGGTCAATTCACGGGCCTATGGCCCTCGCCAAAATCGACAGAAAATTGGGTCGTTAAGAATTGGATTCCGCTGATCAAGAACAAAGTCACCTCATATTTTCTGGGTAGAGGCTACTTCCTGTTCGAGTTCAACACAAAGGAGGACAAAGACTTGATCTTCAGGAATGGGCCCTATTTCATGGGACCTCAGAGCCTCTACCTCAACA
>JASDQU010101526.1:433947-450355 GCA_032191745.1 Picea mariana
CTACTATATCATGGTCTTCTAGAAGTTCCTCATCAGGGGAAGTTACGACTTCCCTCACTGGTTCTGCAGCTCTGGGAACCTCCCTCATTGATTCTGCAATCCTGGGATTTACAGGTTCCTCTTCATATACTTCTTCAAGCTGGCATCTTCTTGATTTCTTAAGTATTGCTTCTTCATCAATGGTCACATCCCTGCTGATCTCAATGTGGCGGTGACCTGGTATGTAGATTCTGAAGGCCTTGGAGACCCCACAAATATTCCCTTCTTTCCTGAAGGGTCCAGCTTGTTTCTCTTTTAGGTATATGAATAAGCAATGGATAGCCAAATATTTTTGAGATGGCTTACCTCTGGCTTCTTTCCGATGTACATCTCTTCTGGTGTCTTGAGCCCAAGTGCACTATGGGGCAATCGGTTCTGCACATAAACAACTGTCATTGCTGCTTCTGCCCATAAGCACATAGGAAGATCTTGATCTTCACAGCTTCCAGCATGGTTCTGTTCTTCCGTTTAGCTACACCATTTTGTTGGGGATCTTGATCCCAACATCTTTGCACAAGTTCACGAACTCTTTTGAGGTATATTCTCCTCCATTATTTGACCTGAGTATCTTAATCTTCCTTACAAAAGGGTTCTTTTATCAAGGCTTTGAATTCCTTGATCTTGCTGAACACTTCAAATATATCTAGGTCTTTTACGAGAATAATCATCAATGAGCGATACATAGTATACATACCCATTAATGGAGGATGATGGCATTGGGCCACACACATCTAAATGGATGAGTTCTGGGACTCCTTCTGTCTTGCTATCCCTCTTCAGAAACGGGTTCTTGATGTTCTTCCCTTGTGCACATTCATTGCATACGCCTTCATGGTCACCTATGAGTTCCGGTAAACCTGTGACCGCTCTTCATGGTCACCTATGAGTTCCGGTAAACCTGTGACCGCGTTGCATATGTATGGTAGTGCCTTGTAGTTGATGTGAGCTAATCTTCTATGCCAAGATTCTTCAATGGCGTGGGTCATGGCAGCTTCCTAGTGACCCTATAGCTTATGCAAGTCACCTTCTTCTCTTCCAATGATGATTGCTTCATTTACAGTCTCTCCTTTAGCACATTGCCTTCTGCAACCTTCGCTATAGCTTCCTCATGTGACCTAGAGCAAGGTCAACAAAACAAGAAGCAAGAATAATATCCTTCTTGATAATATAAAGCAATAGCACGAACAATCATCACAGTAGCTCCTTTAGAGCTATAACTTATAATTTATCTGAAGCAAAGATTAAAGGTAAGGAATACAATACGAAATGAGGTCAACACTCTCATAGTGTTGTGACCAAGCATTCTTCCATGGCAACCTGGAACTAACACACGAGGTTTCTCCTAGAGGAGGTGTTAGTTGTATCAGGCAAAGCATATACCTCTATATGCTCACATGCTATTAGGTATAATACTTTACAAAGACTGTTATCTCAACTATAGTCATCAACTTGTCATGTGTACCTTTGAATCTTATCAACTTGATTTAATCAAACCTGGAGCCTTGTATTCAGGAATGAGTGCTTGCTTTTCTTCCAAGTCTCCTTCACTCAAGATGACGAGTGCTTTCTTCAACCTGTCTTCTGTACTAAGACAACACGCTATCTTGACAAAAGGTTAGGTTAGAGGATAAGTTCTACGATCAACTTTCAATTCTTCTAATAATTTGATCATAGCTTCAACATGCAACACTTGATAATATCATGATAAATAGATGTATATCGGAGTAATCACACCTGGGTTGCATCATTCCTCTGAATGTGTTGGATCTTGAGATCCTTCTGGATCTATGGCAAGAGATCCCTTCTCCTACAAATACTCTTTAGGGTTTAACCATTAAACATATGTAAGTACATACCTCTGATAGCATTTGCAGGTAGTGGCTCCATCTGGTAGCAGCGGTAATCATTGCTAACTCTTGAGAAAATTTCAAGGGTGATTGCAACTGGTTCTACAGCTGCAACTGCAACTGGTACTGCAACTGCAGCTGGTTCTGAGACTGCAACTTAGGGTTTTATGAGTAAACCCTAATTTTTCAAACTTCGAATTTTGAAATTCTGATCCAGGGGATAGATGCGCTGAGCTAAGGCGAGTTAGCTGGTGCAGTCGGAATTTCGAAAATCCAACTTTTACCCCCTCAAACTTGATCTGCGGATTTTTGGACTGGTGCTTCTGGTTTTTTGGTACTTCTGGTACTCTGGTACTTCTAGTACTCTGGTTTTCTGGTACTTTGTGAAACTAGGGTTTCACTTTCCGGGAGATCTAGCCACTGAAAAGGTGCGCTCTAAGTGCCAAAATGATCCTTGCGGGAGGGCGCAACTTTCTAGGTGGTTTTAGGCTTGAAAAGATTCACTTTTGCAAAACCCTAATTTTTGGGTACAATAACAGTGACGTTTTTCCTCTTGCGAAATATGCTTCCTTTAGGTTGGCTCTGACACCATGTTAATGTTTATGCCATTATTATAGTTCTTTGCAATTCAATAGATAATAGCAACATAAGAACAAGATCACTGAGAAATACACATCCACAAGGGACACACCGTTTATCCTGGGAAACCCTCTAGGGGAAGAAAACCCAGCAAAAACTTCCTTATCATAAATTGCCAATACAATGTCAAAAGATAACTCAAACCAATACAGATAGTCCTCTCCAAAAGATGCGCCACTCTTCTCCCTCTCTCCTTTACCGGTAACAGATCAAAACTTGTCTCTCAAACTGAGCAAGTGAGTTGTGTTCAAATGAGGCGCTAGCCTCCTTTATTTATACAAGTTCTGGCATGTGTGAAGTGTCTCTTCACTGGCAGGGCCGACTTCTTAATCTGGGTGGGTAAACCCACCTTTATTATATTTCTGGGTCTTCTTATTAACTGATGGGGCCGACTTCTTATTCTGCCTATTATAATTGTCCGTTGACCAATCCGCAAAAGGGGATTTGGTCCTAATACAATTGTCGACATGATTAATCCACAATGGGGATTAATCCTATGAATGAAATAACAATAATAATAAGAATACTCTTTGCAGTTACATTATTTCAACAGGGAGAATGTATTGTCTTACTGTTAATCTCCATCTGAGATTCTCTAGATCTTTTGAAAGACTATCTCTTCTTTTAAGGACATCGCCTCTGCTTGTCTCAATCTGTCTATGACCAGGGATGTTGATCTGGAATGTCTTTGAAGATTCACTGTATTCTTTCTTCTTAAAGGATCTAGCTTGGACTTCTTCTCTTTGGGTACATGGAAATACACTGGGCACCCAAGTAACCTAAAGAGTTCAATCTCGAGCTTCATTCCGGTGAAGACTTCTTCAGGAGTTATGTTTTTCAAAGTCTGGTGAAGACTCTTGTTCTAAACATATACTGTGTCATGCATGCTTCTGCTCATGGAATCATAGAAAGATTATGATCATGCATTATTGGTTGTCTCAATGATGGTCTATTCTTCCTCTTTCTCAAATAATTTTGACTCCCTCTGAGTCATGTGACTCCCTCTGAAGGATAAGCATCTTCCTTTGATCTTAACCTGTCTGAAACAAGAAAACGAGAGGAACCAAAACAAGAATATCTCCTAAAGGAGAATAATGAGTGTATCCCTAGAATCAAAACAATTTAAGGATTGTTGTCACAACTACAACACCTACTTGTAATGTAGCAAACTTTAGAAATATAGGTTAGAGGAATGACAATTACAATAATCAAACCTGGAGTCTTCACTTCCAGTGTGTTGTTCCTCTGAATGCACTGAGATCCCTCTGGATCCAAGACTTCAGCAAAAGGTTCCTTCGTCCTGCAATTACCCTCATGATAATGATACAAATAATATATATACAAGGGCATACCTGAGGGTGTTGATATGATTTCTCCAATGGCACATGGTTGATCTCTGTCCTCTGACATCTTCATGAAGGATGTATGTCACAGTGACACCTTTTTGTATCACCCACAATAAGTCTTCCTTTGAAGTCTTGTCTTCCAGGAACTGAGTTTGCTTGAATCACCAAGCTTTCCTCCCATTATGATTTTGCTCATTTTTGGATTCTTCACAAACCTTTGTCAACTTGGCTAGTAAACCTAACGGCTAGGCTAGGCTAGCACTTTTAGGTTTAGTTGGATTTATGACTGCCAACAATAAGCCTTTGAAAGATAGGAGAACACTGGTGAGCTGAAGAGCTCCTTCAAGGAATTTCAGAAACCCTAATTCCGAAGTTTCTGCAGAAATTAGCGAAACCCTAGAAACCCTAGGGCCAAAAAATCAAAATGCTCGGAAATGAAATCTGAAGCTTGATGGAGGTGCGTTGAAGGAGGCCATACACTCCAATGGTAATTTTAGCCCCAACGTCCAAGTTGTTGAAAAACTGATGCATGTAGGTAAATTTAAAAATTTACAGCATACAACCAACATACCAATACATCTTGCATATATCAGGATCACTGAATGTGAGACAATCACAGAGAGAACACAAGTATACCCTGGGAAACCCACTTGGGGTAGAAAACCCAGCCAAAACTTCTCTTTAGATTCTTCAACAAAGTACAACACCAGTACAAGACTTTAGAGTAACTAGCTAGGACTCAGAGCGCTGAAACAATACCTCTGTTTCAGCACTTACAAACTTCACAAATAGTTGAACTAACACTTATAGTAACAGCTTGACAAACTCACCAAAAGATAATTGACTTTCCTTCTTGATGTAGCAAAGTTATGGTAGCTTTAACATAGTATTTGTAGTAGCCTTATATCAGCAAGGAACAGCAGAAGACTCCAGCAACTAGCAGCCATATACCAGCATAAAATACTTCAGCAAATAGATGCCTTGCCTCAACATAAGACTCCAGCAAAACAAAGGTATGTAAATGGTAAGTGAATGCCCCTTTTTATAGGTTGGTTTGGCTGCCCTAAGCAGCCCCCTAAGAATGTATGACAATTGTATAACAGTTGTCATACATGCCCTCCTTTGGCTGCCAAGAGTCACCACCTAAAGTTCCCAAGAGCCACCTCCTAAAGTTCCCAAGAGTCACCTCCTAATGCTCCCAAAGGTCACTTCCTTTGTCTCTTCTAGAGGCTGCCCTAAATTGTTGTCTTAGGATTGTATGACAGTTGTTATACAGTTGTCATACCACCACCCTAAGCAACCCCCCTAAGTTGGCCAC
The DNA here is from genome assembly GCA_032191745.1 of Picea mariana. Lineage (NCBI taxonomy): Eukaryota > Viridiplantae > Streptophyta > Pinopsida > Pinales > Pinaceae > Picea > Picea mariana. The sequence continues at coordinate 439,137 of JASDQU010101526.1, forward strand.
TCCAACCATCCTAAGCAACCTCCCTAAGCTAACCACTACAACCTCCCTAAGCAGCCCTCTTAGAGGTGTTATGAGGTTGACACATGGCATAAGGTTGACACTTGTCATGTGTTTGATGCTTGACATAAAGTTAACACTATATCAAAACTTTATTTACATGGTTAGTTACAATAGGGAGAATAGCTTCCAAAGCTATATAATTCAACACAAGTTCCAAGTGTTGAAACACTCAAAAAAAGAGGGTCGTACAGATTTTTTGGAAACCCTAGGAGGGTCGTACGGTTCTGCAGAAGAGGAGGGATGACTGGTAAAAGTTTGTAGCTTGTGCAATGGCTTCTTCAAGATCTATGCTCTGATACCATGTTGATTTTTCATCAGCTAGGTTACGCATGAAGTTCATTCCATTTTTAGCATTTCACTTAACCATAAACAATAATGTTGCAGCAACCAAGATCACAAGAAGAAACACCATGCACAAGAACACAAGAAGTATCCTGGGAAACCCTTCTCAACAAGGGAAGAAAACCCAACCAAATCCTTTGCTATATTCTTCAAGAGAAAGACCTTCACCACCAAGATAAACCCTAGCACACAAGAGGGTGCTTAAACCCTAGAACTCTAGCGCCCAAGAGAGGTGCGCACTTTTCCCAAGTAAAATGTACTTGCTGAAATTTCCAAACTCACGTGAAAGATATGTTTCCACAATGGGTATTTTACCTTTACTTATACTAACCTAAACTTGTCAACAGAAGTGTTTATTGACTCAGCAAGGCCGACCTCTCTAAGTCACATTATAATTATTATTATTATTATTATTATATTATAATTAATATTAACCAAATTAATTATCTTTTACATTTATTATTAATCACATTAAGGTGGGGCCGACCTATACCCTTTACATAACAATTAGGGTTACAGGCAGGTCTGACTCTTGAACAATATATAACAAAGGATCTGATACACCCACTAGTGCTCATCCACTAGGGGCACATCCATAGGGATGTCATATCTCTAGTTCACTGCATTACACAGAAGAACCAGATCTTCACACGTACACTTTTGCTCGTCCACAAGCACGTCCACTCACATAGGAGAATCATCTGGAGTCTTCTCGTCAACTCTACTGCTCAGAGGAGGCTAATACATCATCTTCATTCTTGTTCACATGACGATGCACCCAACACTTTGGGATTTCACACGTTCACCTTATGCTCAACCACAGGCACGTCTAACTCAACAGATCGCCTTTCCCACTGGATAATCATCTGGAGTTCTTCTCAACTCTCTGAATGGAGGAGGTCATCTCTACGTTCCTAGCTCTGTCTCAGGCAAGAACCACGTACCCTTCTTAGGGGCTTTCTCTCAGGTTTGTAAACTGAGAGAATGACTCACATAGCTACAATGATCCACATCTCACAGGTTTGTAAGCTGGAGAATGTCTCACATAGTTGCAATCATCAACAAATCATACCAACCATACCATGTCACTTTTATACTCATCTTCAATATCACTCCAAATTTCCATCCTTTGGATTGCTTCATAGGCTTCATATATTTTTTGTATTTGGTGCTCCGTTTGGAGTCGCACTATACGAATTTCTTCAAGGGGTTGAAATTTGTATACTTTGTGCAACCATTGTTTGATATGCTCTTCATAATCCATAGCTTCTTCAAGAACTCTTATAGGAGGGGCTTCTTCCACATGATTTTCATTTGCTACGTAATCTATACATATCACTAGATATCCCTCAATGAGGGAGGCTAATATATCCTTATAAAATGCCATAAGCCACTCTAACTATGAGATATGGGGTATTGAGGGCAGAAATTTGTAAGGGTTGTAGCACACTCAATATTGATTGAAAGTATTGTTAGAATGTTGTGCTCGTTTAACCATAAGCAATGTTACACCATTGCTACCCAACCATAGGCACAAATCCACCCTCGGGCACCTTAACCTTTGACAGAAAGAATGATTCTGGGAAGCCTCACTAGAACCAACAGATAAACCAGGGTAGCGCACCTTCTCCAGAGGTAGCGCACAAAATAGAGCACCAAAAGATTGAACAGGGAATTACTGCACACCTGCAGCTGTTGCAGTTCCTCCTCAACACTTTCGCCTTGCTTCTGGATGACTGAGTGTGTACAAATGAGCTGGAGCGCCTCCTATTTATACTAATCTGGCCAGGTGAACAGGTGTCTCTTCAAATAGGGCCGACCTATCCTTTTTTGCATATAATACTTCAATATTACTTATTCTGCTGAGTCGACTTGTCTTCCAGGGTTTTCACACATCTATTTAGGTTTTCTCTTGCTTCTGGAATATTCTATTCTAGTCAAAGGTTTATCCATGAAGGTTAATACCTCCCCCAACTACCAAAACATCAACACTCCCTCTTAGCTAGGAAGGTATTTAACCATAATGTTCCCTTCTAGTCTTCATAGCCTTGCTCCCCATGCCATGATCCTCTCGTCATGGTTACGCAGACCATGCTATTGGTAGCATCATTCCGTCACACATGGCTACACCCATGTGGACCTGTCAATCTCATCTAGGGGCCACAAACCACTAGAGAACACTAGTGCTACACATCGTAGTATGTGTCACCATCATCGTCATGGGCTACACCCGCATGACGTGCTCACCCATGGCTACACCCATGTCGTGAGTATCATCATTACTATCATCATTATCCATCCATCTCATATGGCATGGGCAAGACCTACATGGTCTTGCAAACCAGTAGCATCACCAGAGCTACACATGTTATCTCATGATCACCCAAATCATATTACGAACAACACCATCACAGCCATACAAGTTCTCGACTATGCCACTAGTGTACCAGACTGTCTCACTAGTGTAGCAACAACTCAGCATACCAGACCATCTCACTGGAGTAGCCTACAGCTCAGCATAAAGCCTACAACTCGGCACAAGGCCTACAACTCGACATGAAGCCTACAACTCGACACGAAGCCTACAACTCGGCGCAAAGGCCTACAACTCGACATGAAGCCTACAAGATCCTTCTTTTCGAATTCTACCATCAAATCCCTCTAACTGAGAGAATCCTTGAACCACGCTTCCATCTGTTGCATGCCCCTATGCATCCTGCAAAGTGTCATGAAACCTTGCTTCTTCCTGATCATTGACTCCCTCTGAAGCTTGACTCCCTCTAAGTCATTTCAAGTCTTGCTTTCTGTGGTAACCTTCCTGAAATACGTAGAATAACCTGCCCGAAACAAGAACAACAAGAGCAAAATTATTTCCAATATAATAGCATTTTATATAAGAACATATAAATCTCATGGTAATTCATTATAGCATCACCAAGGTGTCCTGCCTGAGAACAAGAACAAGAAATATCTCCTAGAGGAGATGTTAGTTCATATTGCAATTAAGTACAATAAGCATTTATATTAATAGTACATGCTACAAAGTATTCATTTGTTCCTAGCATTAATAAAATCTAAAGGATTGCAATACTTAAGCAGCAATAAAAATGTCTAACATGGTATGCAAACCTGGAGTCTGGCTATTGTTCTGCTTGAGTTGCTTTTCTTATGAGACAAGTATTCTTTCCAACCTAGAGAGTGTGTTGTTCCTTTGAATGTATTAGATCTGAGATCTTTCTAGCTCTATGATTGCTTCTTGGACAAAGATCCCTTCTCTTTCCAGATATTTAGATCTGCAATAGTTGTTTTTTATTGTTTCTCCTACTCCACGTTCATGTGCTTGGAAGCTCCAAAAATCAAACTCTTCATCCTCTGACGCCTACTCTTCAGTCTGTGGTTCCATAATTTTTCCCTTTGTGCTTTGCTAGGATGATGTCAATCCTTGTCTTCCATGCTCTACCAAGAGACCATGCTTTTGCTGCGCCACTCTGATTTTATGGAGGAAGTCATGACGGTCTTTGACTTTGACCTTGACCAATCAAACCTTGACTTTGACAAGTCAAACTTTGAATTTGACCATTCAAACATTGACTTTGACTAGTCAAATGTTGACTTTGACCCAAAAATTCAACTTTGACATTTTTTATCGCTGAGGGCACCAGGAGATGCGTTGGGTTAGGGTGCACTAGGATATCCAAGAATTATGCCAAACGCTTCACTTAAAGTGCCCGAACAATCAAGTTAGGGTTTGTTGTTGTTGCAAGATCAAAAACCCTAGCTGCAACTGCAATTGTGCTACAACAAGCTTGACAGAGAGTTGTGGATCTACCTTCCAGTGGTTCGACTGTTCTAAAGGTGGTGTGGGCCCATAACCTGTTAGAATGTTGTGCTCGTTTAACCATAAGCAATGTTACACCATTGCTACCCAACCATAAGCACAAAGCCACCCTTGAGCACCTTAACCTTTGACAGAAAGAATGATTCCAGGAAGCCTCACTAGAACCAACAGATAAACCAGGGTAGCACACCTTCTCCAGAGGTAGCACACAAGATAGAGTACCAAAAGACTGAACAGGGAATTACTGCACACCTACAGCTTCTACAACTCCTCCTCAACGCTTGCGCCTTGCTTCTGGATCACTGAGTGTGTGTACAAATGAGTTGGAGCGCCTCTTATTTATACTAATCTGTCCAGGTGAACAGATGTCTCTTCAAACAGGGCCGACCTGTCCTTTTCTACATATAATACTTCAATATTACTTACTCTACTGAGTCGACTTGTCTTTCAGGGTTTTCACACATCTATTTAGGTTCTCTTGCTTCCGGAATATTCTATTCTAGTCAAAGGTTTATCCATGGAGGTTAATACCTCCCGCAACTACCAAAACATCAACAAGTATATCATATCATATACCAAATCAAAGCCCCAAAAATCTCTTTTCCAATGGCATTGGTCAAGAAGCAATCTGAACACCCTGTCAAAAGCTATCTATCTGTAGTCCATGCGGCCATCATGGAAAACCCCTAAAACAATTGATTTTAAATCAATGATATCTTCACTTACCAAACTCCATTTTGGACGATATGTTTTTGAATCTAGGTGTTTTTCGGAGAGGAACTTAGATATATAGCTGATTTCTCCAAACTATGCTCATAAAGCTACAAGAATTGATCTGAAATTCGCAGCCCCCCTTTTTCCCTTTGAAAACCTGTAAAATAGAAGGAAAAAAAAATACTCTCTTTTTGGCCCAAGAAAGAGCTTTGATACCACTTGTTATGATCCTCGACCCAAGAAATTGAATCACAAAAGAGATATGAAAAATGTTCCACACTTCATTAATCTCAAAAACCCTTAAGGTAGGGCAACACCTTACAATTGATCCTTTTATGGAAGGAATCCACTCCTATTCACTTGCCTCTTAAGGTTGGGCAACCTCCAAATACATAAACTTCACACCTGTCATAAGGAGGGCTCCATTCTTATTTATAACTAACAAGAGAACCCTAATGATAGCAACCTCATAACTACCTAGTGGACCTTCTTTAATGAGGCCCCATTACATTTATTTAATACTAACTACCATAACAAGAGAACTCTAATCGTAACAACCTCCTAACTACCTAGTGGATGCTCTTTAATGAGGCCGTGTTACATTTATTCAATACTAACTACCATAGTGGGACTTATTTAACAATAACAAACATAGTGGACCTAATCCGCCTTATACATTGAATGGCCTCCACTATTATTACTCTACTATGGGCCCTTCAGCCCCTCATTACACACCGAGGGAGGATCCCAACACACACTATTTCAGATCAAAATATCTTTGCTTATGTCTAGGATAAAACAATTATATACATATTACATCTTATGGTGGTGATAAAGGGGAAAATCACTTTCAAAGTGGGTTGTAATAAATACCATGGATGCAATCTCTACTAAATATTGTTAGGATATATAGCCCCAATCTACAACCATTTGCACAAGGGGAAAAGGTCTCGAAATTGAGATTCTAGTTTCTCTTGGAGATAAAGAAATGATGTTGTTCCTTATAAATGGATGTCTTATATTGATCCAAGTTTCGTCGACTGTTATTATAAAGTCCCATGTACTCACAACACACCACTCCCCAAGCTAAGCTCTAACCTACAAAGCATCCAAATCTAGGTCTATGAGGAGAGGAGGCAATAGTGAGAGATGCCATAATCATGGAGCACCATACCCAACAAAATCAAGAGAAGCACCTACTTTTTCCCTTAAACCACTTCACATGTGAAGGAGGAAAATTGGGACAAATTCTTCAAGCTAGTTGTGGGTATAATCCACCAACTGCAGACAAACCACCTAGCCATGCCTAAATTAGAAGAGAAAAAGTCAAAATTTGAGGGGGAAAATCATGAAATTTTAAAGCAATAATGTAATATGCTCCACAAAAAGGTCATATAAGGACCATTTAAACCTTTTAAACTATGCAAATATAAATTTTCAACTACAAAATAATCTTCATGTCAGCCACTCTAGTACTCTGAATTGCAAAATATCATGAGCTCTTGCTTTCAAACTACGTATGCAGCTGAACCATAAAGAAGAGGAACAAGTTTCATGAAATTAGAAATTGTGTACATATGTTCAAGCCTAGATTTAGTTTCAAGCAGCAAACTAATGCAACAGGCAAAGTAAATAAATTTTGTGGTTTCAAAAAATATTAAAATTAAAATTTTGACGCCAAGGGTTCTTCTCCTCTGTCAGAAAAACCAATTGATATGAGAGTCAAAATGAGAATTAAGATTGCATGTTGAGAATCGAGATTGTGATTCACTAATTATGGAGTCTTGGTTATAATTCTAGACTTTTGATAAATAAGTCGTGATATATAGATCTAGTATAATCATGTTTGCCCAAAGTGATTTGATATGATGATATTATTCACCAACGTAATATTACTAGTCAAAATGAGTGAATTTAGCTCACCAATTTGGCAAGCTTAGTTGACACTTCTAATCAAATTTGTAGAATTTACACCAAGTGATTTTGACTAAACATTTTGAGTTTAACTAAAGCTCAATGAGATTGTGTAGCAAACTACTCTAATGACATCACATCAGCAAACTCATTGTTTTCCTCCCTTCTTCGCAAAATTACTCATTGAGTTGGTTTGAGAGTGAGATTTTTCAGCTGTCAAATGATTCAAGTGCAATTTGCTACCAAAAACTATTGATGTTTGGTAGCTGCGAGAGGTACTTTCCCTCCTAAACGACCTTTCTTAGACGAGAAGAAGATTCTGGAAGCAAGAGAACCATTGAACAAATGTGGAAATACCCTAGAAGAGAAATCAGCCCAGAAGAATAAATAATAATGAAGTGACACCATCCCAGAGGAGAAGTCGGCCCCGTAAGGAGGACAAGCAGACTATAAATACAAGGCGCCTTGGCTCATTTGAGACACACACTCACACTCTCTCATCCATAGAAAAGGAAGGCACAAGTCTAAGGAAGGTGACGCAACAACTGTAGTAGCAGAAGGTTCTTATTGTTCAGTCTTTGTGGTAACTCTCTCTTGTGCGCTACTCTTGTATGGTGTTGTTGCTGCAGCTGGGATGGTATTTTTGGTTGTATCTTTAGCTAGCCATTGTGTTAGGGTTTATCAGTTGGTTCATGGTTGAACTTGTTTGGATGGAATCTCTCTAAGAAAGGTTGGCTGGTTTTTCCCCCCATTTGGGGTTTTCCCAGGCTAAATTCTTGTGTCCTCTTGTGCTTGTTATTGTTGCTCTTATTTTCAGTACATGATATAAATGCTAATGTGAAAGAAGATCTAAATACTGGTAAACCTAATTGCTCTGTATAAGTGAATAAAATCTAACATGGTATCTGAGTTGGTTACCTTCAGAACAGTCTAACCACTGGAAGGAAGATCATATTTGCCACAATAACTTGTCGATGCAGCTACAATGACCTTGTCGCTGCAACACACTCTCGTTGTCAAACTCGTTGAGCACTATCCTAAGGTCGTGGAGGTTAATTCCTTCATTGGGAAGTTCGCCCTACCTTAGCACACCCCCTGCAACCTTTAGTTTGCAGTTTGGTGAAATCCGAAAATTTGAAATTTCTCGGATCTAGGGCTTCTACCGAGGAAAATGAGTACCAGCATGAGAGTTGAAGACAGACTGGATGGAGCAGATAACTTCAGATCCTGGAAGCATAGGGTACTCATTCTAGAAGAGAATGAGTTATTGGATCATGTCAAGCAGGTACTTCCAGAACCAAAAGAAGATGAAGCCAAAGCAAAGTTCAAGAAGAATGAAGTCAAGGCCAAGAGGATCTTGACAGACTTGATTAAGGATCATCTGATACCAAATGTATCAGAACCGAAGACACTGAAAGAAATGTTTGATGCCCTAACCAGACTTTATGAAAGCAAGAACACCAGTCGAAAGCTTACTCTAAGGCATCAACTCGGAAACGTGACAATGACCAAGTCAGAAATAGTCTCCAACTATTGCATGAGAATCTCGCAGATCAAGGACCAATTAGTAGCTATTGGAGACTCAGTGGACGATGCAGAGCTTGTGATCACTACACTCAATGGATTTCCCTCCTCTTAGGACCCATTTGTTCAAGGGATTTGTGCAAGGAGTAAGTTGCCCAAATTTGACAAGATGTGGACAGACTGTACCCAAGAAGAGTCTAGGTTGATATCCAAAACACAAAAGACAAATGATGACGAAAATCAAGCTCTTGCCGCCCATGTGAAGAAAAGGAAGGATAGAAGAGAAGCCAGTCCGAAGAGAGCTAAAAGACCATGTTACAAGAAGGATGCGTTAAAGGTCAGATGCTACAGTTGCCAAAAGTTATGACATTATGCCTTTCAATGTCCTCATAAGAAGGAGAAAGGAAAGAATCATGCACATGCAGCAAATACAAAGACAAAGGAGTCAAAAGACGAAGAATATGTATTTGTCTCAACACTCACAGGTACTATCACTCAGGGGAGTGATACTTGGCTCGGGGATAGCGGTTCTTCCAAGCACATGATTTGGATTCAAAAGTTCCCTTACAAACTTGACAGAAGAGAGCACATCCCTTCAAGTGGAGCTTGGGGATGATTCCAGACATGCAGTCAAAGGAGTAGGAGAATCCTCACTTCAACTTGACTCAGGTAAGCCTATTTCAATTAAAGATGTGTTGTTTGTACAGGGCTTGAAGAAGAATCTTCTTTCCATTTCTGCTTTAGAAAATAAAGGTTTTAGGGTAGCATTTGTGGATGGCCAAGTTCTACTGTGGCCCAAGAATTCAAACATAGATTCAGCTACCGTGATTGGTGCCCGAGAGGGAGGACTATATAAATTGAAGGGACATAAAGAACAAGCCCTTGTACACAATGATGTTGGTCGTAGTGAGCTATGGCACCAGAGACTTGCTCACCTAAACTACAGAGCACTACCAGTATTGAGCAAGATGGTTACAAGTCTACCAGACATGCAGGTAGAACATGATGGGGTTTGCAAAGGATGCGCACTTAGAAAGAATGCCAAGAAGAGTTTTGCAAACAGTGACAGTAGATCCCAAGGGATCTTGGACATCATACATTCAGATGTATGCCAACAGATGATGGTGCCCTCCCTAAGAAATTTTGTATACTATGTCATTTTCATAGATGACTACTCACAGAAGACATGGATCTACTTCTTGAAAGTGAAGGATGAAGTCTTCAGTAAGTTTCAAGAATTCAAGGCTTTGGTTGAGAATTTATCTGGAAGAAAGACTAAAATCTTGAGATCTGATAATGGAGGTGAGTACACCTCAAATGAGTTCAAGGACTTTTGCAGAGAAGCAGGGATTAAGAGGGAGCTTACAACTCCATACAACCCCCAACAAATTGGAGTTGCAGAAAGGAAGAACAAATCTATTGTGGAAGTTGTCAAAGCAATGATTCATGACCAGAACTTACCCATGCACTTATGGGCAGAAGCATCCAGTACAACCGTGTACGTTCAGAATAGAAGACCTCACAAGATATTGGGGAACAAGACACCTGAAGAAGTGTTCACTGGAAAGAAACCAGAAGTCAGTCATTTGAGGATATTTGGATGTCCTATGTATATGCATGTTCCCAAGGAGAAGAAAATGATGTTGGACCCCTCAGGAAGGAAGGGCATATTCGTTGGATACAGTGAGACTTCGAAGGCTTATAGAATATATGTTCCCGGTCAGAGACAGATTGAGATCAGTCGGGATGTGACATTTGATGAAGATGAAGCCTTCAGAAGATCTAGGGAGTCTCACTTAGATGAGGACAAAGAGGAGCAGGAGGCTCCAAGGGATGTTGTCATGGTTGACTCTAATTCAAGAGAACCTGTTCCAGAGGTTCAGAATGAAGTGGTAGAGTCAAAAAGACAGGTAGATCCACCCAGAGAAACTATTGTTACCAGGAAGAGACCAGCTTGGCTACAGGACAATTTGGAGGAAGCTGAAGGACATGCAACTCCAAAGGGCTCTTTCAGAGAGAGCAAGAGACCACACAGGTTTTCTAGCTATGTGGCATTGATGAGAAAAATCATTGATGCAAAACCTTCCACTTTTGAAGGATGCCATGATGGAGGAGTATCAATCCATCATGAAAAATTATGTGTGGGAAGTGGTCCCGAGACCAGAAGGGAAGTCAGTGGTGACTTCCAAGTGGATCTATAAGATCAAGCATGCTGCAAACGGCAGCATAGAGAAGTACAAAGCAAGATTTGTGGCTAGAGGATTCTCCCAGAAAGAGGGAAAATATTATAATGAGACCTTTGCTCTGTTAGCAAAATACACTTCCATCAAATTGATTATTGTGATTGCTTCCGTGATGGGATGGAAATTACACCAGATGGATGTCAAGATAGCTTTCTTGAATGGTGTGATTGAAGAAGAAATGTACATAGAGCAGCCACAAGGATTTGTAATCCATGGGAAGGAGTCCCATGTGTGCAAATTGAAGAAGGCTTTGTACGAGCTCAAGCAGGCACCCAAGTATTGGTATGCTAGAATAGATAGCTATCTGATGAGCTTAGGGTTTACCAAGAGTGATGCAGATCCCAACATTTACTACAAGGTTGAGAATGGTTGCTTGTTGCTCTTGGTACTGTATGTGGATGACTTGTTTCTTGTTGAATTTACATGCAGCAGCGAGAGCCATTCTCCTGGAGGATGGCTAAGACCCTAGACGAGATCTAGGGCACCCAGTGCACTCCTGGGATATGTGATCTGAGACATATTTTGATAAAGACCCTAGGTTAGTAACCAGGGCCCCTGGTTTGTAACCAGGGTACCCATGCCTG
>JASDQU010101526.1:450455-523061 GCA_032191745.1 Picea mariana
TGAGATCTAAGTTGTGTTTATCATTTGTTGAGTTTACTGATAGTATATTTGCATAGATCTCTGCTTTAGAGTATTGTGATTTCACTGTCAAGATAGAGTTTACATATCACTGGTAAAGATCTAGTTTTATTGTTTATCTTAAGTTCAGATTCCTATTCTACTGTTACTACCCTATTTTGCTGTTCTGTTCTTCAGATCTAAAGGAGTTTTGTTTTAATTTTAAAAAGAGACTGTTGTTTTATTCTTACCCAAAAAATCTAACATTTCTAACAGGGGATGAGAAGCTCATAGTTGGGTGCAAGAGGGAGCTCACCTCAAAGTTCGAGATGAAGGATCTAGGTCTGATGCACTATTTCTTGGGATTGGAGGTGTGGCAGAGGCCAGATGAGATTTTCCTTAGCAAGGAAAATACACTGTTGAGACCTTGCAGAGATTCAAGATGATGGACTGCAAGTCCATGGCTAATCCTATGATGACGAATCTGAAGCTCTTGAGTGATTCAACTTTAGATTTGGTGGATCCCATGATGTACAGACAGTTGATCGGATCCTTGATGTACCTGGTTAACACCATGTCGGACATATGTTTTGTAGTGAATGCTCTGAGTCAGTGCATTGTTCAACCTAGACATGTACATTGGATAGCAGCGAAACATGTGTTGAGGTACCTACGTGATACGATTGGATATGGATTGAGATATGTCTCGGATGGAGATGTGAAGCTATAGGGTTATACAAACTCTGACTGGGCAGGGAGTGCAATGGACCAGAAAAGCACCTCAAGGTGTTGCTTCAGTTTGGGATTAGGTGTGATCTCATGGTTGAGCAGGAAGCAGACGTCAGTAGCACTCAGTACAGCAAAGGCAAAGTATATTGCAGCCAGTGTTGCAAGTAGTGAAGCAGTGTGGCTCCAGAAGTTGCTTACAGGGTTATTTGATCTAGAGTTGGAGCCAACTTTGATACATTGGGACAATGAAAGTTGTGTGAAGCTGTCAGAGAATCTCGTGTTTCATGACAAGTCAAAGCATATAGAGATCAAATACCACTACATCCGAGACATGGTGGAGAGAGGAGTTGTGGAGCTCCGTTACATATCCACTAATGAGCAAACAGCGGACATTCTCACCAAGTCTCTGTCTAGAGTGAAGTATGAGTACTTCAAAGACAAGATTGGCGTGATGCAGAATGTCCACCCTCGTTGAGAGGGAGGCTTGATGTTTCTCGTACAACGGGCTCTCCCTTTGGCCAAGGGTTTCCCAGATCAGTCATGTGAAGTGACTGAGGGTGTAATGAGTAGCCTGGTACAAGTCTTGCCTATGCCATGCGAAGTGGCTAGGTGTGATTGGGACTTGTAGCATGGTCTTGCCTACACCATGTGAAGTGACTAGGTGTGATTGGGACCATGGCGTAGCCTTGCCTAAGCCATGTGAAGTGGCTAGGTGTGAATGGGGCTATGGTCGTAGTCTTGCCTACATCATGTGAGGTGGGTAGGTGCGAATAAGACTACTGGGAGAGGAGAAACATCACAGCTCGGTACAAGTCTTGCCTATGCCATCAAGGTGGCTAGGTGTGAATAAGACTTGGGGTAAGTCTTGCCTACGCCATGCGAAGTGGCTAAGTGCGAATAAGACATGGAGCATGGTCTTGGACCATGGGATAGCCTTGCCTAAGCCATGCGAAGTGGCTAGGTGTGATTGGGGCTATGGAGGTAGTCTTGCCCATACCATGTGAAGTGGATGGGTGTGAATAAGACTGCAAGAAAAGAAGAAGGAACATCACAGCACAGTCAGGAGGACTATGGAAGAAGTTGTGTACTACTAGACTACGACAGTAGTTGTGTACTACTAGACTACGACAGTAGTTGTGTACTACTGGACAGTATGGGTATCTATGTGCTACTGGATGATTGCAGCATAGTTCTGGAGACCGTGACGGATGATTCGAGCTACCAATGGCATAGTAGTAGCTATGTGCTACTAGTTGATTGCAAAGTAATCAGTGGACTACTAAAAGAAGACATCATGAAAGATACATCCCTACCTAAGAGAGAGTGTTGATGTTTGGTAGTTGTGGGAGGTACTTTCCCTCCTATACGACCTTTCTTAGACAAGAAGAAGATTACGGAACCAAGAGAACCATTGAACAAATGTGGAAATACCCCAGAAGAGAAGTCGGCCCAAAAGAATAAATAATAATGAAGTGACACCATCCCAGAGGAGAAGTCAGCCCAGAAGAATAAATAATAATGAAGTGACACCATCCCAGGGGAAAAGTCGGCCCAGTAAGGAGGACAAGAAGACTATAAATACAAGGCGCCTTGGCTCATTTGAGACACACACTCACACTCTCTCATCCATAGAAAAGGAAGGCACAAGTCTGAGGAAGGTGACGCAGCAACTGTAGTAGCAAAAGGTTCTTATTGTTCAGTCTTAGTGGCAACTCTCTCTTGTGCGCTACCCTTGGTAGAGGTGTGCTACTCTTGTATGGTGTTGTTGCTGCAGTTGGGGTGGTATTTTTGGTTGTATCTTTAGCTAGCCATTGTGCTAGGGTTTATCAATTGGTTCATGGTTGGACTTGTTTGGACGGAATCTCTCTAAGAAAGGTTGGTTGGTTTTTACCCCCATTTGGGGTTTTCCCAAGATAAATTCTTGTGCCTCCTTGTGCTTGTTATTGTTGCTCTTATTTTCAGTACATGATATAAATGCTAATGTGAAAGAAGATCTAAATACTGGTAAACCTAATTGCTCTGTATAAGTAAATAAAATCTAATAAAAAATAGAATATTTTTCAAATTTTATTAGACGACTTGGATACCAAATATCCATGGAAGGATAGGGATCATATTTTCAAACCATAACTTCACTTGCGCAATATTTTTCACAAAGGGAGACACATTTGTTAATAGAGTTAGAATTTACTCAAATCCTAGCATAAAATATTTGGAGTTATTTTGAGAGATCTTTACCTAGTTTTATGGCCTTTAATACTTAGGTGCCATAAACAATCTCGGCATATTGTTGGTTTTCGGACTTCTCATAAGCAAACAACATAATCCTAAAACCAAAACTTTGACTCCCTAAAACATTTCAAAATGGTAAAGAAAAGAGACTTTTGTTGGGAATAGTACAAGGAATTTGGTGGGAGGTAAGGTCCAAAGAAATTTTTGGAATGCACAAATAAGGGGTATGTTGTCTCAAGTAACACTTGGTCAAAGTCGTTTGTCGCGACGTAACCCCCTGTCAAAAGGTACTTGTGGATGTGACCCATCAGTGCCAAGTAAATCTAGATGCCATGGTTGAAAATAAAGCTAAGAGAAAAGATTTCAATGTTGAATAATGGGCCCCTTCTTCATCTTATACTATTAAAACAAAACTATCCCTCCTATTCCTAATAGTGCTACACCTCTACCACCACATTTACATACCCTCCTCCCATGCCCTCTCCTTCTACTTCTACAAGTAACTTTTATGCTCCCCTTACCCAAGCTAGTTCTCAACCCACTTTGGAGACCATAAAATAGGGCAAAAAACCTCATGAGCAAGCACTTAAAGCCATAGCTACTTGTTGGCTTTATTCATACTTGGCTTTCAATATTTCTAATTCTAATATTGGCACATTGTGTTAGATGTTGATGTATGTGGCTTGAGTTTTAAACCCCATGCGTCAAATGTTGATGTATTAGCATCAGACAGGTACTTCCACATAGGCTTGGTGTCTAGCATGTGGAAGTTGTCTTTGTAACCTCTCAAAACCTTAGAAGTTCACTTTATGTGTTCATTATTAAAGTGAATGACCTTTTAGATTAATGTGAGATTAATTAATTTAAATGCCTAAGTTATTTGGCATTAGTAACTTAAGTGAGTTTAATTAAGTCCTAACCGTTAGATCTACAATGAATGTGAGATTAGATCTCAGTCGTTGATCACTTTGTAGAAGATCTGGGGTTTTGGAGTTTGGGTTAACTCAATGTAATAAAAGGCAGCCTAGGTGAGAGGATGAGACACACACACACACACAGTGAGGAGCATTGACTAGGTGAAGACAGTTCATCCAAGTGTGAGTGGGTAGGGTTGAGGAAAGGTGCAAAGGGGCAGCAAGGGAGATAGCAACCAGGTGGGCTAGGTTATTGTTGCATTGTATTCCTCTGATGGGTCATTATCCCAAGATGGGAGCCCAAGATTTATAATAATAAAATCAAACTCAAATCTAGTTTTCCCTTCGAGGTTTTTTCAAGGGTGTTTACCCAAAATCTTTGTGCAATGTTTTATGGTTTTAGTTTTTATGCTTCCACTGATTTGTTTCATTAAGTAACCTAGCTGTGCAGTTATTCAATAAAGTGATTTTATTCGGAATGAACGCCTGGTGCTAGCTTCAAATAAATTAACATGGTATTAGAGCTTGGACTCTGAGGAAGCCAAGTTGCACAGGTGAGATTATCTGCAGCAGGAAATTATTTTTTATTTGGTCTATGGGAAAACTTTATTTTGCAAAGCTACAGGGTAAACGAAATTATATATATATATATATATATATATATATATATATATATATATATATATATATATANTCCATACAATTATACGGTTGTCGTCGTACATATCATACGGTTGCACAAATCTACTGCAAAGAAGATCGACGTTGGAAGACCGAGTGATGAGTAACGGCAAAAGTGTGCAGGAGGATCAAGTCATGGGTATTGCAAAAGGGTCGTGGAGAGAGTCTGCACAGGAGCTGAAGGCTGAGAAAGATTGTTGTGAATCGAGCAAAGGAAGGGTCAAGAGCAAAGGTGCAAACGGTTGTAATTGATTGTTGAAGCCACCGTGTAGTGAGCAGCGGCCACCACTGAAGAGAAATTGGGTCTGTAGAGATCGCATGGCTCGTTGGAGATCACTAGCAACAAGAGCTATTGAATTGGGTTGAATAGTTGAACGTGAGACAGTCATTGTTGCAGCCGCCAAGTGAGGAGTCGTTGGCCTCTGGTAGAGAAGCCACGGGCTGGGCCACGCATGGAGCTGGAGAGAAGTTGTTGGGTCGTAGTCATAGCCTAGCGAACGGCAGAGACAGTCAGCCAGTCGCACGGGTCTGCAGCAAGTCGTACGGAGGAGAAAGGAGTTGGGTGACAGCGTGGAGGTTCGGTCAAGTAAAGCAGGTGTAGCAGCAAGGTAGTCGTCGGCTGAGAAAATCCAACGCAAGAGGTGTGGACAGTGTGGAAGCAGCCGACAGCTATAGAGAACCGACCAAAGCCGCTAGATCAGGTCGTCGGCAAGACAGTCGGGCAACAAGCAACAGGACCAGACAGCAAATCCGAGCAGCGAGCAACAAGCCCGAGCGTCGAACAACAGGTCTGAGAAGCTAGATTTTTTCAACAGGTTGCAAAGGTGGTCGCATCTGGTTTGCGGTTCGAGGACTGTAGGTTGGACGAGAGATTTTTTCAACAGGCTGCAAAGGTGGTCGCATCTAGTTTGCGGTTCGAGGACTGTAGGTTGGACGAGATGTCCAACTACAGTCCTTGGAAGAAGAGGATCATGTTGGTGCTAATGGAGAATGATATTTGGGAATTTTTCAACTCCATCGTGGTCTCACCAACGGACCCAAAAGATCTAGCTGCCCATAAGCTAAAGGACGTGAAATCCAAAAGAATAATCCCAGACGGAGTGAAGGATCATTTTATCCCTCATTTATTGGGAAATACAACTGCCAGGGACATGTGGGAGGCTCCAAAGAGCTTGTATCAGAGCAAGAATGAGAACCGCAAGATGGTGCTAAGAGAGAAGTTCAAAGATACAAAGATGACAAGATCAGATACGGTGACGACTTATCTCACCCGAATTCGACAAGTTCGAGTTGAACTGGCTGTAATCGGGGAAGCAGTGGATGACTCAAAGTTGGTGAGGACGACACTCAAAGGCTTCATGAAGGAGTATACATCATTCATCAAAGGGGTCATGGCACGAGAGAAGCTCCCTGATTGGTCAAGGTTGTAGGATGACTTCATCCAAGAAGAACTTCGGGATGAAGAGTTGAATGGAGGTAGGTACAAGAAGGAGGATGAGAACGTCGTTCTTGCCATCCAACTAAAGAAGGGCAAGTTCAAGAAGTTTGTCAGTGGAGAGTCTACCTCTCAAGACTGCAAGATGAAGGACATGAGCAAAGTCAAGTGTCATGCATGTCGCAAGTTTGGGCACTATGCAAGTCAATGTCTGAACAAGAAGAAGGATGGAAACGAGACGCAACCACAGGTAGCTACAGCGGCAAGGGCTCAAGAGGAGGAGTTCACCAAGAAGTTTGAACAGTCAGAGCTCTTACTTGTTTCCCAAACTACCTTGGGCACCATATCAACTAGTGCATGGCTAATAGATAGTACAGCCACATGTCATATGATAGGAGCACGGGAGTTGTTCGAGAGCTTCACAAAGTCTGACTCAGATATGCATGTGGAACTTGGTATGGGCACCAAACATGCAGTGAAGGGATCTGGAACAGTGCCATTCCAAATGGAGTCAGGAGGTGTGTTGAGAGTGACGAATGTGCTATGGGTGCCAGAACTCGGGAGGAGTGTGCTTTTCAATCTTGGCGATTGAGAAGAAGGGCTATGATGTACTATTCCAGGATGGACAGGCGTTGATCAAACCCAGAGAATCTAGCTCAAACATAGCAGTTGTTTTTGGAGTTAGAGAGAGCAACTTGTATAGGCTAAAGGGTGAGCCTATGCAATCTATGGCAAATAGTAGAGTGACAGAGGACGAGGAGCAGGTAGCTCTGATGGTTGAGCAACTCAGAGGGAGTTAGCCTTCAGGTTCAGGTGGGAAGGAGCAACCTTCCAAGTCTATCCAAAAGAAGTCATGGTACGAGATAACCATGTAGGATGCTCAGGAGCAGGAGGCTTCCAGGACCATGATCATAGGAAAGTCTTCAAAGACAAGTCCAAGCAAGATGGCAAGGATATTCGTGTCAAAGGCAGCAGCCAA
Organism: Picea mariana; assembly: GCA_032191745.1. NCBI lineage: Eukaryota > Viridiplantae > Streptophyta > Pinopsida > Pinales > Pinaceae > Picea > Picea mariana. The sequence goes on from JASDQU010101526.1 coordinate 457,423, forward strand.
TTGAGTAGATTGAATAGTAGGCATGGTAGCAACTCTAATAGCAAAGATAGAGCCACCTCCAGGTGGGTAAAAGTACCTTCCTCACTAAGAGGGAGCGTTGATGTATTAGCATCGGACAGGCGCTTCCACATAGGCTTTGTGTCTAGCAAGTGGAAGTCGTCTTTGTAACCTCTCAAAACCTTAGGAGTTCACTTTATGTGTTAATTATTAAAGTGAATGACCTTTTAGATTAATGTGAGATTAATTAACTTAAATGCCTAAGTTATTTGGCATTAGTAACTTAAGTGAGTTTAATTAATTCATAACCATTAGATCTAAAGTGAATGTGAGATTAGATCTCATTCGTTGATCACTTTGGAGAAGATCTAGGGTTTTGGACTTAGTAACTCAATATAATAAAAGCCAGCCTAGGTGAGAGAATGAAACACACACACACACACACAAAGAGTGAGGAGATCTCATTGAGTGGGTGAAGAGAGTTCATCCAAGTGTGAGTGGGCAAGGCTGAGGAAAGGTGCAAAGGGCCAGCGACGGAGATAGCAGCCAGGTGGGCTAGGCTATTGTTGCATTCAATGTTGCCAGAGCGCGGAGCGAAGCGGGAGCATTTTTAGGAAGCAGAGCGTCGGGAGCGTCATTTTCAAAAAATCCTCAAGAGCGAAGCGTATATATATATATATATATATATATATATATATATATATATATATATATATATATAGTGCGTTTATATTAAAAAAAAACATGCAGAAAGACAAATTAGCTGCAGAATGTATAAAAACATGCATATTTGTACATTGTAACATTAAAATGGCATCCATAGTAGTAAGTAGTAGTACATCAATGATTAATCATTCGAGCATCAACCATCTAGAATCTAGCAATTACAAACTTACAAACCAACATACAAATTTTTAAGCCATATAATAGAAAGTAGACCATTAAGTTATGGAATGAAATCAGTCATCTAGCAACTGTCAACAATAACATGAGTCATGACCAAATAGTTATGATTACAAAATAGGCCATCGGCACTGAATTATGAAGATCGAAAGGTCCAAAACAATAAAGTTTAAACTATGCTAGACTCTAGAGTCTTGCTAAATGCTATGAATCTATCATCTATAGACTGACATGTAAAGTAATGAAGCGCCCCATGGAGATTCCTGTCACTAAACCATTTTGTAACTCTCCAAGTCACATTTTTTTGCAACATCTTTGAAGTATAGGATTGGTTTCTTGGGTTAATTGTGCTAATCAATTTAAGGTAATTCGCACTTCCACTCTAATCTATAATGACTTAGCTTAATTGACTTTAGGTTTTCCCCTAGGCTAGGGTAGTTTCTTAAGTCCTTAGTCTGAAGTCATAGAAACAAAGACAGTGTAAGATCCATAGAGAGAAACTCTATAACATACCATGAGAACAACTCTATAACAATGTTTAGTACAGATTTTTAGCACAGTCCACATTGTTCGATTATTAGATTTAAGTCATAGAATCAGAGCCAAGGTAAAGTTCCACAAATGTTGTCAAAGAAATAGAAGAATAAAGCAACAGGCCAGCAAGATTCATTAGGAAGTGCCCATTTTGCACCTTGGAGCGAGCTTCCGAAATCCGGAAGCGGGATTTTGGATTTTGAAAGCGGGCTTTCGGAGAAGCTTCCATGGAGGATTCGCTCGGAGTGGGGTTCTGAGGGTGGAGCGGGGGGGGGGCTTCAGGTAACACTGGTTGCATTGTATTCCTCTGATGGGCCATTATCCCAGGATAGGAGCCCAAGATTTATAATAATAAAATCAAACTCAAATCCGGTTTTCCCTTCGAGGTTTTTCCAAGGGTGTTTACCCAAAATCTTTGCGCAATGTGTTATGGCTTCAATTTTTATGCTTCCGTTGATTTGTTTCATTAAGTAACATAGTTGTGCAGTTATTCAATAAAGTGATTTTATTCGGAATAAGTGTCGGGTGCTAGGTTTACAGGAATTAACATCTAAGGCTTCTAGGGGTAAAACTTTGATTGAGGTTGTTGAGGATGTGGAAAAAGTCCGTGTTGAGCATTATGCTTCCTAGGCAAAGACAAGTTGCACAATTATGTTTGATGTATGAACTAATGGAAAGAACAAAACCATATCAAATCTCCTTGTTTCCTGCCCTAGAGACACAATATTCCTTCAAATTTGTCGATGCATTTGCCAATGTTAAGAGTGCCTCGTTATCATGTCACCTACTTGAGACAATTGTGTTGGAAGAGAGTCGAAAATGTTGTTTGGATTGTCAAAGACAATGCTTCTAACTATGTGGCAGCTAGTAGATTGTTGATGGATAAATTCCATGCCATTTTATGGACCCCCTTGTGCAGCCCATTGTTTAAAACCTAGGGCTATAGGCCATTGGTAAACTTTAATGAGTTAAATATGTTGTGAACAAAGTAAATTCCAACAAAATAAATTCACAATCATACATGGGTTCTCAACTTAATGAGGAAATACATTGATAAAAAAGAGCTCGTTCACCATGCCATAAGCAAATTCGCAATAATGTTTCTATCTCTACAATCCATTTGAGCCCAAAAGATGAAATCTTGGTGGAATGTTTATGAATGAGGAAAGGGCACAACCAAATACAACAAAAATACCAATGGCATACAAGTTTTTTTTTTGTGGACTATACTATCCCTGACCTGCGAGATTGGCCTGTGGCTGAGATGCCACGACCTAGGGGCATCTAAGCCATCAAAATCACTCGGGGATCACACCCACCCTGAACCGCACCAGCCCTTAACATGGCTGGAATTGAGGTGTCCCCAAGGGCTTCAAACCGGTGACTTTCACTTACGAAGTGCCTTAACAGTACACTCCCTCACCGACTGCTCTAGACCTCGAGGACCAATGGCATACAAGTTGTACTTGTATTTAATGATATTTTATAAGCAAAATCCAACACAATGATAGCAATATCAAACCCATTAATTAAAGTTCTTTTATGGTTGATGTGAAGAACCCCCACAAGAAACATTTACTAGGCCATGGATAGGACCAAGGAGGCAAGTCAATTGACATTTGATGGTAAGGAGGAGAAATAGATGGCTCTCTAAGTAGTTATTTATTCAAGGTGGCAACAACAGCTTCATCAACCATTGCATGTTGGGAACTGAGTCAAACCAACTTTCTTTTAGTGTCAACGATGAGGTGACGGATGGTCTTCTCCACTACATAATGAGGATGTCTCCTGATTAGCCAAAGGCCATCCATTGCAAATCACAAAGGCAAAAAAATGTTGAAGGGCTATATGGATCTAACATAGCAATTCAGTCGAGGAAGACAATTTTACCAAGTAACTTTATGGAATATACTTGGAATTTATTTTTTAGAACTTTCCATTCATTCGAAGTTTGAGTTTTTTCTTCTTAGTTTTAAGGTTTAAATTAAGAAATTTTGATACAAGTTGTAAATTTGTGTTTGACATTATGGTAGAGCTATGATAGGACGATTTTGGTCGTCAGACTCTTAAGCTACAAAAGTTGGCAATCCAAGATTTGAGCCAAACCTCCAATGCCTCTCTAGATGTGGGTGTAACTAGAGTATGTTCAAGAGCATTTACTCCAAGAAGCACAATAATTTCCTCCAAGAAGCACAATAATTTCACCCATAAATGGCTTTGATAATAAGATGTTTACGCACTATAATCTTAAGCTTTGCAACAAACAATTGGAAGCAAGCGTGAGTAATGATGCCATTGAGATAGATGAAGTTGATTCAGCATTAAATTATATCACAGAGGCAAAGGAGCCAACTTGCTAAGAGAAAACCTCACTAGGTTGGATACTTGACAACAAGGGCAAGCACAAGGCCTTCCCATTCATGTGCCTAAAGACTTTATAATTAATAAGTTCATTATTTATCATTTTTCCACGGTTCATCATCCATGGCATTTGGACTTTATACACTTGAATTTTAAAGTATTCACTACAAATTTTGGACTCTAAATCATTTAAACTACTTGAAATTTTCATGTTCAATGTTATGGTTTTGATGAAAATTGAAGTTATCTAGTATTTTTTACATGAGCTTATGTATTTGATGTATAATCTAATTTTATGGATTTGTCACAAAAAGAAAAAATCCTTGAATTTTTCTTACACGGATTTGATTACTTTATGAAATTTTTAATATGGCAAGTTTTGTAGAGTTACTGAGTCAACTCTCTTGGGTGGGCAACTCTCTTGGTTGGGTTTGTCGAGTCCGAGTACAGTTTTGACTTTGTTATTCACCATGATACAATCAGCTTTGTTGATGAAACCTACGTAGTTTAAAATTTTAATATTACATTTTAATAGTTAGTCTTCCAAACTTTTTGGAGGGAGTGGGGCAGCAAACAATAGGGGAATCAATATTGAAAATGTAGGCTATCAACATTTCATTGTATAAGCCTCTTATTTTTTGGAATACTTATTGCAACGAGAGTCATGAGGTGCATCTACAACCCGGGTAGAAGTATCACATCTGTAACACTATAAACTAAATTGAAAAAAAAATGAAGTCCATAAAATGAAAAATTAATAAATAGCCAACCATAATAATAAAAACCCAAAAAAAAAGAGATCATGATTATTATAAAACTCTGATAAAATAAATCAGCATAGATCCATCTGAACAAAAGATCTATTAAGCACTGAGAGAGTTACGTCTCTATTTCTTTTGATCCCTCTCGGTGCTTATTAAATCCAGGGTTAAGATATATCTATGCTGATGCAATATGAGCAGCTCTTTCATAGCTACTACACAATCTAATGAGGGCGACATAATCAATATTAAAATTAAGTTATATAAATTATTCCTCGACATGGGCACAAGAAAGGAATTAGGAGTTGAGATGGTTATAGATGCATCAAGCAATCAAAATTTATCTTTCTGATGACTCGACCACGGGGAAATTACAGTTACTCCTTATGTGTTAAACCTGTCTGCAGAATAGAACTTCGCTAAAAACCTATTTGAAGTTCTACCGTGAAAAAGATTTGTCTGTAGGGAAAACAAAATAACTAAAATTCATAGTGCTTAAGCTCAATCTGATAATTTCAAAACAATCTAATCAACAATCCATGAGGGTCTCTTCCATATAGTACAAGGCATCCAAAAACTTACCTTGAATGAAATTAGGGCTATACCCCGGAACTTCCCACTGTCCGGAAACGTCATGCAATCCACTTCGGTAACGGTGCCACACCCTTCAAAGAAGCTCCGTATGTCATCTTCATTTGAGTAATAAGGAATTCCCCCCACATAAACTTTACATTCATCGTAATTACTCTCCTGACTGCAAGAAAAAGGGGACCACGATGAGCTAAGCTTCCTAGCCTTATTAAGGCACAGAATAAACTCTGCAAATGCCACCAGGGCCAATTTTGTGCCAATATTTCCCTCCAGAGGAATCAAAACCCTATCTAACCAATGGCTATTGTAAAACACTATGCATACATACCCAAAGGCCGAGCTTGTGCAATTGTTATCATTCCAGGGGGGATCAAATCTCTAACCAACCAATCGCAATTGAACACAGTATACATGCATGCATTTATACCACTAACTCAATTGACCAAGCAAGATAGTGAAGGAACAATTTTAAAATTTTCCATCTACATGGGAGGTAATCATGAAAAAGCAAACCCCTTAATTTCTTCAGTCATGAAACACAAACAATCTTCGTTCTAAGGATTAAAAAGCCGATAAATTTTTCTTGGCATTTAAAGGCATCTTAACTAGTGTATGACAGCCTATGCCCTTCTTACCTCTGAGGTAGAGTGCCTTCATTTGCATTTATCACAATATCTTCTGCTGCTTCTGCTGCCGATGATAATGCTAGGTCATCTGATGTACCTTGCTCATTTTTATTCTTCCCCTTCTTCTTCCCCTTCTTCTTCTTCTTCTTCTTGGATTTAATCACTCCAACCTTCCCATTTTCCAAGTGGGTGTCCTCAACTTTCATTTGGCTATCCTTACCTTTCTTTTTCCCCTCCTTCTTCTTCTTAGATTCACTGCCTTCAACATGGCCATTTTCCAAGTGGGTGCCCTTATCGTCCTCTCTTTCCTGCATTAGGGTACCCTTGTCTTCCATTTGCGTGTCCTTGTCTTCTCTTTTTCTCTTCTTCTTCTTGGATTCACTGCCTTCGTCATGGCCATTTTCCAAGTGGATGCCCTTGTTTTCCACTGAGGTACCCTCATCTTTTTCTAACTTCCTCTTCTGCTGATTTCTTTCGTCTTCAAAGGACTGGTCTTTGTTAGTTTGGATTGGGGTAGCTTCATTTTGGGCTCCCTTGATTTCTGCACCATTTGACAGTTCTCTCAGTTTTCTTCTCTTTTCCCTCTTGGACAGTGACTGGCGTCCCTTCGTTGCAGAATCCAGGAGTACCTGTATATCTGCGGAGGCTTCCCCATTTATTCCCTTCGAACTGATAGGTAATGCTTTTGCACGAACTTTTGTTCTGCCTGTTGTTGTTTTTGTTTGTGTTATGGGTGCCCCTGCTGCTGCAGCTGCTTTTTGAGCCAAGGCTTCTCTTAGCTTCTGCTTGAGCTTTTTGTTGGACAGTACCATTTTATTGCTCTTCCCCTATTGAGCTTCTATCTCTATTCGTTTCCTGTCAAAAGTTATCTCAGTTCTGAAAATATATATGCACATATGACGAAGAAAACAACAATAAACGCTCAAAACATCTCTATGTTCCGGCCATTGTTAGTCATCTCGTACAGCTCCCTCGCCGTTAAGTGAACTCCCCTGCTGCCCTTATTTATCAGGAATGTTATGAAAGGGTTTGATGCAATGTGGCTCCGAAAAAATATGGCTGGGCAAAAATTCAAAGTCTAAAGAATAAGACTGTTTTATTAAAAATTGGTGCGTAATTGGTATAGGTATATGATATATATATCTCTTCGGCATGAGGCTACACTCTAACAAGTGCCACTTTCATACCTAGTTGCATTGATTGGATTTAGTGATTGGATTAAATCATCTACGAGGGAATTTTTACGTAAACTAGGTAAAGGAGGTGTACTTGAATCCCAAAGTTTCCTAACGTTGAATTCCAAGTCATACTCCAACCGGCTTTGCTCCCCCGAAGATTTTGAAAGTTGTTTTAGGTTTCCTTGCGGGCTTTGCGGCTAGGTTTCACTAGTCGCAACCCTGGTCTCCAAGGTGTTGCGCAGGCTTTGACCCTTCCAGAGCGAGCGCGCAAGGGTTTTTGAGAGCTAGAGGGCGGCGGTGGCGACGGAGGTATCGAGCCCAGCAGACACGTGAATCTGCGAATGGCTAGAGGACGGCGACGACGGAGATATCGAGCCCAACGGATGCGTGAATCTGCGGATGGTTGTGGACAGTCGTTGGAGGCGTCTTGGGGCCGAGGCAGTGAATAAGGGTCGTGTCTCGGGTTCACTCCCCAGCCTGGGGTTCCGTTTTCTTTGCCGGTGATGTTTTTTCAAGTCTTCGAGGGCACGTATTCAGGGGCGTGTTTGGTGTTTATCGTCGAAGTTTGGTGGAGGTGGCTTCGGGGTTTGGTTGCAGTCGGTTTTTGGTTTTTTGGGTTTCTTGTCCTCTTCCTCCTTGGCTTGAAGAGGCTTTGGACCAGATCTTTGAGGTCCACTGGGGGTGTGCGGTGTTTTGACTAACACTTTGAGGTCCTTCGAGGGCGAGCAGTGTTTGGGTAAACACTTTGAGGTCCTTTCGGGGCATGCGGTTTCTAGTTTTAGTTTCTTTTTTTGTTCTGGTTGGGGTTTTTAGCCCTGCTTTGTTCTTTCATTTCAGCCTGTGTGTTGGTTTTGGTGTCTTTCTGGGGATGTTTGCGATTTTGTTTATGAGCATGGTCTTTGGACTTGCACTGCTCTGAACTTCTATGGGGTTTTGAAGATGTAAAAAATTATATTTTCATTAATATAATTGAGCTAATTTTCTACTTGAAAAAAAAAAAAAGGTAAAGGAAGTACTTTTTACCATTGAACATGAGTTTTAATTTTCAAATAAGTGATTAAACTACTCTTGGTTAGTTGACTACAAACTAAGAGTTATTTAGGTGGAATTTTGCTTCCTTCTAAGGAATATGTTGGGTTATCAAAATATCGATGAGGGTTATCAAAATATTGTTGAGGTTGAGAGATTTTCTTGTATAGGTTTTCTTCAATGTACAAAGTGATTCAAGTACTTGCACTAGCTTCAACAAAGTGGTTATATCCTAAAGATAAATGCTAACAAATTTTATTTTCTTTAGGGTCGAAAAAAAGGTATAAAATTTATACTAATATCAGTGTAAGTAGTTTCATAAAGGAATGTGAGTTTGGTTTATAATTTATATCAGTATAGATTCATCTTAAACTCAGATCTATCAAGTACCAAGAGGGATCTAATTTCTTAAGGTGTAAATTTTTTATTTATTAATTCATTCTATGTCAAGTTTTACACGTTGTTGGAAAGCTCATTAATCTGAGTTATGAATTGTTCAAGTAAAGTCTAGCCTCGCCACCTCCTTGCATTCACCATGACTGCCCCTTGTGGGGACGCTAGCGCCCCTCCCCCCCTCCTCCTCCCCCGCCAGACATTGTGGCCTTCGTCGCTCTAGTTTCCTCTCTCCCCAAAGGTTCGAAACCCACGCAATCTCGTTTTGTCAAAAAAGTAGATGAGATTCCCATTGATCTGGTCCAAGCCGATTATAGGGCCTTGGCTCTTAAATGTGTCGAGCATGGTCTTATTGGGAAATTTACTAGGGTCTGGCCCTCCCCTCGCTCAATGGCATTCTGGATTGAAAAAAACTGGAAACCACATTTGAAAGGCAAGCTTTCGCACTCTTTTTGCGAGAGGGGTTTTTATGCATTTCTTTTTTAAGACAAAACGGACCGTGATCTGATCTTCAGAAGTGGCCCATATTTCATGGGCGCCCATGGAATGTATCTTAACAGATGGACCCTAGATTTTAATCCAACGAATGACATTCCTTATGTTGTGCTTGTCTGGGTCTGCCTTCCTTTCCTCCCTCTCCATTGTTGGAATGATGGAACTCTTCAAGCCATTGGTAATTCTCTGGGTTAAAGTACATTGTGTTGATGTTTCTGGTAGCTGCAGCAGATATTCACCTTCTGGATAACTTCTCTTATAGATGAAGGTGCCAAGACATCAAAGGAAAACCATTGAAAGAATTAAAGAAGTCCTATAAGAAATCTATTGCTCCAGAAGTCAAGTCAACTTGCTAGAAAAGATAAAGTAAAATGTATTTTCCAGAAAGAACAGGTCGGCCCCACTGGAAAAGTTCACTGGCAGATTAGTATAAATAAGTGTTGACGCTAGCTCATTTGTATACACACTCTCCACTCTGAAATAGAGGCTCAAGTCTAAGTGTGTGAGTTGTAGTTGCTACAATCCAATGAAGGGAGGGAGGCGCATGTATGGTTGGTGTATATCTCTCAGTGTTGGTGGTGCGCTAGAGGAGGACTAGTACTCTAGCACTCTGGCTAGGATTTACATTGTTGAGTTCTCTCCTTGTTGAGATAAGTATTGTTGGGCTTATTTCTTGTTGGTTTGCTCTAGTGGATGGAGTTATTTCATGGTTATGTTGTATTGGCTAGGATATTCTCTATAAGAAAAGGTGTTGGGTTTTCTCCCCTTATGTAGAAGGGTTTCCCACGATAACTACTATGCTCTGCGCGGGGGTGGCACTTGAGGATGCCTATGGTTGGGTGGCAATGAAAGAGCATTTCCTATGGAGAAACGAGTAGACCCATTTTTTTTGTAATTTGTGCTTAGTTAATCTTCTTGAGATCCTGACTATTTATTACAATTATGAACTAGTCTAGTATTCAAAAATTCAACATGGTATCAAAGCAGTGTTCCTGAAGAAGCCATTGCACAAGCTTCTCTAGCACCTCTTCTGCTAGTCGCTACCTTCTTGCCGCAGTTCTACAACTGCAGTTGTGACTACAATGCCTTCCCCCTTTCCTGTCAAGCTAGTTTTAGAACTTTCCCTTGTTCGTTGGGCATATTTTCTTCACAGTCAAGTGCGTTCTAGTCCACCGCATCACCTGCTACCTTCAAATTGCAAGTTGGAGCACTTTGAAGTTTTAGGGTGTGTTGAATGGTGTTGTTGTTTGCCACTGTTGCCCGACGTATGTACTTGTATATGTTAATTTATATCATTATCGCGAGGGTGTTTGTAGGAGAAGGGACTTTTGTCCAAGCAGCAACTTAGATCCAAAGGGATCTCAGATCCAGTGCATTCAGAGGAACATCACACCCTCCAAGTTTAATTGTTTTGATATGCCTCTAACTATTATGGCACCATTGTGATCTTATGTTTTTTGATATATTGGAGTTATGATCATTATACTAACCACATAATACTAGAGATGCATTTGTTTATCTCCCCTCTAGGAGATATTCTTGTTTTGTTGTATGTTTCGAGTAAGTTATATTGCTAAATTCCATGGAGGTTGCCATGGAAATGTTGTTGTTCTTGTTTTCTTGTTTCGAGCAGGTTACCTTGAAGGCATGTCACCAGTGACAGCTCTGAAAGGGAGCTATAGTGACAGTTGTAGAAGACAACTTATTAGATGATCTATGGTTTGAGACATGAAGCAATCTAACCGAAGTTTGTATAGATTGATAGTTCAACCAGTTATGGCATAGGAGACTTGTTCATTTGCATTATAGAGCTCTTCTACTTCTAGGGAAGATGGTGACGGGGTTTCCATGGCTCTGTGTTGAGCAGGATGGCATTTGCATAGGTTGTTCTCTTGGCACGAATGCCAAGGAATCTTTTATGAACAGTGACAACAGATCCAAGGGGATCTTGGACTTTGTGCATTCATATTTGTGTGGGCCTATGACAGTTGCTTCCTTGAGTGGATCTGGTCTCATGGATGAGACAATGGCAGTGACTATGACAGGTTGGTTACAGTGACGGGTTGGACACTTTAGGATATTTGGGTGTCATGTTTACATTCACGTACCCAAGGAGAATAGGACGAAGTCAAACCTTTTAGCCAGGAAGAGTACATTTGTTGGGTACTGTGAATCGTCGAAGGCATATTAGATCTACATCCCGGGTCATAGACAGATTGAGTTGTGCAAGGATGTTTCCTTTGAGAAGGAGGTAGCCTTCAAGAGATCTAGAGGATCTCACATAGAGATTGGCAGTGAGACACAAGAGGACATGGTGTCTTCTCCTCCTCACCCTTCAGTAGCTCAGAAGGAGACAGTTGAGCCTGTTGATCCAGTACATCCTATTGACGTTCCTAGAGATATTACAGTAGGCTGGTAGAGGCCTGCCTGGGCTCATCAAACTCTATAGGAGGTAGAGACATATGTTCTCCTCGTGGTACTTTCAGAGAAAGTAAGAGACCTAGATTCTTGAGTTATGTTGCAACTATGAGCCACATCATTGATTGAGAGCCTTCATGTTATGAGTAGGCATCCAATCAGCTAGTATGGAGAGATGCCATGATGGAGGAGTATCAGTCCATCATGAAGAATGATGTGTGTGATATTGTTTCGAGACCCAAAGGGAAGTCTGTGATGACTTCCAAGTGAATTTATAAGATAAAACATGGAGCTGATAGGAGCATCGAGAAGCACAAAGTGAGATTTGTGCCCAGAGGATTCTCTCAGGTGGAGGGAATAGACTATGATGAGACCTTTTCTCATGCTGCTCAATATACCTCCATTCAGATGATTATTTCACTTGCTTCAGCCTTAGGTTTGAGATTACATCAGATGGACGTGAAGACAACTTTCCTCGATGGCAAGATTGAGGAAGAGGTGTATGTCGAGCAACCATATGGTTTCGTGATTCATGGGAAGGAGTCCCATGTGTGCAGGTTGAAGAAGGCCATGTATGGACTCAAGAATGCACCCCGTGCTTGGTATGTGAGGATTGATGGATACCTAATGAGTTTGGGTTTCAGCAAGAGTGTTGTTGATGCCAACCTGTACTATAAGATTGTTGATGGTGAGTCCCTTATTTTGATCATGTACATTGATGATTTATTTATCACCGGAGCAAAGCATCTCATTGCTTGGTGCAAGCATGAGTTGGCCTCTGAATTTGATATGAAGGATCTTGGCATGATGCATTACTTCTTGGGACTTGAGGTGTATCAAAGAACTTCTGAGATCTTCCTGAGTCAGGGGAAGTACACAGTTGAGATATTGAGGAGATTTGGGATATTGGATTGTAAGTCCATGACCACACTTATGGTGATGAATCTGAAGAAGTTGAGTGAGTCTTCTTATGATTCAAACTTGATTGATCTGACCATATACCGACAACTGATTGGATCATTGATGTATCTGGTTAACACCAAACAGGATATTTGTTATGCAGTGAATGAACTTAGCTAGTTAATGAATCAGCCGAGGCAGATACATTGGGTGGTTGTGAAGCATGTGTTGAGATATTTGCGAGGCACAATTGGATATGGCCCGAGACATGCTTCTAGTGTTGACACGACACTGTAGGGATATGCTCATTCAGATTGGTCAGGGAGCGTAGTTGACAGGAAGAGCACCTTCGGGTGTTGCTTCAATTTTGGATTTGTCGTGGTTTCTTGGTGTAGCAGGAAACAAACTTTTATGGCTTTGAGTACCACAGAAGTCGATTATATTACAGTATGTATGGCAGTATGCAAAGCAGTGTGGCTTCGGAAGCTCCTTGCAGGATTGTTTGATCAGATACCAGATCCCACCATGATTCATTACATTCGAGATATGGTGCAGAGGAAGGCAGTACTAGTGGAGTACCTTCCTATAGACGAGTAGATTACAGATGTTCTCACCGAGCCTCTTGCCAAGTCGAAGTTTGAGTATTTCCATGATAAACTTGGAGTGAAATTCCCCTCTCGTTAAGAGGGAGTATTGATGATTGCATCTTCGTGAGACATTCTTCTGTGACGATACTCCTCGATGGACTAAGTTGAGTATGACACTTATCGACGGACTGATAAGTTGTACTGGGCTGGTGCCCAACGACCTTTGGGTTGTAACCCGTGTGGTTGAGATATCTCTCTAAGTCTTCTCCCCATAGTAGTGAGTTGGATCGACGTGTGAGGACACTCTCCAAATCTTCTCCCAAGGGCAATGGGATGGGTCGATCTGCGAGTGTGTTGTGCCTTCTCCTTGTCTTCTCCTAGATGGACTGAGTTGGGTCGACCTGTGACGGGTCTTCTCCTCAGTTGTGCTAGGCTGGGTCGACCTAAGATGGGTCTTCTCCCCAGGTGGATGGGCTGGGTCGATCTGTGGGGACGCCCCTGATCTTCTCCCCATATCGGGTTGGGTCGACTTGGAGAACGCTCCTCTGAGATAGAGTTGATCACGACACTTGTCAGTGTAGTGACAAGTTGTCTTGGGGTGACACCCTGCGTCCCATGGGAGTGGACCATGAGGACGCATCCCTTAGGAGTTGACCAAGTGGACACGCCATGGGCGAGTAGGTCCTCGATGATGCACTACGTGCAAGTAGGTCCTAGTGCCACAATACGAGCAAGTAGGTCCCAGTGTATTCTAGTGGTGATGAAGCCCTAGAAAAGGACCACATTGGGTGTAGCCATGTGCAACACGATAATGCTACCAGTAGCATGGTCTGTGTGACCATGGCATGGTCATAGGACCATGGCATAGCGTGCGAGGCTATGAGGATCAGAGGAAAAACATCATGGAGAATACCTCCTTAGCTAAGAGGGAGTGTTGATGTTTCCGGTAGCTGCAGGAGATATTCACCTTCTGGATAACTTCTCTTATAGATGAAGGTACCAAGGCATTAAAGGAAAACCACTGAAAGAATTAAAGAAGCCCTAGAAGAAATCTATTGCTCCAGAAGTCAAGTCAACCTGCTAGAAAAGATAAAGTAAAATGTATTTTCCAGAAAGGACAGGTCGGCCCCACTGGAAAAGTTCACTGGCAGATTAGTATAAATAAGTGTTGATGCTAGCTCATTTGTATACACACTCTCCACTATGAAATAGAGGCTCAAGTATAAGTGTGTGAGCTGCAGCTGCTACAATCCAATGAAGGAAGGGAGGCACATGTATGGTTGGTGTATATCTCTAAGTCTTGGTGGTGCATTAGAAGAGGACTAGTACTCTAGTACTCTAGCTAGGGTTTACATTGATGAGTTCTTTCCTTGTTGAGATAAGTATTGTTGGGCTTCTTTCTTGTTGGTTTGCTCAAGTGGATGGAGTTATTTCATGGTTATGTTGTATTGGCTAGGATCTTCTCTATAAGAAAAGGTGTTGGGTTTTCTCCCCTTATGTGTAAGGGTTTCCCAGGATAACTACTTTGCTCTACTCGGGAGTGGCACTTGAGGATGCCTATAGTTGGGTGGCAATAAAAAAGCATTGCCTATGGCGAAATGAGCAGACCCATTTTTTTTGTCATTTGTGTTTAGTTAATCTTCTTGAGATCCTGATTATTTATTACAATTGTGAACTAGTCTAGTATTAAAAAATTCAACACATTGACTACGCGGAACCTAAAGACAGTCTTCAGGCTTGTGCCCACATTTGTGTGGAGGTAGATCTAGACAAAGGCCTCCATGATGTCATCAACCTCTCCCCGGTTGGCTGGTCTTACCTTCAACAAGTTGACTACGAGCAGTTTCCTTTCAAATGCAAGATCTGCCATGAATATGGGTATTTTGCTAAAAAATGCCCCAAAGCTTTGGTGGTCCAACCAAAAGGAGAACCAAATGAGCAATGGAAACAACCATGTCATAAGAAACAAGAAACCAAGCAAGCAGTGTGATAAGAGAAGGCCACCCAATTAGGAAAATCTCCAACGTAGGAGGGAGCTACCTCCAATCCAAAGTCTCAGGAGACGTCAACTTCTTCATCGACAGGAAATCAACATTCTAATATTCCAACCAGAAATCAATATGAGGACATGTCTATTCTAGATGAAACTTCTGAAGAGGACCAACCCCATCATCCTCAACCTATCCTTGGTGACCCAATGGATCAACCAATTTTTTCTATGATTCCCCCTCCTTCTGCCCGTGAGTACCCTGAAGAAGGGGAACTTGAAGGAAGTTCTAAGATGAATCAGTTCAAGATCCCACAAACATACTCACTACAAATAAATTTGGGAGGCCAACTAACAATCAAAGAAGAGAAACAATAGCCAAAAAAGACATCGATCTGGGAAAACAAAGCACCCTAGATGGGCACACAAAAAAAGAATCGTGCATGTTAAGGAATCTAAGTGGCTCGGCTCCTCCTAAGGGGGGAGCATCCAAATCCTCTTCTAAATGATGAAGTTGATTTCTTGGAATTGTAGAGCATTATGTAGTAATCATAAGAAATCCTTGCTAAGAAGTTTGATTCGATCAGAATCTCCCCTAGTTATTCTACTCCAGGATACGAAATTGCAGGACTCGGTAGCCCTGCAGGATGCTCAATTTTTTTGGAGAAAAGGTACAGGTGTTGCAGTCAGTTCTATAGGTGCATCTAGAGGGCTCTACACTCTCTGGAACCCACATTTCTTCCGCRTCCTATACTGGTCATGCTCTTCAAATTGAATTCAGGTGACACTTACTCATCTTCCCTCGGGTAAGTATTTTTCTATTTACAATATTTATATGCCCTTTGTATATCATGATAAAATCCAATGTTGGAATTCTCTTTTTGCTTTGTGGGATCAAGCAAACTTTGTTCATAAGAAATCCTTGCTAAGAAGTTTGATTCGATCAGAATCTCCCCTAGTTATTCTACTCCAGGATACGAAATTGCAGGACTCGGTAGCCCTGCAGGATGCTCAATTTTTTTGGAGAAAAGGTACAGGTGTTGCAGTCAGTTCTATAGGTGCATCTAGAGGGCTCTACACTCTCTGGAACCCACATTTCTTCCGCATCCTATACTGGTCATGCTCTTCAAATTGAATTCAGGTGACACTTACTCATCTTCCCTCGGGTAAGTATTTTTCTATTTACAATATTTATATGCCCTTTGTATATCATGATAAAATCCAATGTTGGAATTCTCTTTTTGCTTTGTGGGATCAAGCAAACTTTGTTCCTTACTTCTTTGTTGGGGACTTCAATACCACCCTCCATGCTTCGGAGAAACGAGGGGGGACTATAGTGAGGGATTCTACTCGGGAACATATGGAAGAAAAAATCTCGGATTTGGATCTAGTGGACATTAAACCCACCTCCGACATATTCACTTGGTCTAATAAAAGGCATGGACCAGGGGACATTGTTGCGAGACTAGACCAATTTCTCATAAGTGGTTGCTTATTAGAGGATCAGTTTCTCCCGTCTTCCTATATCCTTCCTTGGTCTGGTTTTGATCATTGCCCCATCTCCTTGTCCCTTTCCCCCTTATCTCTCTGGGTCATATTCCCTTCTATTTTAACCCCCTTATGGGCCTGTGATCCATCCTTCATGGACCTAGTCTCCTCTTCCTGGAACTCTTTGATTAAGGGGTCTTCGATCTTCATCAGGGAGTAGAAAATTAAGACAGTAAAATTGGCTCTCTGAGAATGGGTTCGTCTCAAGGACTCATCTAAGAAACAAGCAATTTAGAAGATAAGGAAAAAACTATATGGAACCAGACTCAATTTGGAGACTTCCCCCGTACCCCCCTCCCTCCTTCTTGATGAGCAATAGACCTTCAATGAGTATCAAGAAATTATGCGAACTAAAGAGGAAACTTGGAGACTTAAGTCAAGAAGCATATGGCTTCAAGCAGGAGATCGTAACACAAAGTTTTTCCATAGGCAAGCCAAAGCTCGACTGTGGAAAAACAAAATTGATGAAATCAAAGGAGTCAATGGTATTACTTGCAAAGGTCAAAATCAACTTAAATTAACAACCAAGGAGCACTTTGAGAAAGTCTATACAAACGACGAAGAAGGAGATATTGAAGCCTAGGAGAGTCTCCTCCATAACATTCCTACACCCATCACACGAGAAGATGATGAGTCTTTAATCCATTCGGTCAATGAGGTAGAAGTATTGGGGGCACTTCAACAGATGAATCTGGATAAGGCTCTGGGTCTGGATGTGTTCACCGTGCATTTGTATCTTCTTTGTTGGAACATAGTCAAAAGAGATATGGTTTGAATGATTCAATATGTCCATAAATCAGCCAGAATGGATGACAGTATGAACTCCTTATTTCTGGCACTCATCCCTAAGGAGTCCAATCCCTCATCATTTGCAAGATTTAGACCTATCTCTCTTTGTAATGTCTCCTATAAACTCATTTTAAAAACTATTGCCATCAGAGTTAAACTTCATCTGCACAAATTAATCTCCCCCAATCAAGGAGGCTTTGTAGAAAAACGACAGATGATAGATAACATTCTTATAGTCCAAGAAGCCATTCATTCAAAAAAGTTATATTTATGTGTGGAACGTCAATTCCAGGGTGGCCTCTAGCATAAGAGACATCTTCCAATTCTCCCTGGAAGAAAATTGGACCTCTTTTTAATATCTTGGCATCCCCATCTGCCTCTGACATCTTCCTAGCTCAGCCTGGGCCCCTGTTGTTGAAAAAATTATATCTGAATTCACCCTTTGGGGTTCTTGCTGGCTCAATCCTGCAGGCAGGGTAGTCCTAATTAAATCTAAACTCTCAACTCTTTCGATCTTCCATTTCTCCTCCCTGCTTGCCCCTACCTTCATAAAGTCCACCATTGCTCAGGAGTTGCAAAATTTTCTCTGGAAGGGAGGGAAATCCAACACCAAGCATCTGCACCTAGTCAACCAGACTATGGTTTGTGCCCCGAAAGCAAATGGGGGGTTGGGTATACTAGATCCTTCCATATCTAATTTGGCCCTTAGAGTCAAAATTTTGTGGAGATTGGTAACCGACAAGCAAGAATAGTAGAAGAGGGTGATTTTAAATAAAAAATTTCAAAGCAAGGCAACTTGGATTCCAAGGAATGGTAAGCAAATATGTGTTTGGAAAGATAGCATAATGGGGCACCCTCCACTTCTTCAGACCAATTCGTTACAACTTCTCTATCAGTGGTGTAATGCCAATCACAAACTCTCTCTACTTGATATCTCTCAATGTCATCGGTCAGGGATTTGGGCTAGTTGGCATATTCCAAGTCTTCCTGATCAGCTCACAGGAGCTTTGCAGACCCTTTGTTCTTTGCTTAAAGGTTGTGCACATTCTCATCTTGAATCCAGAGACACTAGAGGTTGGGGAAATGTCGCTTACTCTGTTAAAGTTGGATACGTGACCCTCTTGGCTCAGTCCACCCTCCCACCGAGATCGAGTATGTGGAATAAAATTTGGAATAATGACAACCTCCCAAAGATCAACATGTTTTGTTGGACCCTCGGCCATGGGAAAATCCTGATTGGATATCAGTTGCGGAAAAGGGGTTATGGAGGAACCCACTAGTGTATTTTTTGCAAGCAGGAGGCATAAATTAGTAGTCATATTTTCCTTGACTGTCCATTTGCTAGAGTTGTTTGGTCATTTGGCTTGGGAACCCTCATACCATGAACTAATCTTCTAGTCTCAATTACCAATCTCTTCGGTTGATGGCAATCCTCTTATCACAGATTGTTGGTGCTCAAGCAACCCTTTAAAGTTTCTTTTCTCGCTTTGCCAAAATTTACCACATGGAAAATATGGCTAGCCAGGAACCGCGTCATTATTTCGGATGTATTTACTCCCCTTGAGGTGGTTGCAGCCAAATCCTTGGGTCTCTTGGATGAATTTATAACCTTGTGATTGATATAGTGATCGGAACAACAAAATCTCCTTCCAGCAGAAGAAGTTTGGTGGCAAAGACTCTTCTCCTCTCTTCAAAGGATACATTCCAGCCAAATCCATCATTCCTCCTTTATTTTTTCTAGATCTTCCTAGCAACTTCATATCTCTCCCGAGGAATTTGCAGAATGGAAACAAAAACAATCAGAATATGTTCTTTGTTTCGATGGTGCCTCAAAAGGAAACCCAAGGGAGGCAGGTGGGGTTCTTCTTTCCCCAGGAGGTCATACCATGCTTGTTTTTTCTTGGAACCTAGGCTATGCAACCAATACATAAGCAGAAGTGTATGCCATGTATCAAGGCATGTTGTTAGCAAGAAGAGTTGGGATTCCCTCCCTCACTATTCTTGGATATTCTAAGGTCATTCTTAATTTTACTTGTAAAGGGACCCTCCCGTCATATATGAAACTCATGAACATTTTAATCAAAATGCAACAAGAACGCAAACAATTCCATTCAACCTCTGTATTTCACATCCTCAAGCTTATTAATTATATGCTCAATCAACAAGCCAAATTTTCTCTAAGGGACCCAGAAGGCACTCTTCGAATTGATGGGAAGTCCTCCCTTAGCTTTATCCCATGATTTTATCCAACCCTCCCAATGTTCTGTTTTTGTATCTACATTTTAGGTATCTTTCATAGTCACTACACTGGGAATGTATTTGGAGATATGTTTATGTATATCCTTGACATTTACAGGGCTCTAGAGGATTTGGCAGAAATTAGACTGTCGGTTTTTGAAGGTCTAAAATATCATATATACAAATGTATTTCCTCCTTTACTGCAACTTGTTTGCAGTTTTTGAATAAAATTTTCCCTATTTCTTATAATAATAATAAAAAGTTTTACAGGATGCATATAATTGTTTTTTTTTTAATCGAGTCGGCTTTATTTTTATTATTGTTATTTTTTCTTTAATTGAACTGACTTTATTTTTATTATTGTATCATTATATAACACAACATAACATAACATTGATGCCTCAACATCTCCCCCATACTGGGTTGAAGAGAACCTCGCTACTCTATGTGCAAAAATTGGATCTAACATGCTCGACAATGGTAATCCAATTCGACATTTTTGGGGGGTGACTGTTAAACATCAAAAAGAAATATCACTATGGGCTTGTACTAATTTGCTTGTAACTATGAGGGACATGTATGGAATCATGAAATTTGCATGGTTTCACATGTTTCTTAAGGTGTAAATTTTTTATTTATTATTTCATTCCATGTCAAGTTTTACATGGTGCATATAATTGTTTTTTTAATTGAGTCGACTTTATTTTTATTATTGTTATTTTTTCTTTAATTGAGCCGACTTTATTTTTATTATTGTAGCGTCATATAACATAACATAACATAACACCGACGCCTGAACATCTCCCCCATATTGGGTTGTAGAGCACCTTGCTACTCTCAATGCAAACAATGGATCTAACTTGCTCGACAAGGGTAATCCAATTCTACATTTTTGGGGCGTGACTGTTAAACACCAAAAAGAAATAACACTATGGGCTTGTATTGATTTGCTTGTAACTATGAGGGACATGTGTGGAATCATTAAATTTGCATGGTTTCACATTTGTTGTCATGATTTTGAGCAATTTTCATGGTTACACTTCGTGTCATTATATTTCTAAGCAATCTGTACAATCTCATAGTGTCATTTTTGCCTATTGCCTTACTTCTTCCCTTTGAGTACTTCTCATAGAAGTGTGCTCTGCTGAAATTTATAGTTACTATGTCATCACATGATGATCACAAACCTATGTTTCTTAGCTTGAATGTACTAATTAAAACTCTTATTTTAATCTAATATTGCAACATTTTTATGTTGCCTCAAGCATCTCTTCAATGGTCAACAAAGGAAAAAACATTGTACATTTTCACAACATTTCGATAGAAGTTGATCATTTTAATGAATTTCCTTAGAAAGCAATGCCCAATTCCTATAACAAAGGGGGAAACGTGGTTTCTACTTTATTGGTTAATCCTATTAATTCCATTATTTCTCCCCTTCATATTGAACTGAAAACCATATGTGTCCACTAAGTGTAGCCTTCATGCTTCATCTCTTTGAGCTAAATATGTGAAGTGTATCCAAGTACTATTATGTTCTTATATTGAGTAGCACCATGGCTATTTCTAAGATCTTATTATGAAATTGAGTTACAAAGTCATGAAGAAAGAGGAGTTAGTACTAAGATTGAGCAAGGACAACTCTTTTTTGCTTCCATTGATCCCAAATCATCTTATGAGAAACAAACCTTGTTCTAGGATGTCATCATTATTGTGTTCGCCATTAGAGATATTTTTAGATACATAGTTAAAAGCTCTGAAATCATCCTCAAGATTCATGGAGACAAATTTAATATATTACTTAGTTGGTTGAAAGAGTTTCTTCACTATCACTAAGCATCCACAAGTCTAGATATACAAACTAGCAATTCTCAACTCCTCCCTATAACACACCCAACCTTCTAACCCTTTCCTTAGACTAGTGGGGCGTACAAATTTCCTCTTCATCTTTTCTCAAACCACATTTCTTAATCACTACTCGAGATCCAAATCTGACCTCATAATCCAGTTCTGCTCTTTGAGAGCTTTCCAACGACCTCAAAACTGAGCTCGGGATCAAAAGTTATGGCCTTCTAAAGTTTTCAAGCCTTCTTTCGCCATCTCTACGCCGCATGGAACCCACGTGGCTCCATGTCACTCATGCCATCCAACATGACACTAAGGTGTCAAAACATGTCAACCTCTAGCGCATCACACCCGACCAAGGCATGGTGAACATGTAGCAATATCAATGACATGATTTAAGGGGTGGTTACAATGCTTAACTGGGCACCAAATTCCATAGATCCCAACAACATTCACCACCCAATTCTTGCTAGTGGTCAATATTCTGATGGTCTAATCCCTGAGCCATACCCCAACTGGGGCATACACCCACTAGGGCTCTCGGCTGACCATGCACCCGGATCTATCGTATCTCCTGCATGTGACACTACCTAAAATATTTCCAATATCTCGTTATCCAGGGCAACGAGTCCTTCCTGAGTTTTATTCCAAGAGATTAATGGCTAGGATCTCTCAGCCTCCCAGATTTGATGGCTAAGACCTATCCCTGACTTGAAAGGCACGTAAGAGTAGGTGGTCCAGTTAGTACCCAAGACACATAGACCTAACGTGGCATGCCACCGACATGACACGTCATGACTTAACCTGACACCATCATAACGTGGCACTAACACATGGATGACGATATGTCACGACGCATGCAGTTGACGTCATCACATCCTCCTGTCTCACATGGAACTTTGCTTCGGAACTTTGATTTACCTTGACACACGACACTTCATCCTCTTGATACATGGACCAACCACCTCACAACACATGGAATGACATGGCAATACACGTCATCACAGAATATAAGGCTCCTCTACTTAGGTGTTGACACCTATCCACATCTCGTTAACTCAACTATGTCAGCATGATGTCATCAACACGTACTCTACCTTCCCTCTGCTCACAAACTAAAAAGAGAAGGGTTGGAACTCTTCTTGGAACCTTTCCCAACCAAGCATTGGGATATCGGGAAAGAAACAAAGGGAAAACGGGCCTGGGAAAACTCTGGTGGTCCGGTACTATGGGGAAACGAACTCCCTTCTGATCTTACTACAAAATATCTACGACTTAGATCACCACCCATAGATCTGATGGCTAGAAATCGAGGGCGCCAATCCAAGATGTTATGCCCGACAAGGCCCACAAACTAGATGCCAACAAGTGTCATTCCCTGTGGCACTTTATTCGTTGTGTTGGCACGATATGTCATGTTGACGTCATCTCTCTCTCTCTCTCTCTCTGCAACCTTTAATTGTGTCTTCCTGCATGGGATTTCAACTTACTCCCATAAATTTTAACCCATTCACAACACTGCTAATTAATTCATTTACCAATTAAAAGGAGATGAAATTGTCCCACTCAACTCAGATTTAATATCTATTCAATCCTTAACTTAAGCATCTAGCTTCCTTTCACTGGAAAGCCCATGTACAATGAGTATGCTACCAAGTATACATGAAACATAGACACACAACCATTCATTCTCTTTATCGATTATGGCCCATGGTCATGCATTTACTTCCATGACATCGATATGGAGTGTTTTTATCCTTCAGAACAAACTATAGAGTTCTTATATTATGATGTGATAAGCCTGTACAATTCATACAGTTCCACCATCATTCAAGCACACAGACTTTCCAATTAAACAAGCACTCAATCCATCAAATGGGCTTACACATTTATAGATGCATATACATACACCAACAATTCATTTCATTTATTACACAAAGCACATATAATACTTATCTATTTATAAGTTGTAGCTAGCCCAACTGATTGTGGGTGAGCACTTTTCCACCCAACCATAGGCTCTATTGCTCAGTCACTTTGACAGCATGCCATCCCATGCCAGGACATGATACCATCAGGGGACTCTCACAATTGATCTTACGAGTCAAGGAATGGATCAAGAAGGTTACTCTCCTTCACTCCTCTCACAACATCAGAAGTTTCCCTCTTCCCATTGAGCTTAGGACCTCCATGGGGTTTATCAGATGCCTTCCAAGTTAAATTTCCTCTGCACAAGGGAATCCTTTCACAGCTACATTGTCCATTAGTGCCCTCCCCTTCCACTACCAATTTCTTTCCAGCAAGCATCAATCCCGCAACCCTCTTTTTCTCCAGTGTAGATTTGGGCCTTCAATGATCTAAAGTGACCATTCACAACTTGGGCAAGCTTCCAAATTTTCTCAGGCAAACTTCCCAGTTTCTTCTCTGTTACTCATAGTTGAGTGTGTGAACTCCCTATCTACTCCCGCACAAGCATTTTTCTTCCATTGCATGAGCTCCATTTATATTCCCCCCGCTCTCCTCTTGCCAACACCATTTCTTTTCATGTCATTCCTTTCTAAACCCGAACTCTCTTCTCTTACATGCACTTGTGCATTCTCTTGCTTCCCCTCCAATACTTCCCTTTGTTCTGTCAAAAGTATTCGGGTCAATCCGAGAAATGAGGTGGTGGTACTCTATCCATCCAACTCTCCATACCCGCATTCATTAAGGGTGGTTGGTTGTTCAACTACCAACCCTCTCTCATTGATTTATTTGTTTTTGTTGTAGGCTAGAGGAATTATGGTTATTTCCTCCACATCATTCATCAAGGTGGCTTGGGGTTTTTTGTACATGAATCCCCTTTTATGCCCCTTCACTAATCCCTCTCGTGGTATCATGGCTAGTGTTAGTCCTTAAATCTATTCATGATTGTTTACCTACCAATTTCCCCTTTCCTACCTCTTTCTAGTATCAATTTTTCCCTATGACCCTTTTTCTTCTATGACTTGTGGAGTGTTTTTTATTTGCTTTGGCATTTTTATCATGCATTAGTTAGATAAAGTTTGAATTTTAGATAAGAATATTATCTTCCATCAAACTTAGAGCCAACTTTTGTTTAAATTCAAAAATTTGAAAGACGCTACATGAATAACATTATTCTTGTAGCACCTGAAATCATCATTGCTATGAACATGCTCAATCCCAAAAAATCATGTGTTTCATTATGAGACTATGCCAGAAATCCAGTAATGACAAAACAATGTGATTTCATCATAATGAGGATCGAGATGATAATCTAGAAAGATCGTATTTGTACATGCCATTGTTTACATCAAATCGAGGTTTGGGGCCACATTTGTAAACACAAATAATTATGATTTAGAATTATGGTAATATCTTTATCGTGGCTTAATGAGTGTTTTGCAGATAGATGAAGCTCCCTGATATCGTTTGATTATCCAGGAAACTCCAAAACGACAATCTGTTTGAAACCCTATACCCATAGGTTAACAAGCACAATGGCCCCAAAAAGGGTGGACAAATCAATCGATTAGAACTAGAAGGAGTGGAATTTCTTGAGGTGAAATAGAAAGTG
This sequence comes from Picea mariana, assembly GCA_032191745.1. Classification (NCBI taxonomy): domain Eukaryota; kingdom Viridiplantae; phylum Streptophyta; class Pinopsida; order Pinales; family Pinaceae; genus Picea; species Picea mariana. Next base: position 482,181 of record JASDQU010101526.1, read on the forward strand.
CAGTAAAGGAACACAATGAAACTTTTATTGTCGCAAGGAAGATCAGATCGAGCAAGAGAAAGATCACAAAAGAAGTTAAGAAAGAACTCTAAATTTGGCTGATATTTGCAAGGAGCATGGTCTTTTGCTGATAAATTTTACAACTAGTTGTATTTTTTAATATGATGATGCTCATCCTAATGATAGTGATATTGGATTTAAGGAGGAAGATAAACCCAACTTCATTGGGTCCTTCTATCACAGTTGTTGTCTATAAAAGATTCATTATTGAACATGGATCTGCATAACATGATAATGTTACTCTCTTCAAGGAGAAAGCAATAACCATTATTCAAGAATACCTTCTTTTTGAAATTGTCATGAGTCTGGAAGATCTTTCCACTCCTGATTTCATGCAATTTTTAAGAGGATTATAACATTAGCCATGGACAAAAACGAGAGAAATAAATGGCTTTTGTTTTGTTGTCTTCTCTCTATACAAAGGTGTTTTCAGTTGAGGAAGCAAAAAACATAAAATTATAATAAGTGTAATATGAAGATGATACACCTATTGAAAAATACTCACTAGTAGAACTGAATAAAAGAGGCAAAGAGGAGGTTCCAAAGAAGACTATAAAGGGGAAGAAACAACTACCAAAACTTGACATAGAATCTTCTCACTCAAAGGAAGACCCTACAAATGTTCCAGAAATGCATGACATACTAGAATTTGATATACATGAAATACATAGTTCATCTAAATATGCAGAAAATGAGACATTTGAAAAGTCATATTCAAAAGAAAGAAAACATATAATGAGGCCTAGGAAACGTAGAAATCTCTATTGATTTCAACAGACTTGCACCTGAGAAAGATTATGTTGAGTTTAGAGTGGAAACAATGGATATATTAGAGAAGCAAAAGACTAAAGAGTTACAGTCAGTTACCAAGGAACTAAAACAAGAAAATCAAGCACTAGGGTTGAGGAATGACAAACTCCAAAACAAGATTAAAAAATTGAAAGCAAAGAAAAAACAACAGTGTGAATTCTCCAACAAGGTCAGGAAGATGAATATCAAACTTTATTGGAAAAATGTAGTATTGAAAACCAAGATGAAATAAGAACTTTCCAGAGCATCTAGAATGCTCAGATTGTCTAAACAAAATAGTTTTGGATCTAAGTCTTACAAAAAGTATTGACTACTATACTTGAGTAATATATAAATATGTTTCCAAAGGCAAAACACATGTTGGTCCCATTACTGTTGGAGGAAGAATACAAGTGCAACTTATGCAATACATAAAGAAGCTTTGATGGTAGACTTTTGCTATTGTTGCTACACCATAAGTTTCAAAGCAATGGCTTGGTCGGGGTTCTGTAAAGGAGCTAGTAGCAGAGTCAATTATAATTGTAGAGGATAATCAAGATAAGGACAATATTCAAACAAAGGATATCCTTTAGAAACAAAAATCTGGAAATTCAACAGAAAATGCAGAAATTTCCTGTAGGTGACTGTTTTAACAGTCATCTTCTGCCACATATTACAAGAAAATGGTGAAGAATGAGGGAAAACCATTAAAAACCCACTTGCAAAATGGTCCAAATTAGGTGACTTGCGAACAGTTTCCCAAAAAGTGAATCACTAGGGAGATACATATGAATCTTCGAAGGCAAATTTTCCAGATTTAAACAATAAATGATTTCATGTTTTAGTCACTAATTTTGGGAAAGGTTTCAAAGAAGTTGAAGATGGATTTTTGGTAACCAAATGAGGTTTTTGTTGTGGATGGGCTAATTCACAAAAACCTCTCTCAGTTTTTACACAACTATCATGGTTTGGGATATATGAAGAGATCTTTGGACCCTATTTTTTAGGAATTTGCGAGATTTATTTTCCTAAAATAACTCATAGACAACAGTTGATGAGCCACCTCATCAATTCGACTTGGAGATCAGATCTTATATCCTCCTTGATTATTTGAAACAAAAAACTAAAGATAAATAAGGAGGTTTTCAGATCCATTTCTTTTGTATCTTGATAATTATGTACTCTTTCTATATAAACTCTGCAGAAGGAGAAGTTAGGGGGATTGGTTGGGAACCATTGGCCATTTTTTGAGAAAACTCTATTTCAAATTGTAAGACAGAGACTTATTTCATTCTGGTACTAAATGGAAAAGGCTATTTGATGGTTATATTACTATTCTTGTTTGTATTTCTATCTTTTTCTTACTTGAATGCATGTTAATCTTTTGCTAAGCTTTTGATGTATCTTGTTTGTGAGTAAACCAGTGAAAACTTTACTGTTTGCTTGTTCATAATAAGATTTGTATTTAAGCACTTTCCTCTTGTTTCTTGAATGATATTTGGGATCAAGAGTTTCATATGTGAGTGAACAAACTGCAAGCTTACATATTTTCTTTGTCTTTTATATTACATTTGCCATGTAATTCATTGGATTGACTGCCATTTACTAAGCCATTGAGATATGAATTTGTTCTTACATGTCTAAGATTGATATATTATCTTTGACCCAATCTTCAAACCAATTTCAAAACCCATACAATTTTTTATCCATAACACCATTGCAATAACTTGATGATGCCCTAGCTTACCCTTTAGCAGTCAAGTGCAACTTTAGGGACTAATAACTAGTATGTGTGCTCCACCCATTAGTCAGTTGTGCAACATTTTCTATTAACAAAAATACATTTACGAAGTTTATATGCCATGGCATGACAATCACTAGTCATGATTAATTACATATAATCAGGGGTTTGAAAATGGGGTGTTACATTCCCCTCCCCCTTTCAAAGGAACATTGTCCTTGGTGTTCTTTTCATCTCAGCAACACCTGCTATGCCTTCATCTTTTAGTCGCTTCAACAATGTCCTCCTCTCCTTGGTCTGGTCTTCTCCTAGACTTCTGGCATTTTAGCAATATGCCTACAATAATTTCAAACAACATGCATATTAATCACAATTTCATGCATAAACATTTCACTTCTATTCATAATTCGAGAGGAAATATACATATCAACATAATACTTATCTGTGCAATTCATGATTCTGCATCCATGTGGCCACCACATTTACTTGGCTCACTGTTTTCCTTGACATACACATTGTGCTCATGATCCCAGCTAGCATGTAACATGAATCATTCAAGTCTCCTCTTCCTTGTAGTCACTCACTCTCTAGGCTCAAGAATCCCCTTCTCTATTACATAGTCCCTCGGGCAATCCAACATTTTCCAAAGCTTCCTTGCACATGAAGAGTTCAAAGACTTGTAGAGTCTTATAGCAAAGGCATTCCTCTGGATTTCTCTAACATAGCATAGCCCATCTCAACGACGATCATCACATACAAGGTCTTCATGTCACAATAATGGCCTTTTCCATGCTTTTCCAACTCGATAACCATCATTTGTCCCTTCAGGATAGATCTGTCATCTCACCTTTATCACATGATTACATTAACCGTGAGATGCTATCATCAATTCCAATCAATATTCTTTCAAATCTGCTACCCACAAATTTCCAATTTCACTTATCCATTTTCAAATTTGTTCCATATAGGAACTCAGATCCCATAAGTATGAGACCTCCTTCTCATAGCAGTTTAGTTCTTTTACAAATAGCAGGCATTGTTCTTCCTTATGGACTTATGCTACTGCCATATCCAAAACCATTCTTTCTGCAATTTCTACCTTCACACAACCAAACAAATTTTTGGTTTCTCATGCACATTACATTTTCATTGCACATTTACAATGAATCACAACAATTTTTTTTAATGGTGCATACTAACATTGCATCACTTCTATATATCACACATACACAATAAAAGAAGATTACCATTATTTACCAAGCTTTTCAAAATGCGGTCAATCATCTCATGCATTTCACTAATGAGCCAATACTCATGTTCACATAATGCAACCTTTCATTGATTTCAGATTACCACATTTTATGTTAGGCACTTTGCCATGGTGAGTTGGAACTCAACCAACTTCTCACCACATGGCTTCTTTATCAACATTCATTATTACAATAGGAATATGTCTCTTGCCCTAAGCCGATCATAATCTAAATCGACACAAATGAAACTAAAAGTTTCACGTGAATGCATTCAAGCATTCTTTCTTTACTAATAATCAGGGTGCCAATAGTCATGGCCACCCAATTCATCCCTTTACCATTTCACAACAATGTTGGAATATTGGAAGGTCATCCTTCCATAAGGGGCAGTCCTATACACGCCCTCTCATGCAAACATGCATCCCCTCATTGCATTAAGCCAATATGTTGCTTATAAGCACTTTTATTCCTAATAATTCATGATTAATCAATGCATTCATGACATATTTGTGCATGGATTTCATGCAAGGATTTTAGATATCCTTGACTACTAGAGGTTCCTCCCTCTATCATTTAGGTTCTCTTTTCCTAAATCTTACCATGCTTGGGTATTGTTGATATACAACAATCAACCCGTATTAAAATTATATCATCAAAATATAAAATATTTAAGAAGGGATCCTTACCCAATCCCTTTCACATCTTATGCCACATTGGCATGAAAACTTTTATACCTGTCTGGCTACCAGCAACCTTACTGACATTACCTCATCAATGGTGCATCATGGGGACTCCTAAGGTCCCTTCATCAATCCTTCAACATTAGCCTTCTTGTATTTTTCCTCTACCTGAGGTTGTCCACCATTGGCAGTTGTCTTCCCCAATGGCTCCAATCTTTTCCCACACATTGCAGGCATCATCACATTCACAATTATATCAGCTATCATGTTAAATCAGAATGCATGTACCATATCATTTTACATCAACAAACATTTTCAGACATGTCCTGGCATATCTATATACACTCTATCACATTATCCTCAATGTGTTCATTAGGTGCAAACATAAACATATTTCGACAATTTTGTTGTTATACATCCATCAACATTCTCATATTGGAAACATCCACACATAACAACACATCAATTTTCTCATCCTAGAAAATACTATATTCAACAAGAGAGGAGTAAAGGGACTCTCCCTTTTTCCAACTCCTTTACACAGTCTGGAATTTTCAGCTTAGCTGAACTATTTCCAAGACCTTTATGGCATCGCACAACATGGCATTATTCCACAATGTTCATTCAATCATCATCATTGATTTAGTTTGCTTCCACCAGTTGTATTGGTTTCCTTAGAAGCATATAACTCTACTAAATAGTCAGAGTTTTAAAGTGAGGAAAGTCGTCTCCCTTTCCTCCTTATTCGCTTTTGCAATCTATTCCTTTTGGGACTTGTCTGCTCCATTCTTGAGTAGACTTAGTCAAGTTCATCTTGACCTTTCCTTCATTCAGAGAGTCCTCTTTCCCTTAATGCAATAACATACTGCATTGTCAAAGTCAGCTTGCAATTAATCATAAACAAGTGCATTTGCAAATTGATCAAATAGAATAAGGATTTGAACAACAAGATTTCTGTGGGGTGGTTTGTTTTGAGGATTCGAAGGATCCACATTATTGAGTATCGGAGGTCGACGTTTCGAGTCCACAATATTGAGAATAAGGACTGTCAAGGTTCTATCATATGCAAGTCTTCCACACATGCATTATATTTTAAAATGTAATCAAGGATTCTTATACAATTAGGCTTTGCAACCCACTACCTAATTTTCCAGCTGTCATTAATGTTATAGCTTTGTTCTTTTGACAGAGTCTTTACACAACTCCTCCACATAGAACTATCTCATCATGCAACTTCCTTGTTGCATTTTCATCATCACCTAAAATGATCTCAACCATGCATTAACATTAACTTCACCATTTCATAGATTTAGCCAATTCTTTATAAAGAATTATAGGCATGCATTCCAATTTACACATTCACACACGCACAATTATTCTATCGACTTGCATTTACTACAATGTGCCTTCCGACACTTCAACCCTACACATCAACATATTATGCATGTGCTTATTGTTAGCACACTTTATAATTCCACCTGCACATCTATTTACAATCATTCAACTCATGATTACTCACAATCATTTACATGTAATTCCCAAAGGCACAATCATATTGCCTTCTATTCATAACATCAAAGCATTCTTGCTCATTTACTCTTTCAACAGTTTACACTAACTCTTTTTGAGGAATCGAGTACAACTTCCTCAAACTAGTATTCAAACAAATAAAACAGACTCTTCAAAACAGAGTTAGCTATGTATCCATAGAATTACCCAATCCTGACAAGTACAAATCTTACCTCATAGCTCAATTACTCAGGCAATCATATCATGCCTTTAAGCATATACACATGCACAAATACTAGTGAGTAGGTATACCACTTGCATGCTTCCCATACATATTAAATTTTAATTAATATCAACCTTTTCTAATGAGAACTTACATTCAATCACATGACCAGTCACACAAACGTAATCATAATTATATTGCCCTCTTTATATGGCAACAACCAACAAGAGGTCACTTTTTCCCATAGGCTATAAAAACATTCCGCAATTCAAAAAATACAAATAGGTAATTACATCATTACACAATACAACAAGATGTTAATCCCTATCTCTCTTCATACCTCAAATCATTCTTGGTCAACATACCTTTACCAAGGGAATTCTTTCCCAAATTCCCTCTCATTGTTACTTTAGCATACTAAGCCATACCTATATAGCTATCATCCCACTCTAGATGTTATCCAATCTAGTGGTCTTTTGGGAATGCCCAAGCACTCCCTTTACCAGACTTTGAGTCAACACCTCACCGATCCTTTTCCTTATCTTCATAGGTCCATAAGCAATAAGATCATCATCATTCTCATTCATACTGTTAGCCCCCCTCCCTTTTCTCTGTTGTTATCAGATCATCATTATCCAAGATGTCTCGTCAACACACTATACTTTACAACCAACCACATGTTTGTTCCATTATAGGTCAAATGGACTGACCTTAACAATGGTCCATCAGTGATGCAGGAGCATCGCTCACTCACCAAGCGAGCCAGCGCGTGGAGCAGGGAAAGACAGCTGGACAAGCCAGCAAACTTCATTTTGGATTTACCTTGATAATTGTTGCGCCAAGCATTAATGAGTTGATGTAATGAAGCGCACTTGTATTGTATTGTAGATAGGAAGGCATTTATTAGTTTTAATGCTATTAGATAGGAATTTATTGTAGATTTGATAGTTTCAGAATTCGAGAGGGTAAATGGAATATAGGCACCCTCCTTTGTACATTGTATCAAGCATTCATTATCATTGAGAGCAAGCAGAGCAGAGCAGAGAACTTGTGGAGAGCCCTCATGTACAGATTGGATTAATAGAAAGAGCTTTTGATTCAATTTCATGACTAGTGTTGTTTTCTCTGTGTATGTACTTATGTGCTTATGAATGTTTGCTTCATATGTATGCATTTGCTTTTGAATATGCCGTGTATATGATTTCAGGGGTTTACTGAAGTCTGTGATAGAAGAGAATGAGTTTTAATTGTTTCTCTGTTTGAGCCAAGAGATTCCTGCATAGAGTGCAGTTGAATTCCTCCGCATAGAGTGCGTTGAGGGGGCTCAGCAGTTAAGCTCTCATTCTCGTTCACCCAAAAGTTGAATTGGGTCGAGGAAGTCGTGCCGGAGAAGTGCAGGTTGGATAGAAGTCTCAGCAATTTGCCTGAGCAAAGGGAACCAGGGATTTCTGTGACTGCGAGTGTACAGAGTCCGTGTGACTTCAACACTTCGAGAGCTGTTGGAGGTCTGTTGAGAAACTCGTGGGTGAAATCTCTGAAGGATTCAGAGAAATTAAGCTCAGGAGAGATAGTTCTTTTCCATTTCGGTGGGAACAAACTTGTGCGAAGACTCGAGCAGGAGGAGCTTTGGAGCAAGCAAAATCCTTGAGAAGGAGAGGCGACAGCCAGGGATCGCAGAGGAGAATCGCGAAATCCTGCTGACCAGTGGATCGGAGAAAAGTTGCGCGAGGTTTAGTACATAAGTGCAGGAGGAAGGACCAACACTCATCGGGGTTCGGCGTTCGGCGTTTGGCGAGGGAAGAGTTTCATACTCTTCGAAATCGCGAGTAGCGATTTCTCGAGTTAATCGGGGCCGTCGATTGTGACAAGGACAGGTGGCACGAGATCCTGGGGAGTCGGGATTCGTCACTTCGGCGGTTTCATAGTCGAAAGGGACTACGGAGGAATAGCGAAACTCCGAGTTGCGACGGGTCCCACAGGGACAGCGTGGGCATTAACACGTGGTATCGCATATCGGCATTCGAGGTTTTGTGAGGCGAGCAAATCGCGACACTTCATGTGCCGATTTCCCGATAGGGAAATCCCCGATATATGGGACCGTTGACTGTTGACTCATCGACATTCAGGGATTTGAATTGCACGAGAACGTGCACACAGGGTTCGGGATAGCGCGAACACCAATTCCCCAATTTGCGAAGGGGAGATCGCTGAAGGACATACCTGTGGGAAAGGAACTTCCGACGAGGGAGTTGAAGAGCATTTGACTCTTCGGGCCTGGGTGAAAGAAGGTCCTGGTGTGAGCGGGTTGGACCGTGAGGGTCGCGAGATACCTGCAATCAATCGGTCCTCCAAGCACGTGGACTAATTCATACAGGGCTTAGTCTTTCATTTAAGCAACAATTATAACTACCACAGTTCTATCAACCCATACATATATAGACAACATTACAACAATCCATTTCATTCATTCCCTGGACTTATGCAGCCCTTTAACAAGATTCTACCATTTCAGCCATTTACATTGAGATTTAGCTATCAATGCAGGTCAACATATTCCCACTCCTGTAGGAGTAGCTATCATTCCAACAAAGTAAAAAATATAATTCTTCTATTGTAAATCAACATGTAAATTTTTTGTTGTAAGAAATCTGAAAACAAAACTTCAATCTACAATCCTTCTTCTTAAGGAACCTATGCAACTACTAATTAATATTTTCATGCAAAAAAACCTTTCCAACATGCTCATCTTAGACTTGGTATATCAATCCTATGATTGACCTCTGGCCCATCCAGGCCTAGTGTTTGAATCTTTGCTCTAATACCATTTTGTAACACACCCACCCCCTAACCCTTTCCTTAGGCTRGTGGGGCGTACCAATTTCCTATTTATCTTTTCTCAAACCACCTTTCTTAATTACCCCTCGAGATCTAAATCTGACCTCATAATMCAATTCTTCTCTTAAAGAGCTTTCCAACAACCATCACAACATTCAAAACCGAGCTCGGGATCAAAATTTATGGCCTTCTGAAGTTTTTAGGCCATCTTCCACCATCTCTATCTCACCGTCACATGGCACCCACATGGATCCACGTCACTTGTGTCATCCAACATGGCACTAACGAGTCAAAACACGTCACCCTCTAGCATGACACACACAACCAAGGGATGGCAAACACGTAGCAATATCAACAATGGGATTTAAGGGGCAGTTTCAAAGCTGAACTAGACACCAAGCACCGGGCTCCCACAGATCCCAACAACACTCACCACCCAAGTATTTCTAGTGGTCAATATTCCGATGGTCTGGTCCCCGGGCCATACCCTAACCGGGACATACACCCACCAGGGCCCTCGGCTCACCGGGTAGTTGGATCTATCGAATCTCCCACACTTGACACTACCTAAAATATTTCCAATATCTGTTTATATGGGGTAGAGAATCCTTCATCAACTTTATTCCAAGAGATCAATGGCTAGGATGTCTCGGCCTCCGAGATCCGATGGCTAGGATCTATCCCTGACTCGAAAGGCACGTAAGGGTAGCTGGTCCAACTGGCACCCGAGACATGTAGACCTGACATGGCATGCCATCGACATGACATGTCATGACTTAACCTGACATTAGGCTGATGTGGCACTAACACATGACCGATGACGTGTCATGACACATGCAACTGACATCATCACATCCTCCTGTCTCATACAAAACTTTGCTCTGAAACTTCAATTTACCTTGACACGTGGCACCTCATCCTCTTGATACGTGGACCAACCATTGCACAACACATGGCTTGACGTGGCATTACACGTCATCACAAGGTATAAGGCTCCTCCAATCAGGTGCTGACACCTATCCAAATCTCGATGACTCGACTATGTCATCATGAGGTCATCGACATGTACTCTACCTTCCTCCGCTCACAAACTAACAAGGGAAGTGTTAGAACTCTTCTTAGAACCTTTCCCAACCGGGCACTGGGATATTAGGAAAGAAACAAAGGGAAAAGAGGCTTCGGAAAACTCCAGGGCTCCGATACTCTGGGGCGATGTACTCCATCCTGAGCTTACTACACAATATCTACGACCAAGATCTGACAACTAGAAATCGAGGGCGCCAACCCAAGATGTTATGCTCGACAAGGCCCACACTTGACTCACCCACAAACCAGATGTCGACAAGTGTCATTCCTCATGGCACTCTAGCCAGCGCACTGGCACGATACGTCATGTCGATGTCATCCTCTCTCTCTCCTCAATTATAAACGCAAGGGTATGGAACCGTGTGTTGGAACTTAGCCCCACTGACACAAGGACTTAACGAGGCCTATGCAATAAGTCCCTTCGGTGATTCGACTATATGATAACCTAGTTAACTGGGGATTCACTTTCGGTTCCTAACTATTCGATGACGATTAGACAACTGGGGTTATTCTCCCCTCCAATCTGATAGCTAACGTTCACCCCGAGTTTAAACAAGGATTTTTAATATGTAAGCAGTCCATCCTCAGACGGTCGAGATCAAACCTCCCCTCCAGATCAATGACCATCAATCACTCCAAGTAAAAAGAGGGGTTCGAACGATTAAGGCTCATTCTTGGACTTAGCAGTCCCACAACCTTTCACTGTGTCTTCATGCATGGGATTTCAACATACTCCCACTGCTTTTAACCCATCCACATCATTGTCAGTTAATTAATTTACCAATTAAAAGGAGATCAAATTATCCCACTCAACTCATATTTAATATTTATTCAATCCTTAACTTAAGCATCTATCTCCCTTTCATAGGAAAGCCCATGTATAGTAGGTATGCTACTAGGTATACAAGAAACATAAACACACAACCATTCATTCTCTTTATCGATTCTGGCCCACTATCATGCATTTACTTCCATTACATCAACATGGAGTGTTTTATCCTTCAGAACAAACTACAAAGTTCTTATATTCAAATGTGCTAAGCCTGCACAATTCTTACAGTTCCACCATTATTTACGCACACAGACTTGCCAATGAAACAAGCACTCAATCCATCAAACAAGCTTACACATTTATAGATGCATATACAAGCACCAACAATTCATTTTGTTTAGTTACATAGAACACATATAATACTTATTAGTTTACAAGTTGTAGGTATCCCAACTTATTGTGGGTGAGCATTTTTTCACCCAACCATAGGCTTTGTTGCTCAATCACTTCAGCAGCTTGCTACCCCCGTGCCAGGCCATGATACCACCAGGAGACTCTCACAATTGACTCGACGAGTCAAGAAATGGATCGGGAAGGTTACTCTCCTTCACTCCTCTGGCAACAACAAAAGTTTCCCTCTTCCCACTGAGCTCGAGACCTCCATGGGGTTTATCAGATGCCTTCCCAACTAGATATGCTCTATACAAGAGAGTCCTTTTCACAACTGCATTGTCCCTCAACGCTATCCCCTTCTAGTGTCAATTTTTTTTCAGCAAGCATCAAGCCCACAACCCTCTTTTTCTCCAGTCTATATTTGGGCCTTCTCTGCTCCATAGTGATCATTTGTGACTTGGGAAAGCTTTTTGATTTTCTCAGGAAAACTTCTCAGTTTCTTCTCCGCTACTCAGAGCTAAGTGGGTGTACTCCTTATCTGCTCCTGCACGAGCATTTTTCTTCCATTGCACGAGCTCTGTTTCTGTTCCCCCCACTCTCCTCTTGCGAGCACCATTTATTTTCATGCCATTTCTTTCTAAAACAAGAACTCTCTGCTCCTACACCCACCTGTGAATTCTCTTGCATCCCCCGTAATACTTCCTTTTCTTATGTGAGAAGTATTTGGGTCAATCTGGGAAACGAGGTGGTGATACTCTATCCATCCAACTCTGCATACCTACATTCATTAGGGGTGGTTGGTTGTTCAACTACCAACCCTCTCTCATTAATTGATTTGCTTCAGTTGTAGGCTAGAGGAATTATGGTTATTTCCTCCACATCATTCATTAAGGTGGCTTGGGGTCTTTTGTAAATGAATCCCCTTTTCTTCCCCCTCGCTAATCCCTCTTGTGGTATCATGGCCAGTGTGCGCACTCCACCCATCAGTGAGTTGTGCGACATTTTCCAATTAACAAAAGTACATTTACAATGTTTATATGCCATGGCAAGACAATCATTAGTCATGATTAATTACACATAGTCAGGGGTTTGAAAATGGGGTGTTACACTCCCTCTACTAGAAGTCATACTATACTCAATTTAGTTCCATCGCCTACAATGAATCTAGCATAATGTCACTAGTATTAATATCTAATTAATTATAGTTGATAGTATTGATGCTTGGAGCATCTAAATCTCTAGAGTGTTCAAGAATCCAGTGCTATTGTTCCAATTGCACCTTCATTCATTGTAATTGTGACCATGGGATGTAAAGTATAGTTACTATTGCAAGAGAAGTATCACTCATGATAACATTTTATATATATTCTTGCAACAACAATCCATCATGGAGAACAACATCAATTAACAAAGAGGATGTGTTTCACTACTAATTCCAAGTTTTCACGCCTTGATATTAAATTGTCAATTTGTAACATTGTTGAACATCCAAATGAATATAGAAAATCAAAGCCCTAAAATCCATAATTCTTTCGATCATTCTTTTGCATCTTATAACCCTTATAAATTTCCACCCCCAAGCCCCTATGCAAGCAAAGAATGACCATGCGACAAAACATGACAAGGGAGTATCAAATTTTCATATTAAGATAGTTGCAAGATGTGCAAGATCTATTGAAGGAGGCTCGAGTAAAATCACAGAAGGATTTGGTATAATCACAACAACTTAAGGAGGATTTCTACAAATTTAGGTAGAGTTATATCATTGACGAGACATATCATGTCATACAAGGAGAGTATATCGATGAAATAGAGGCTCAATATGATTTAGAGGATGATTGTGATAACTGGTATGTGGATAGTTTCCATTTATGGGAAGATAACTACTTTCACCTTCTATTTGACAACTCTACTCCACATTATGCAGAGAAAATCATCGAGGGTAATCAAAAGGACATTATAATTAATAGTGCTCAACTTGCATATTCTCCAATGGTGTTGTTCCTTCCAAATCCACATCAAACCGTTTACAACTATGTGGAGAATATTTTGGACATGGATGGTTCTACTTATTTGGATCCACATGATTGTGGTGGAAATTGGGAGAGCAATATTCAACCATTCATCACACCCAATAGTCATCAATTAGGACATAATCTAAACAACTAGACATGGGACACATGCTTATGGTGGAGCCTATTGCACTGTTGTAGCATCTAGGGCAGTACTTGTACATGGCACCATGGATTATGGATGTGCTTCCAAGATAACTTTAGCATTGTGGTCAGCATGTGTTTTCCTTGTAGTGGAGGTTCTTGTGGAGGTTTTAGTGTTACAAGATTTGACAAAATTTTCAAAAAACCTCCGCTATTTTTAGCGAAGGTTTTAATGGATGTTCTATATAACTACATTTTTTTGGAGTAGTGGAGGTTTTTTTTTGGTGCTTGTATTGGTAAAACACATCGATGTGGTAGTAAGTAACCAACACTGGTGCAGTATTAAGTAACCGACACCAATGCATAAACAAAAATAAAAGCATCGGTGCTCTTATCATTATTATGCACCGGTTCCACCTTTTATGTTGTGTGCAACATTAGTGATTTTTGAGTTTATGTATGCATTGGTCCGTATTGTTTTTGTATGCAACATCGATGCTCGTATAAATATTATGCACCAGATCGTTCTTTTTGTTTTATGGCACATCGAGGCTCGTATAATTTGTACACGTAAGTGCCTATATCACACCAGAGGGTAGTGAAAAATCAAATATTTTAGGTGAGATGTCGACGCCATTCTTTGTTACTAAGAATTGGTACATATATTATATGTAAAGCCTCAGTGCAAATATCATTTGTAAAAAAATGGTGTGTATTGTAATTATGCGCACCGTAATATTTTGAAAAGACAAATATAATCATACGTTATGTCCTTTAAAGCAATGGTGCTTTTTCACAATTTTTAGCATCGAAGCTTCAATGTAATTAATAGGCAGTGGTGCATATAACTCATAAAACACATCGTTTTCTATAGTATGGCACACATTGTTTAGTGAGTTCAAAAGAATACAGTGCACCGATATGTATATATTTTAACTAATTTTTTTTTTACAAATTTTCAATTAAACATCTCGAAATCAAATATTTTTTACAATAATATTGATTTTTATATTTTATATTGTGTTTTGATATAATGATTGCATAAATACATTGTCCAAAAAATTACACCTATGTTATTTGTAACAATATAATTATTTGTAACAATGTAAACCATCCATATATTAATTAATCAACAACGCAACATTTCACAACATTTGACAATACAATAAAATAAGAAACTTGTTTTATTATATATGAATAAGAGACACATTGTCATACATAATGGGACAACTTAAAGGTCTACAATAATCAAAATGAAACCAATATTTAATCATTACACTTATTGGTAACATGTCCTCATGCAATTGCGACAATATGTCAAGTACATTAAACAAAATCCCCGATTTTCACACACAAATATTCCAAAACATACAACTTGTAGTAACATCCAATTATATTGATAATCATTCATCACTTGAACTGTTGTCATCGCTCGAGCTACGTGCATACCTTGTTTCTTCATCATCTGTAGGTAATATTGTACTTTGGTTATTTAACCTAATGTTTTTTTTTATCAGCTTGTTTTTAATGTTCCACCTCTTTAACTTCCATCTACAAGCATAGAAATAAAATGTAATAAATATATCTACTTTTATATATATAGTAGAATATACATGATTGCATAAAGAAAAAAACACACTATAGCAGTGAATGTTTTATAAATGATACACATTCTTTCGAAGCCATGCTACATGTCGTCTCTAAAAATCTATTTTGTTAGCTGCACTCCATACTTTGTTTCCTGTATGTTTGATACATCATGAGAAAGCACAACCGATATAATTAATATCAAGGTTTCTTGTTGTTCAATTAATTATAAAACAAGGGAAGCTAAACAACATAGCTACTTACAAATAGTTCAATTACACCTTGACACGTCAACACATACTCACAACCCATACTTAACCCAATGTATATCAATTCGTGAGTTGGCTCTTCTTTGTATGTTAGCACCTATTAGAAGACATCGATGGACAAGTGTAAATCAATTATTTAAATAAAAAGACTACAACAAACATGAAATCTTAAGTAAGGCCGAAAACATAAGCATTCACAAACTTTGTGATCAACCCTTTTATTTCTCATCGTCATGTCTTTTTTTTCATGTGGTTCACGACACCGGATATCGGTGCTCGCTACGTCCATAGAAACCTCCCTAGAATCCGCAAGAGAACATAGGGAGGGCGGGTATTTTGGAATATTGGGGGCTCAACAACAAGAACATCTTATAGACCCATTTAAGGGCACAACATGTCACTTACAAGGAATTGAACCTAGGTGGGGAGGGTAACAATCATTCCTCCCAACCACCCAAGCTACATCCAATGGACCTCGTCGTCATGTCTTATGTGATGAATGGGTTCCATTTTTTTTTTCTTTTCTGCAACAAAACATTTGAAAATTAGTATTTCGTGTGATAATTAAATTCAATTTCTTAATTAGGTAATTAGATCACATTTGTTCTTTGGTTGTGAGCTCTACAATTTCGAATCCCAAACTCTATTTTTCAATGACAACTCGTTCTGCAAGGGGAGATCCCTCTCCCCCTCCGCCTCCTCCTGGATAGACATTGAGGTGTTATGATCCCTTATGGGCTTGACACTAAAATATGCTAAGGCATCCCCATCCAAGTTTGTGAAGTAGATTGACGAGATCCCGAATGTTCCAGTGCACACCTCTTCTTCCAAAAACTTAGCTCTTCGATCTGCATCAAATGGTCTAGTGGGGAAATTTATAGGGATCTAGCCCTCCCCAAGAGTAGTAGCAAGTTGGTGGATCAAAGCTCAGAACCCCTTATTAAAGGGAAGGCTGCATCATCATTTTATGGTAAGTTTTTTTTGTGTGTTTTTGTTCGAACTCAAGGAAGATAAAGATCTCATCTTTCGTAGTGGTCTTTATTTCATGGGATCAAGGGGTATGTACTTGAATCACCGGATGCCTGATTTCAGTTCTGAAAATGACATTCCGTCAGTAGTTCTGGTCTGGGTTAGGCTGCCTTTCCTCCCATATCATTGTTGGACAGACGAAACCATTCGTAACATAGGAAATACTCTGGGAAGGTATATCGATCGTACAGAACCACGGGAGGGACAACAGGCCTGTGCAAGAATTTATGTTGAGGTAGATTTGGAAAAAGGTTTGTCGGAAGCAATTCAGTTAACCCTAGATGAATAGAATCATATACAATAGGTACACTACAAGCAACTTCCCTTCAAGTGTAAAGATTGTCATGAATATGGACATTTCACAAAATCTTGCCCCAAGTCACAAGTTTCTCAACAACCACACGAGGATCAAGAGTAATGAAAAACTCAGAAAAGAAAGAGGGGATATGGTAGATTTGGTCAGGTCCCCCTCGGACCTTCGTAAGAACAACCAGAATCAGGAGTGTTTACGGCTCCCCCCTCTCCTCAAAGTAGGGGAAATGCCCCTGGGTCCAGTAACAATAGGTATGTGGCACTAACAGATCTCGAGGATGCCATGGAGGAGACTCAAGAAAATATGATAGTGGACATAGCTATCCCTAAATGAGATCCAGATCAACCCCAAAGTGGGAAGAAATCTACTACAATAGTCACCCCATAGAAGGTGCCAGTCTTAGAAATGGGCACTAGCTCAAGATATGGAATCCATGTTGTATTGGAGGAAGAGTTGCAGGAGGAATCTAATGAATAAATAGATCATGAGACTGAAGTCCCTATTATAATAAAGAAGTCGTGGCACATGTCTAGTCGAAAGAAAAGGGAGGAAACAACAAACAAGGAAAAAGAATTGGGACTAGAAATGACGGTGGAAGGCACCTTTAAGAGGGACCCCAAAGGATCTAAGGGAGTAAGCGATGTCATTTCCCCTAAAGGGGGGGCCACAAAATCATCAGGTAAATAATGAAACTAGTCTCCTGGAATTGTAGGGGATTGGAAAGCAAGGAAAAATTAGAATCAATCAGACATTTAATAGAATAAGAAAGACCTCAAATCCTTCTACTCCAGGAGACAAAAATGAAGGACCAGGTAGTCCTTCAAGAAAACAAGTATATTTGGAAGAACAACATGTGTTTAGCAATCAACTCGCGAGGGGCCTCTAGCGGTATCTACACGCTCTGACAACCCCACCAATATCAACTAGTGGCATCTAAGGAATCTCTTCACTGGTTGTCAGTCAAGTTGACCCATCTTCTTTCAGGTAAGCATTTTATTATAGTTAATGTGTATTTGCCTAATCAACACCGAGAAAAAATGGATTGTTGGAGATCGTTGTTAGAAATGTCGGAGTCTGAGTCAGTAGAAAATATAATCATTATTGGTGACTTTAACACCACTCTGCACCATTGGGAAAAGAGGAGGGGGGGGGGTTAGTAGTGAGGGATTCCTCTAGAGAATACTTAGAAGATCTCATCTCCTCTATGGATCTGTTTGATGTAAAGCCCTCCAAAGGGGTGTTCACCTGGTCTAATCGTAGATTGGTTCCAAGGCATATTGTTGCAAGGTTGGATTATTTCCTGATAAATAGTGCCTTCCTCACAGAACCATCGGTTCTAGTTTCACAGATCCTCCCATGGGTGAGCTCAGATCATAAGCCCATTTCCATAACCTTTTTAAACAAGAAGAATTTGGGTCCCGTTCCCTTCCTCTTTAATCCCTTGTGGCATGATCATCCTTCCTTTTTGCCTCTTTTCCTTTCCTCTTGGAGTCCTTGGATAGTGGGTTCCCTTGTTTATATTTGGGAGCAAAAATTCATCAGATTAAAAAATGCTATAAAGGAGTGGGTAAAATCTTCTTTCAAGGCACCTTAGAAAGAAATAATTCATCTTAGGGGGTAGTTGGAAGACATTGGGAATAAGTTGGAGCACTAAGAGGTAACAACATCACTTATACAAGAAGAAGAAAAATATCAAAAGAAGATCTAAGAGATAATGAGGAAAGAAGAGGAAACTTGGAGACTAAAATCTCATTGTCTGTGGCTACAAGAAGGAGACAAGAACTCGTCTTTTTTTCACAAACAATTCAGTGTAAGAAAAGGACAGAATTTAGTGGGAGAAATTCATCCTGAAGACAATTCCATTCTCACCTCATTTGAAGAAATAAAATTTGTTTCTTTGGCACACTTTTCAAATCTATACATGGAGAAAGGACTAGTAGACAGAGAGATAAAGGAAAAATAACTCTCATTTATCCCCACACTAGTAATAGAAAGTGACAATGAAGACTTAACAAAGAGAGTGACTGAGGTAGAGGTATGGTCTGATCTCACCCAATTTGAACCAAATAAGGCTCCAAGTCCAGATGGATTCACAACGCACTTCAACAAAAAATGTTGGGAGATTGTAAAACATGACCTAGTTCGAATGATTCAATATGTACAAAAGTCAAGGAAAGTGGGTGGGTTACAAATTCAACCTTTCTAGCCTTAATTCATAAAGAAAGAAAAACAATATTGTTCTAAAGATTCAAACCCAACTCTCTATGTAATGTTTCATATAAGATCATTTCCACGATCATAGCCTCTAGAATACAAAAGTTGCTTCCAAAGCTAATATCCCCTACCTAAGGAGGTTTTGTGGCACAAAGACAAAATTGGGATAACAATGTGCAAGTCCAAGAGGTGATTCACTCACGCAAGCTCGGAGGAGATAGGGGAATGGTGATCAAGATTGATATGGAAAATGCATTTGATCGAGTCTGACATAGTTTCCTTATAGGAGTTTTAGAGAAATTTGGATTTCATTCTTCTCTCATCAAATGGATTGTAGCATGTATAAGTCAGACATGGATAGCCCCATTTATTAATGGAGGAACCTTAAGATTCTTGCAAGCCTCCAGAAGATTAAGACAAGGATGTCCTTTATCACCTCTTCTATATATATTGATGGCAAAAGTTCTCGGTAGAAGGCTAGAACAAGAAAGAAGATGTGGAGGTATCGCAGGTATCAAAATTGCAGGAGGGGTAAAAAAAATAAACCATTCGCAATTTACAGATGATATATTACTTCATGGAGGTGCATCTATAGTAATTGCAAGAAGATTTAAATTGGTGTTGGATCAATTTCTTTCTATTACAGGTGGGATGGTAAATTCACACAAATGTTATTTTTATGCTTGGAATACTAATGCTCACTCTCTTGTTGTCATCTCAAGGATTCTGCGATTTCCCTTAGTTATGAATTGGAGGTCATTCAAGCATCTGAGCATCCCTATATGTTTGAACTCTCCGTCTGTAGTGGATTGGTTCAACATCACATCTAGGATCAAAAGAGAAATTTCTCAATGGGGGGTTCTTTGGCTAAATCTGGCTAGTATAATGGTTCTACTCAAGGTCGTCCTCTAGGCCCTCCCTGTGTATCAATATTCCTCATTGCTTTCCCCTCATAGTGTTAAAAGAGAAATTGCCAGACAAATAAGAAAATTTCTCCCGTAAGGGGAAAAAACCAATACGAGAAAGTTTCATCTAATCAACTGGAAGATAGTAAGGGCACCTAAAAGGCATGGTGGATTAGGAATAAAGGACCCCTCTCTTACCAATATATCATTGGGAGTGAAGCTGTTGTGGAGAATGATAACATGGGACTATTCAAACTGGAAGAATACTTTGGTAAACAAATACTTTCAGTGAGATCGTTTCAAACGTGTGGAACTCTCCATTGGCGCAAGTTATGGATTCCCTATTTGGAAATTACTATGAGTAGTGTTACCCTTGATCCAAATTCAACTTACATGGATTCCAGAAAATGGGAAAAATTAAGAATTTCAGAAGATAAATTCATGAATAGACCCCCTTTGTTGCGATAAAGCAATTTGCTCCAAATCATGGAGTGGTTGACTGCAAATGATAAAATCTAATTAAATGATATTTCTACTTAGGATCCAGATGTACTTTGGTGAGGGTGGAATCTAGGGAACATTTCGAAGACTCTTAAAAATCAGGCAGAGCTCATGTTTATACACCTACATGGCATTGCCCCTAACCATCAGGAGGATCCATATATTATAGGATCGAGAACTCAAGGATATTCAGTCCGTAGAGGGTATGAAACCCTATTGTCACAATCAAACATCCATCCCAAAAATTCTCTGTGGAATAACATTTGGCATTTAGATGCCCCCTTGAAAATAATTTTTCTATGTTGGACATTACTGCATGGAAAAATCCCGACTAGTGAAAATTTTAGTCGGAGGGGGATTAAGGGCCCCTCCATATGTGTATTCTATAAAAATAATATTGAATCCATTCTTCATATGTTCTTGGAATGGCCGACAGTTTTAGAAATATGGAAGGGTCTTCTCCAAGACATGCTCAACAAGGTAAATTGGCCAAATTCAGTTCATGAACTATTGTGGTCATGGGATAAACTTTATCAAAAGACCTTCTAGAATAAACCATTATTCAAGATAATATGGATGTCCCTTCCCAAATACACATGCTGGAAAATCTAGTTAGCCAGAAACAGACGTGTCTTCAAGGAAGAGAATTTTAGTATATATAGAGTCATCAATACAACAAAATCTCAGTTGACTGAATACATGAATTCTCGGAGAATGAAGCTATCAACACAACAGAGGCTAGACGAAATGGGGAAAAGTTGGTTGGACAACCTCCAGATTTAGTTTCATCCAACTAAAGGACTATGGGAGACCATGTCGCTTGAGCATAGAATATTTAGAAAGAAAACTCACACATACACCTACCTCCATGCAGACTCCCACTACCACCCCTCTCAGAAAATGGGGGTTCTTAATACCCTAGCCATAAGAGCAACAAGAATTTCTGATACGGAACATAGTAAAGAAGAGATAGACCATCTAAGTAAGGTTTTTAAAAGCATAATCTACAGAGACAAAGACATTAGGAAGGCAATGGAAAGGAAATGGAAAGGAAAGAAAGAAGGACTCGAACTCACAATGAGAAGACCCCCAACATGAAGGATTTTTATTCCCTACATCCATGGGGTCACAGATAAGATTGCAAGTATCTTGAAAAGAAAAGATATTACGACTTATTTCAAATCCATGACTACTATTAAACAAAGAATGAGGTTCGTATAAGACCCTATTGACCATCGACAGGGGAAAGGTATCTACAAAGTCTCTTCCTCTTGTGGGAAATGTTACATTGGTGAGACCGGACGATTGTTTCAGATAAGGATAAAGGAACACAGAGCAGACATTATAAATGAGAGTATTCACATCTCAGCCTTGGTAGAACATTCTCTCAAAACCAAGCATCATGTCTGCCTTGAGGGTACCAATATCCTCACAAACGAAGATCGATACAACAAAAGACGCATCAGAGAGGCCCTAGAAATAATCAAGCACCCCAACAACATGAAAAGAGATGGTGGCCTTGAGGTGAGTAGCTATTGTCACCCCTTGATAAACCAACTAAAGGACTTTGGTAGACCAGGTCGCTTGGGCATAGAGTCTTTAGAAAGAAAAATCACACATACTACCTCCATTCAGACTCCCACCACCACCCCTCTCAGAAAATGGGGTTCTCAATACCCTATCCATAAGAACAATAAGAATATCTTATAAGGAACATATTAAAGAAGAGATAGATCATCTAACCAAGGTTTTTAAAAGAATAGGCTATAGAGACAAAGACATCAGGAAGGCAATGGAAAAGAAAGAAAGAAGGACTTGGCCTCACAATGAGTAGACCCCAACATGAAGGCTTTCCTTCCCTACATCCATGGGGTCACGAATAAGATTACAAGGATATTGAAACGAAAAGAGATTATGACTTCTTTCAAACCCATGACTACTATCAAACAAAGAATGAGGTCAGTAAAATACCCTATTGACCATCGACAGGGGAAAGGTATCTACAAAGTCTCTTGCTCTTGTGGGAAATGTTACATTGGTGAGACTGGATGATATTTTAAGATAAGGATTAAGGAACATGAACCAGACATTAGAAATGAGCGTATGCACACCTCATCCTTGGCATAACATTCTCTTAAAACCAAGTATCATGTGTGCCTTAAGGATACCAAGATCCTCACAAAAGAAGACCACTACTACAAAAGACGCATCAAAGAGGCCATATAAATAATCAGTCACCCCAACAACATGAATAGATATGGTGGCCTTGAGGTAAGTAGATTTTGGCACCCCTTGATAAACCAACTAAAGGACTCTCATAGACTGGGTTGCTTGGGCATAGAGTCTTTAGAAAGAAAACTCACACAGAAAGCTACCTCCATGCAAACTCCCACCACTACCCCTCTCAAAAAATGGGGGTTCTCAATACCCTAGCCATAAGAGCAGCAAGAATCTCTGATAAGGAAAATATTAAAGAAGAGATAGACCACCTAACCAAGGTTTTTAAAAGCACAGGCTATAGAGACAAAGACATCAGGAAGGCAACAGAAAAGAAAGAAGGAAGGACTCGACCTCACAATGAGCATACCCCCAACATGAAGGCTTTCCCTCCCTACATCTATGGGGTCACGGATAAGATTGCAAGGATATTGAAAAGAAAAGAGATTATGAATTCTTTCAAACCCATGACTACTATAAAACAAAGAATGAGGCCCATAAAAGACCCTATTGATTATCGATAGGGGAAAAGTATCTACAAAATCTCTTGCTCTTGTGGGAAATGTTACATTGGTAAGACCGGACAATCGTTTTAGAAAAGGATCAAGGAACATGAAGCGAACATTAGAAATGAGTGTATGTGCACCTCAGCCTTGACAAAACATTCTCTTAAAACCAAGCATCATGTGTGCCTTGAGGATACCAAGATCCTCACAAAAGAAGACCACTACTACAAAAGACACATCAAAGAGGCCATAGAAATAATCAAGCGCCCCAACAACATGAATAGAGATGGTGGCCTTGAGGTAAGTAGCTTTTGGCACCCCTTGATAAACCAACTAAAGGACTCTGGTACACTGGGTTACTTGGGAATAGAGTCTTTAGAAAGAGAACTCACACATACAACTACCTCCATAGAGATTCCCACCACTACCCCTCTCATAAAATTGGGGTTCTCAATACCCTAGCCATAAGAGAAACAAGAATCTATGATAAAGAACATATTAAAGAAGAGATAGACCACCTAACCAAGGTTTTTAAAAGCATATCCTATAGTGACAAAGACATCAGGAAAACAATGAAAAATAAAGAAGGAAGGACGCGACCTCACAATGAGCATACCCCCAACATGAAGGCTTTCCTTCCCTACATCCATGGGGTCACAGATAAGATTGCAAGGATATTGAAAAGAAAGTAGATTACGAATTCTTTCAAACCCATGACTACTGTCAAACAAAGAATGAGGCACATAAAAGACCCTATTGATTATCGACAAGGGAAAGGTATCTACAAAATCTCTTGCTCTTGTGGGAAATGTTACATTGGTGAGACCGAACAATCGTTTCAGATAAGGATTAGGGAACATGAAGCAAACATTAGAAATGAGTGTATGAACACCTCAGCCTTGACAAAACATTCTCTTAAAACCAAGCATCATGTGTGCCTTGAGGATACCAAGATCCTCACAAAAGAAGACCACTACTACAAAAGACACATCAAAGAGGCCCTAAAAATAATCAAGCACCCCAACAACATGAACACAGATGGTGGCCTTAAGGTAAGTAGATTTTGGCACCCCTTTATAAACCAAATGAAGGACTCTGGTAGACCAGGTCACTTGGGAATAAAGTCTTTTGAAAGAAAACACGCACAAACAACTACCTCCATGCAAATTCCCATCACCACCCCTCTCAGAAAATAAGGGTTCTCAATACCATAGCGATAAAAGCAACAAGAATCTCTGATAAGGAACCTATTAAAGAAGAGATAGACCATCTAACCAAGGTTTTTAAAAGCATAGGCTATAGAGACAAAGACATCATGAAGGCAATGGAAAAGAAAGAAAGAAGGACTCGACCTCACAATGAGCATACCCCCAAGTTGAAGGCTTTCGTTCCCTATATCCATGGGGTCATGAATAAGATTGCAAGGATCTTGAAAATAAAAGAGATTACGACTTATTTCAAACCCACGACTATTATCAAACAAAGAATGAGGTTCGTAAAATACCCTATTGACCATTGACGGGGGAAAGGTATCTACAAAGTCTCTTCTCTTGTGGGAAATGTTACATTGGTGAGACCAGACAATTGTTTCAAATAAGGATCAAGGAACATGAAGCAGACATTAGAAATGAGTGTATGTGCATCTCAACCTTGGTGGAACATTCTATTAAAACCAGGCATCATGTGTGTCTTGAGGATACCAAGATCCTCACAGAAGAAGACCACTACTACAAAAGACACATCAGAGAGGCTCTGGAAATAATCAAGCACCCCAACAACATGAACATATATGGTGGCGTTGAGGTAAGGAGCATTTGGCACCCCTTTATAAACCAATTAAAGGACTTTGGTTGACAAACTCTCTTGGGCATAGAGTCTTTAGAAAGAAAACTCACACATACAACTACCTCCATGCAGACTCCCACCACCACCCCTCTCAGAAAATGGGGGTTCTCAATAACCTAGCCATAAGAGCAACAAGAATCTCTAATAAGGAACACATTAAAGAAGAGATAGACCATCTAACCAAGGTTTTTAAAAGCATAATCTATAGAGATAAAGACATCAGGAAGGTAATGGAAAGGAAAGAAAGAAAGACTCGACCTCACAATGAGTAGACCCCCAACATGAAGGATTTTCTTTCCTACATCCATGGGGTCACAGATAAGATTGCAAGGATCTTGAAAATAAAATAGATTACGACTTATTTCAAACCCATGTCTACTATCAAACAAAGAATGAGGTTCAGAAAAGACCCTATTGATTATCGATAGGGGAAAGGTATCTACAAAGTCTCTTCCTCTTGTGGGAAATGTTACATTGGTGAGACCGGACGATTGTTTCAGATAAGGATTAAGGAACACGAAACATACATTAGAAATGAGAGTATGCACACCTCAACCTTGGCAGAACATTCTCTTAAAACCAAGCATCAGGTGTGCCTTAAGGATACCAAGATCCTCACAAAAGAAGACCACTACTACAAAAGACGCATCGGAGAGGCCCTAAAAATAATCAAGCACCCCAACAAAATGAACAAAGATGGTGGCCTTGAGATAAGTAACTTTTGGCACTGCTTGATAAACCAACTAATGGACTATGGTAGACCAATTCACTTGGGTATAACGTCTTTAGAAAGAAAAATCACACAAACAACTACCTCCATGTAGACTCCCATCACCACCCGTCTCAGAAATGGGGTTCTCAATACCTAGCCATAAGAGCAGCAAGAATCTCTGATAAGGAACATATTAAAGAAGAGATATACCATCTAACCAATGTTTTTAAAATCATAGGCTATAGAGACAAATACATCACGAAGGAAATGGAAAAGATAGAAAGAAGGACTCGGCCTCACAATGAGTAGACCCCCAACATGAAGGCTTTCCTTCCCTAAATCCATGGGGCATGAATAAGATTACAAGTATCTTGAAAAGAAAGGAGATCACGACTTCTTTCAAACCCATGACTACAATCAAACAAAGAATGAGGTCTGTAAAAGAACGTATTGACCATCGACAGTGGAAAGGTATCTACAAAGTCTCTTTCTCTTGTGGGAAATGTTACATTGGTGAGACTGGACGATCGTTTCATATAAGGATTAAGGAACGTGAAGCAGATAATAGAAATGAGTGTATGCGCACCTCAACCTTGGTAGAACATTCTCTTAAAACCAAGCATCATGTGTGCCTTGATGATCCAGGTGGATATTGGTGGCCACCCACCTATTCCAACTGGCTCCTCTTGACAGTTTTTAGTTCAACACGTTCTTTTGTACCTCTTTGTAATTATGGGTTCTACACTTCTAAGGTTGTCTGAATCCCTACACATCTTCCAGGTGGATACTGGTGGCCTCCCACCTAATCCAACTGGCTTATTTTGTATGTTTTCATGTCAGCACATCTTGTTGTACTTCCAGGTTCGCTTTGGGGTCCTAAACAATGTTTTTCTGGCTCGCCATAGTCAAACTATAAACAGAGTCAAATTTTGACGGTGTAATGTGTAGTTCTCTAAAACACCTTCCCAACGGGCCATCACACGCCTAAAACGAAGGTCGTATGCAAAAGTTACGACCCCAGGAAGTTGAGGTACCAACTTACCCATAAGGGCCCACATAACTTTTGGTGTTCCATCTCCTAGGGTTAGGTTTTTGGATGTTTAGGATTTTGACATTCATGAGTAATATTAAAAAGGCCTCTGGAGCCTCATTGTAATCATTCTACTCAGACAGATGCGCATAGAAGCCACATCTTTTCTTAGATATAGCTACCACCATTCGAGCAAGTGTTTTAGCTCTGCAGTTTTACAGTTTCAACCTATTTCATTTATTCAATAAAAGATATTGTTCACTGGATATCTGTGTTGTTCTTCATATCTCTGTGTTTATTGTATTCAGTTTGTTAATCAGTTCGTTCTTCTCCTAAATGCAGATCACTTGAGGA
Organism: Picea mariana; assembly: GCA_032191745.1. Classification (NCBI taxonomy): domain Eukaryota; kingdom Viridiplantae; phylum Streptophyta; class Pinopsida; order Pinales; family Pinaceae; genus Picea; species Picea mariana. The sequence goes on from JASDQU010101526.1 coordinate 509,157, forward strand.
TACCAAGATCCTCGCAATAGAAGACCACTACTACAAAAGACGCATCAGAGAGGCCATAGAAATAATCAAGCACTCCAACAACATGAATAGAGATGGTGGCCTTGAGGTAAGTAGCTTTTTCCACCCCTTGATAAACCAACTAAAGGACTTTGGTAGACTGGGTTGCTTGGGAATAAAGTCTTTAGAAAGAAAACTCACACAAATAATTACCTCCATGCAGACTCCCACCACTACCCCTCTTAGAAAATGGGGGTTCTCAACACCCTAGCCATAATAGTAGCAAGAATCTTTGATAAGGAACATGTTAAATAAGAGATAGACCAGCTAACCAAGGTTTTTAAAAGCATAGGCTATAGAGACAAAGACATCAGGAAGGTAACGGAAAAGAAAGAAAGAAGGACTCGACCTCACAATGAGCAGACCCCCAACATGAAGGCTTTCCTTCCCTACATCCACGGGGTCACGGATAAGATTGCAAGGATCTTGAAAAGAAAAGAGATTACGACTTCTTTCAAACCCATGACTACTATCAAACAAAGAATGAGGTCCATAAAAGACCCTATTGATTATCGACATGGGAAAGGTATCTACAAAATCTTTTGCTCTTGTGGGAAATGTTACATTGGTGAGACCGGACAATCGTTTCAAATAAGGATTAAGGAACATGAAGCAAAAATTAGAAATGAGCATATGCGCACCTCAGCCTTGACATAACATTCTCTTAAAACCAAGCATCATGTGTGTCTTTGATGATCCGCAATGATCTTTTAAACAACAATGGTTAAGTTATTTTGCATGAGTTAAAGTACCATTTAGGAAACTGATGAAAGAAGGAAGAATTAAAGAGGAAACATAGCATCCATTAAGCAATATACAGATCTGAACATAAGGATGAAGAACATCAAACCATAAACACCAATGTGATAATGGAGTTCGACAATCTCGCCTACATATCCGGGCCTTTGTCTAAGTGGGTGAGGCTTTCTTATTTTTGTTTGAAGCTTTAAAAGTACATCATAACAGTGCCAAAAAGGTTACAAACTGATCTGGTCTTGTTCTACCAGATCTCAAGAACCCAACAAAACTGACGACACTGAAATCGGATGAACGGAGCTCCCAGAAATGGCCCGCAAAGGTGCTCTTCTCATTGGCTTCCCTGCATAAAAATGGCTTTGGCTCAACAATCCTTCAGCATAAACCTGTTTTGAACCCTCTTCTATGGCTCCAATAACCTCTGGTTTTTATAGAATAGAAGTGGGTAACGACCTCCCAACTTCTCCCCAATATCTCACCTCAAAAGGGGCCCAATATCCCCCAATATTGGCCAAAATCCCACAAAACTACTGAATAAATCAATTGAAATTTGAATATAAAGTAATAAAACCCAAAATGGCATATAATCAAGGTGCAACCCCTTTTCTTAGGGCTCCTGGTCACCTGCGCACATACAAGTGTCCAAGGGCTAGGCTTTTGGTGCGTTGCCCCCCTGGATTTCCGCTCCTGGTCTTATGGTATGTTGCCATGTGCCCTGGTATTAAGCTCCACTTGCATAACAAGTAGTTGGCCCTCGATGGTGTAGCCCACAGTTAAGCCCCTTGGTCAATGGTCTATCCCTCCTGACCGGGGCTAACCCTCATCCATCCGTGCTATAAGATAATATTCAACGGTATATGCAATCTGGGTCACATGTGAAAATGTGTTGAAAACCGAGGGCTAGTCAAACTGTAACGGATCCTGCGCCTATACAAACAATGGTCATTTTACACAGTCACATTGGTAAGTTGCATCGGGGTCTGGGGCTAGGACCCAACCCTTACTCCACCCCACATAACATTTTTTCAAGTTTAAATACAACATTCGGACTATGGTAATCAAGGAACACCACGGGTGGGCTGGCTAACCCAGCCCTGCTAAGATACTAACCCAGACGAGAAGTCACAGGTTCGAATCCCATAGACCCATACAAATTTTTCCAAACTCTGCTAGCCAATGGATGGGTGCCATGTGGTAGCCTAGAACTGGGCCACGTGGCATCACGCTATTCACCGAATACATGCCATGTGTCAATTGCCTATTTATCCACTTGTCTACCCAGGTGTCAACCCAGTCATATGCCATTGTACCTACCACGTTAGCATCCACTGTACCTGCCATGTCATCTTGTGCCACATGTCACGCTTGCAGTGGTGCCACATGTCACAGTCTGACTGGTCCAACTGTACCTTCCCACGTCATTGCCAATTTACCCTGCCACGTCAGTTGTACGACCATACGGCCTATACAATCAACTAATTTTTCCCGGTTTGGCAAAACGAACAGATCATGATATCTTGAACATACGACATCCGTTTGATCCCGTTCAAGTTGCGTTGGGTTCGTATCGATGAGGCCTACACACACGTTCATTTTGAAGCCATTCTGAGCACTTTGATTTTTAGACCTTCCTGGACCCATTTTAGTCCCGAGATCCAATTCTGGATCACACCTCCCCACTAAAGACCTTTTGGTCCTCCAAAAGGTTACTGACCAGTCATCAAATGCGGGATAGGCCACCCGACTTATTGTTTGTCTTTAAACTCTGTCTTGTGCACCTGTCTCATCAAGATCAACTGTAAAACAATCATGATAACTGACATCATATTGTTAGCCATTTGTACCATGTCACATCTTACTAAAGCCATTATCATCCATGTTGACAACATTACTAATGATAACATTAGAAATATGACTACAAATGAGCAATATGTTTGTAATATTTGCACGACATTAGTTTATCTTGAAGCATAGTGTGATTGATCTTCCATTCTACAATCATCTCCTATTCTTGCTTAAGATCAATTACTTGATTTGAAACAATTATAGGTGTGTTGCTTGCATGAGCTTCCTTTCTTAATTGTTCCATTGTTTGAAGAGATTGATTTGCTTTGAAATGATGAGCATGTACCACATATTCTTTGCCTGCTTTGATTAGGTGATATTGATTCTTTTCCCTAGAAGACTGCTTTACGTTCATACAAATAAGGACTGCCTAAGACCATTCCACATTCATTGAGTGGCATCACATCACAGGTTACCTCGTCCACAAACTTAGATGAAATTGCAAACTTTAATGTGCATTGATTTGTTATGTGCAATTGATGATTGTTGCTTATCCATTTGAGTGTGTAAGGCTTTTGATGCATCTCAGTGTTTAATCCCAATTGTTTAACCAATTTTTCTGAAATCAAGTTAGAATGAGATCCACTATCTATCAACGTGTTGACCTTAGTATGTCTCATTATCACCCTTATGTGAAACAATTGACTTCGAGAATCAAATCCATCACCAATTTTACCTGCCAAACTAACCAATGAGACTTTTGATTCATCACCTGAATTCGATCCCAAGTCTGTTGGTCGTGATGTTGTTGCAATTGTTTACCTCCCTTTCCTTTCTTTGAACCACTTCGGTTTCTTCTCGGGATGCAATTGCCAACAATGGTCCTCATCATGCCCCTCTTTCTTGCAATGCTTGCAAGAGGGCTTCTCTTCCTTTCTTGCCACTAAATTTTCCCTTTTGCCATTCCACTTCCTTTTGTCCTCTTTTCTCGAAGACGATTCCCTTGATACACCAATTCCTGTTTTCCCTGCTTCAATGTATGTTGCTTGAACATAAACCTCATCAATATTAGTAGGTACAAACATACATACAGTGTTACGAATATGTGCAGGTAAACCTTCTATATACTTCATAACAGTTTCTTGGGTATGTAAAGGAATATCTAACATCAATGCCATTTTACAAAATCCATCTGTGTATTCTTACATTGTTTGTCCTTTTCTTAGTTTAATACCTTGTCATCCAATTAAAGCTTTCTCTTTATAACCCGAAGGATAGAATTTCTTTCTAAGTGTAGAAACAAAAACTGGCCATGATGGAAATACATTACCCACTTGTTGCGTGCCATTTTGCAACTTGCTTTACCACTAGATGAGTGTTGTGCCTGCAAGTCTAAGTGATGTCAATTTGATTTGAGTGCCCTCATCCTTGATTTGTTGCACACTGCAATAAATCTCCATCTATAAGACCCAATTATCAAGTCTCTCTACATTGACTTCACCATCATACATAGGTAATTCAAATTTCACATCAAGTTTAAGTAAAGGCATTTCATGTTTATGTTTATGGACATGTTTTCTTGCAGTGGATTTAGAACTTGAACTTGAAGAAGAAGAAGTTGATGGAGAAGAAGGAGGTGAAGGAGGAACTTGAGGAGGATCCTCTCCTTCTTCACTTTTGACCTTTGAATATTCACCTAGAACCGGTCTCTTCCATTCCAAGTAATCCTCATATAGAACCTTCATCATCTCCGACATGGTGAAGAAAGTTTTTCGAAACTCTTTCTCATCATGAGAAAGTCCCTCTTCCAATGCCATCTTCTCACTTTGAGAAATTCTCTTTCTCAATCCAATGAATGGATTCTCTTCAACAAGCTTGCCTTCATTTCTCTGGTAATCATGCAAACTCAAAAACCAACCGTCAACTAGCTCTGATACAACTTGATCCGAAATGATCTTTTAAACGACAATGGTTAAGTTATTTTGCATGAGTTAAAGTACCATTTAGGAAACTAATGAAAGAAGGAAGAATTAAAGAGGAAACATAGCATCCATTAAGCAATATACAGATATGAACATAAGCATGAAGAACAACAAAACCATAAACACCAATGTGATAACGGAATTCAGCAATCTTGCCTACGTCTCTGGGCCTTTGTCTCAGTGGGTGAGACTTTCTTATTTCCGTTTGAAGCTTTAAAATTACATCATAACAGTGCCAAAAACGTTACAAACTGATCTGGTCTTGTTCTACCAGATCTCAAGATCCCAACAAAACTGATGGAACTGAAATCGGATGAACGGAGCTCTCAGAAATGGCCCGCAAAGGTGCTTTCCTCATTGACTTCCCTACATAATAATGGCTTTGGCTCAACAATCCTTCAACATAAACCTGTTTTGAAACCTCTTCTATGGCTCCAAGAACCTCTGGTTTTTATAGACTAGAAATGGGTAACAACCTCCCAACTTCTCCCCAAGATCTTGCCTAAAAAAGGGCCCAATATCCCCCAATATTGGCCAAAATCCCACAAAACTACTGAATAAATCAATTGAAATCTTAATATAAAGTAATAAAACCCAAAAATGGCATATAATTAGGGCGCAACCCCCTTTCTTAGGGCTTCCGGTCACATGCACGCATCCAAGTGTCCAAGGGCTAGGCTGCTGGTGCGCTGGCCCCCTGGATTTCCACTCCTGGTCTTATGGTGTGTTGCCATGTGCCCTGGTATTAAGCTCCACGCACATAAAAAGTAGCTGGCCCCTGATGGTGTAGCCCACGGTTAAGCCCCTTGGTCGGTGGGCTAGATCGACCGACCGGGGCTAACCCTCATCCATCCGCACTATACGATAACAGTCAACGATATATGCAATCCAGGTCACATGTGAAAAGGTGTCGAAAATTGAGGGCTAGTCAAACTGTAACGGATCCCGCGCCTATACAAACAGTGGTCATATTACACGGTCGTGTTGGTTAGTTGCGTCGGGGTCTGGGTCTAGGCCCCAACCCTTACTCTGCCCCATGTAACATTTGTGCAAGTTTAAATACAACATTCAGACTATGGTAATCAAGGAACACCATGGGCAGGCTGGCTAGCCCGACCCTGCCAAGACACTATCCCGGACGAGAGGTCACGGGTTCGAATCCTGTAGACCCAAACAAATTTTGCTAAACTCTGTTAGCCAATGGATGGGTGCCACATGGTAGCCCAGTACCGAGCCACGTGGCACCACGCTATTCGTCGAATACATGCCACGTGTCAATTGTTTATTTGTCCACTTGTCAGCCCAGGTTTCAGCACAGTCATATGCCATTATACCTGCCACGTCAACATCCATTATACCTGCCATTGTACCTTGCCATGTCATCATGTGCCACATGTCACCCTTACAGTGGTGCCACATGTCACACTCTGTCTGGTCCAACTGTACCTGCCATGTCAGTGCCAACGTAACCTGCCACGTCAGCTATACGACCGTACTACTTGTACAGTGAACTATTTTTTGCCTCTTTGGCAAAACGAACAGATCACGATATCTTGAGCATACAACGTCCGTTTGAGCCCATTCAAGTTGCGTTGGGTTCGTATCGACGAGGCCTATGTACATGTCCATTTTGAGGCCATTCTGAGCACTTTGATTTTTAGGCCTTCCTGGACCCATTTTGGTCCCGAGATCCAATTTTGGATCACTTGAGGGTACCAAGATCCTCACAAAAGAAGACCACTACTACACAAGATGCATCAAAGAGGCCCTAAAAATAATCAAGCACCCCAACAACATGAACATAGATGGTGCCCTTGAGGTAAGTAGCTTTTGGAACCCCTTGATAAACCAACTAAAGGACTATGGTAGACCAGGTCGCTTGGGCACATAGTCTTTAGAAAGAAAACTCACACAAACAAGTACCTCCATGCAAACTCCCACCACCACCCCTCTCAGAAAATGAGGGTTCTCAATACCCTATCCATAAGAGGAACAATAATATATGATAAAGAACATATTAAAGAAGAGATAGACCATCTAACCAAGGTTTTAAAAGCATAGGCTATAGAGACAAAGACATCAGGAAGGCAATGGAAAAGAAAGAAAGAAGGACTCGACCTCACAATGAGCAGACCCCCAACATGAAGAATTTCCTTCCCTACATCCATGGGGTCACGAATAAGATTGCAAGGATCTTGAAAATAAAAGAGATTACAATTTCTTTCAAACCCATGACTACTATCAAACAAAGAATGAGGTTCGTGAAAGACCCTATTGACCATCGACGGGGGAAGGTATCTACAAAGTCTCTGGCTCTTGTGGGAAATGTTACATTGGGAAGACTAGACAATCGTTTCAGATAAGGATTAAGGAACACAAAGCAAACAGTAGAAATGAGTGTATGCGCATCTCAGCCTTGGCAGAACATTATCTTAAAACCAAGCATCATGTGTGCCTCGAGGATACCAGGATCCTCGCAAAAGAAGACCACTACTACAAAAGACACATCAGAGAGGCTCTAGAAATAATCAAGCACCCCAACAACATGAACATATATGGTGGCTTTGAGGTAAGTAGTATTTGACACCCCTTGCTAAACTAACTAAAGGACTTTGGTAGACCAAATCACTTGGGCATAGAGTCTTTAGAAAGAAAACTCACACAGACAACTACCTCCATGCAGACTCCCACCACCACCCCTCTCAGAAAATGGGGGTTCTCAATACCCTAGCCATAAGAGCAACAATAATCTCTAATAAGAAACCTATTAAAGAAGAGATAGACCACCTAACCAAGGTTTTTAAAAGCATAGGCTATAACGAGAAAGACATCATGAAGGAAATGGAAAAGAAAGAAAGAAGGACTCATCCTCACAATGAGCAAGCCCCCAACATGAAGGCTTTCCTTCCCTACATCCATGGGGTCACGGATAAGATTGCAAGGATCTTGAAAAGAAAATAAATTATGACTTCTTTCAATCCCATGACTACTATCAAACAAAGAATGAGGTCCATAAAAGACCCTATTGACCATCGACTGGGGAAAGGTATCTACAAAGTCTCTTGCTCTTGTGGGAAATGTTACATTAGTGAGACCAAACGATGATTTCAGATAAGGATTAAGGAACATGAAGCATACATTAGAAATGAGTGTATGCACACCTCAGCTTTGGCAAAAGATTCTCTTAAAACCAAGTATCATGTGTGCCTTGAGGATACTAAGATCCTCGCAAAGAAAGACCACTACTACAAAAGACACATCAGAGAGACCCTAAAAATAACAAACCACCCCAACAACATGAACATAGATGGTGGCCTTGAGGTAAGTAGCTTTTAGCACCCCTTCATAAACCAACTAAATGACTCTAATAAACTAGGTATAAACAATCAAGTTTGATACTTTACTTTTTACCCTTTTCATTCCTTTCTTGTTACTTTAAATCTAAGGTCCTCTTCTTCTTTTCCTAACCTAGCACTTATTATCACTTATTCACTTTAGGCGCATTAATAGTATTCTATGTTTTATAATAAAACCTTTTGCATCTATATGAAGTATCCATTATTTGATTAGGTCTAATATCTTGTCTAATATAAACACCATGTAATTAATACTTAGGATATTATCCTTTTTATTATTTATTACTTACACCTTTAGTTAATACTCAATAACATAGACATTAATATTTATTTTATATTACTTACACCAGTAGGTAACATATTAATAGTTAATACTCAATAACGTAGACATTAATATTTATTTTATATCACTTACACCACTAGGTAACATATTAATATACTACTTAGTAATTCTAATACTCATTAATTTTCACCGAACAGATCTATGGTTTACATGATATTATAATTAAAATTCCCATAACTTCTAAATTACTATTTATTACCATTTTTTAATAATAGTTCCTTTTAAGTTTTTAGTTAGATCATAGGTTGTAACTTCTATTAGTTTATTAATATTAATATTAATATTATTAATTTATTATATATTATTATTATTGACTGTTATTTAGGTTTTATACAATACACTTTTTTTTTAGGTTTTATTCATTATTATTGTTTTAGGTTTTACAATTAGGTTTAGTCGACTTGTCTAGTTCTAAAAATGTCATGCATCTTATATTTATTGTGTAGATTGACAATTCTTACCTTTGACGATTGGTCTTGAAGATGAATCTTGATTCAGATTCGAAATGTCAATGACAATATGGCTCTGACCTTGGAATATCTAGTAAATAACTTTGAAAAATTGTATCTTATTGGGATGACATTCCATTCCCTTGTTATCGGTCCCTGCACAACATTAAAAAAATGTGAAATCGAGGATTTAAAAGATATTAGCGATTAAAGTTAACAAATTCATTTTTAGTAGAAAGTCGAAGAAAACCTTCATGTTGATTACCTTTTGATCGACCTAATTCCTCTCTTTGCAACATTTCCATAAAGCTTTTACGCTCTTTTGCACTTAGTTTGTGAACAATCTTATCAAGTTTCTTCAACTTTTTGATTTGCATGACACGCCTTAACAAATACACAACATTAATTTAACCTACAGATAATTCAAATATATTAAAATTTTAAGAAAACTTAAAGAACTTGCCTTTTTCTCTTGTTGGGATGAGCTACCATCGCGCTTGTTGCAATAAATTATTCTTCTTGAACTTCTATTGATCATTTCTACCCAAGAAAGGCAAGAATCATTAAATATAAAAATTCTATTTTTTTTTTACAAAACAAAATTTCGATGCGTATAATAAAACAATATGCACTGGCGTGTCAATAATATGTATATGCATCAGTGTATGATAATCGTGCTCTTACAAAATTGAAAATGTTTGTTTACAATATGTTATATTCACGTGGTGTTTTATAAATTGATAGAAGCACTGGTGCCTAACCATTCTTTATTACGCACCTCTAAACCCGTGAACAAATTTAAAACATGACATTATCGATCTTTTTTTTATTTTTTTTGCTAGCGTGACCGTTACTTGCGAGACTGGCCCATGGATAAGAAACCGCGACCCAAGGGCATCTAAGTATTCAAAACACTCGAGAATCACACCTGTCCTAAGCCACACCAACCCTTAGAATGGATGGATTTTTTAGGTGTCTCCTCCTGGATTCATCAGGTTTCGAACCAAGGTCTCCATACAAAACGAAACCCTTTGAAACCAATCACGCTAATGAGATTTGACATGATTCTTTCGATATTAAAAACAATTTTATCTTCATTTTAAACTCAACGATGCCTTTGATAAGAACATGCGTACCTGTGCGTTATTCCTGTAGAATGCGCAACGCAAACTGCATAAACATTTTTTTAAAAGAAAACTAACAGTGACAGGGTTTCAGAGGGCAGGGTTTCAGATCCAATGCAATGAGTGGTCCCATTGCAACGAATACAAAATTCCCCATATATAAGTAAAGAAACCCTATAAAAATTTATTGCTTAAAAAAATCTCATTGTAAAATATAGAAAGGGGAAGCAAGATAAACAACAAGGATGTTGGGTTTCCAATATCGAAGGTAACTATGGAACCCTTTTATGTTTTTGAGAATGCATTGAAAATTGCTTGAATCAAACAGGGGAACGATTAAAATGATCAATAGAATGAAATCAAATATTTGAAATTTTTTCTTTGCATATTTGTATGTGACCTACGATGATCCCTTTCAAATTCGGCTCTTCAAAAAAATCTACCCTCTCCAAAGCCTTTGTTGGTAAAACTCTCTTGCACAAATCTTCCCTCTAAATTTTGACAAAAGAATGAAATAATGAATAGAGTTTTCTTTGATAAAGACATACATTTAAAAAAATTGAAATTCCCGCTCATTTTTTCATTGTAAATTTCGGCACATTGATGATAAACATGTGGACTGTATTTTTTTAAACTTACTTTTATTGGTGTGTTATGCATTTTATAGCGCACCAGTACAATTTTTACATATAAACGCATCGACAAACAATTTAATTTACAAAATACAAATGCAAACATCTATATTTACATTTTGCAAAGTTTTTTCTTTGCGGAGGCAATAACAAAGGTCACTCTTTGGTGCCTCTCATAATTTAGTGCACCGGGGCGTCATAATATAATTAGGTGCACCGTTAAATTTTAAAAGTCATTTGAAATTATGTTTGAGTTTAGATTGTTATGCTTCCCAAAATTTCTTTTAATAATGTATTCATGTATTGATGATGAATTTGGTCAAATGCATAAAAGAAAGTTTATAATATCGAATGACCAATTGTTTATATTACAATGTGAATTGGATCTTTTTTATGACACCCCAATAGTATGTGGTAGTAAAGGGTTGAAGGAGAACCCTTGATGTATCACATTGTCCCATTATATTAATGATCGACTACCTAAACTTGACGGCCTAATACCTCCCACTTCGGTCAAGAATCCAATAGGTGATATAGAAAAGACACGTAGGAACACTTCCATATGATCATTGTTTGAAAAGTTGGAAGCTAGATCAACTAAGTTTCATCCTAAATTGAGCAACCCATCTCCTTTTGTTGAGTCAACAAAGAATTCTAGTGAGCCAAAGTGTGATATCAATACTATCCAAAACATCTCTACAAGGAGATCCAAACAATTGTATGAGTTGAGAGCAAAAATGTCTAAGTACACACCAAAATTGGTTCAATTGTTGCAAGGTAGCGATGACTTCCTTGTTCCTATCCAACAACAAAGTAAATACCAAATATGTTACAACTGATCTTTGTATGATGCTTGGTCGTCTTCCATGCCTATGCCTGATGTTGAAATTGAATTTTCTTTTTGTGGTAATTGTTAGAAAATCAAGATCGCGGAGCAATAAAATAAAACAAATGCAGAAATAAAACATAGAAGATACACAATACAATAGAGACACATATATACGTAGTTCACCCACTGTGGCTACGTCCACCAGAGAAATTGCCAGGTCCTTCCTTTATTATTATCCAACAAATGAAGGGATACAACCTACAACAAAGCCGCTGTAACTTCCTCTTCTTTCTCTCACAGTCTTCTATCTCAAAATACAATATTCGCCATAAAGCATAGCCAAAATACATTTCCCTCATAACATAGGGTTGCCTTCTACGGAAAAAAACCCTAACATAATTTCTATTGTTAGATATGTGACCTTATAATGAACGATCCAGATTTACAATGAAATTACAATGTACATTTACAAGGCAACCCCCCTCTGCACTCCCTCGCGTGGAAGAGTGTACATTATTCTGAGGTATAAAAACGGCTGAAAACAAAGACCTCTGAATAAAGAAGATAATCAGGCTCCACAACCAACAATCTCCCACTTGGAGACTGATCTCAACAACTCCATCGTCGTTGTTATATGCTGGACTCTGAACCTTCTTGGACCTATAAAATTTCTCATCTTCATCTTCATTCTTGAAGACCAACTGAAACTGAGCAAGAACTTAGTTTCTCCCTGGTTACTCCCTTTGTTAACATGTCTGCAGGATTCTAGCTAGTGTGTATCTTTTCGAACTTCAAATGTCCATCTTCCAAGGCGGATCATATGAAGTGGTACCTCAATTGTATATGCTTAGTCTTTGAATGGAAGGTTGATCTCTTTGCAAGATGAAGGGCACTCTCATCGTCACAGTACAACCTGTTATTCTCCTGCTTCTTTCCCAATTCCTCCATAAACCTCTATAACCAAATCATCTCTTTACTAGCCTCTGTAGTAGCAACATACTCTGCCTCTGTTGTTGAAAGTGCAACAACATTTTGCAGTTTCGAAATCCAACTTACTGTTGTTCCACCTATAGTAAAAACATACCTTGTGGTGCTCCTCCTACTGTCCTTATCACCTGCCATATCTTAATCAACATATCCTTGTAGAAAAGTGTCTGAACCTCCAAAACATAATGCATGAGTAGTAGTACCTCTCAAATACCTGAGAATCCACTTTACTGCCTCCCAATGTTCTTTACCTGGATTGTTCATATACCTGCTCACAACTCCCACCGCATGTGCAATATCTGGTCTTATGCAAACCATTGCATACATCAAGCTGCCAACTGCTGATGAATAAGGGATCCTGGACATGTATTCTATCTCCTCCTGTGTCTTGGGACACATTTCCTTAGTTAATTTGAAATGGTTGGCTAAAGGTGTACTATCTAGTTTTGCATTTTACATTCTAAACCTCTCCAACACCTTCTCTATGTACTCACCCTGAGACAATGTCAATTTGCGATTTTTCCTGTCTCTTGTTATTCTCATACCAAGGATTTTCTTTGTAGCACCCAAATCCTTCATCTCAAATGAATTAGCTAATTTCTTCTTGAGCACATTTATAAACTGCATATTAGACCATGTAACAAGCATGTCATCTACATACAATAGCAAGATAATATAGCTTCCATTTTTTAGTTTTTTGAAATAAACACAGTGATCAGAATGACATCTACTATAACCCTGTTCTGTCATAAACCTGTCAAATTTAAAATACCACTGCCTTGGAGCTTGCTTTAGGCCATACAAGCTCTTCTTCAACCTGCATACCAAATTCTCCTTCCCTTTGACCTCATACCCCTGTGGCTGCTGCATATAAATCTCTTCCTCCAAATCCCCATGGAGAAAAGTTGTTTTAACATCTAATTGTTCAAGATGCAAATCTTCTACTACCACAAGACTTAAAATAGTCCTATTTGAAGTCATTTTAACAACAGGAGAAAATATTTCATCAAAATATATTCCTTTCTTTTGTGCAAACCCCTTTACAACAAGTCAAGTATAGCCTTGTATCACTTTATTCTTCCATATTCTTCCTTCAACTTGTAAACCCATTTATTATGCAATGCTCATTTTCTTGCAGGCAACTGAACCAAGTCCCAAGTATGGTTATTTACCAAGGAATTTGTTTACTCTTTCATGCCTTGCTCCCACTTCTTTTTGGTGTCTACCTGCATTGCCTCTTCATAACATTCTGGTTCACCAGAATCAGTCAACAATAAATAATACAATGAAGGAGAGTATCATTCAGGGGGTATACTTAACCTGGTAGATTTTCTAACAACACTTGCAGGTGTTTGAGGTACCTACTACTCTTGTTGTTGTACATTTTGATTTTCTGGTTGCTTTGGAATTTCTTTTTCAGTGATCTCATCAAGCACAGTGTATTCTTGTTTTTCTTTTTCCTGTTTCTTTCCCTGCAACTGATCTTTGTACATGACCTTCTCATTGAATATGACATTTCTACTCCTAATGATTTTGTTATTTTTATAATCCCATAAGTGATAACCAAAATCATTAACACTGTATCCAATAAAGGTACACTTATTG
>JASDQU010101526.1:533140-584356 GCA_032191745.1 Picea mariana
TCCTTATCTTTTTTTTAGTTTTTAATTTATCAAAAAAAAAAAATTATATTTTTTTTCTAAACATTAAAAAGTAATGTTATTTAACTACAATTATTTCCATGTATTAAAGTAAAGGTAAACAATGTGTTAAAAATGATGTTTTCCAATATATTTTAAAAGCATGGAACCATAAATTAATTAAGGAGACACAATTGTATGAAAATTCTTGGTTTAAAAAAAGTAAATGGTAAAAAATATTTTTAAGATTGAAAAAAACATGGAAAAATGACTAAAAACACTGTTGAAAAAAAAATTGAAAAATTTGAAAATAGATGAAAAAATAAACATTGAAAAAAATAATGTGGAAAAATTATGGATGGGGGCAAAAAATGTGACCCCCCATAAAACAAGAACTCTCTAGAATTCTCGTTAAAATTGTAACTATATTTATATTTTTATTGTCATATTTATTGTTTATTATAACAAATTTATGTTAATCATGACCTTCACCTATTCTACTCCATCCTTTAGTTTTCTAAGCATACAAACTTATATTAATCATTCTTTTTACATTTTCCTTGAAATAAGTGTCAATATAGGAAGAAAATGGAAATTTTAAAAGAGTCTTTCTTTTCCAGCCTAGTCACACTTAAGAATTTTTTTATTATGTATTAGGTTTTCTTTGTTAAAGTAACAATCCAACTTTTATTAGCCAAGTTGTTACCATGGAAAACAAAGATTAATATCCCAAAAGAACAAGAAAACCATCATATAACTAGTGGACAATTAATACAGTTACAAAAAGAAGCGACAAGTGCTAACAAAATCACTAAAACATTACAGTGCATGCTAATGCAACAATAAAATCATTTTGTTTATCGTGAATATATTGATGCATCTAAACCCATGTTAGATACAATCATTACATCAAAGATGAGGACTAAGCCCTAGAGCATCTACACAAAGACTTTTTGTTTATTTTGTTTATTGAATTTTATTAATATTTTTAATTATTAATATAAATTTAATTTAATTTAATATTCTTTCAACCTTAACAAATTAATTATTTTCTCCAGTAACCAAATCTAATACCTACATTTCCTTAAGAGGAGATTCATAAAATTGGTGGTAAAGCGAAAAAATCTTATCATTCAAAGCAAATTGTGTATATTAAAATTCATTATTATTAATGATTTTGTTTTCATATTCATTAACCTAATCCAACATTTACATACATTTTAATACAAAATCAACAAAATACAATACTTAATACTTAACATACTTTTTTAATAGAATATTCAAAAAATACTTACATACCTTTTTAATAGAAGATTCATAAAGTTTGCAATGGAGTTAAGAATTGTAAAACCATTTCCTCCATAAAAAATATTATTATATATTCTTTATATTTAATAATTTAAACTGAATTAAATAAATTTAATACATTATAATAGTTGAATAATATAAATTAAAGAAATCTTTAGAAAAACAAAACATAATAATTGTGATTTTAGTAAACAATTAAATTACAACTTCTTCTTGTAATATTTGAATAATACAAATTAATAAAATAATATTATCATTATTAGGGAATAATTATATCATAATTTTATTATTATTAATATTATTTTGACAGAAACGGGTAATGGATTTTGATTAAAGAAAAGTCACAGGTGCTGGTACACAAAGAGTGAGTAATGCTCAGAAAACCAGATACAAGACCAGGAGGAACATTTTCTTATCGGGTTATATGGAATTTAAACATAGCAGAGTCGAAATATGCAGAGGCTTCTATACAAAATGCCTTCTTCGCAGCGTTATTTCTATGAAGCCAGTCCTAGAATTAATCAACCTTCTAGATTACTTGGACCCACCCTTCTTGGGATGAATTCGTTCTTGCTGCCAATCTTTGTTCAATTGTGCCATTTTCTCTTCCAATTGGGTAACTCGGTCTTCCAGATCTTGCTTTGGCCCCCTGATAGTTTGATGAAGTTTTCCAATCTCCTCTGAGAGTCCAAATTTTGTGGAAGTGGTATCTGCTTCCAGCATCTCCAACCTTCTTTCTGCATCGATGTCAAGATTCTCAAGAAAATCAAGTTTGTTTTGCAACAGCTGCTTGAGATGTTGCACACCGTCCTCCAACGCCTTCAGTCGTTCCTCAGACGTGGGATTGTTGCTCGAGCTGGATGCCATTGCTTCGCGTGGGGTGCTTGAGAAGTTGTTGCCTTGCGCTCGCCTTCTGTCCCTGATCAACCGTTCGCTGTGAGGATGCCTTACTTTCCTCCGCGGGTTCCTGGAATGCATATTCCCATCCCTGTATCCTCTTTTAAACTCAGAGAGCTTCACCTTCGTTGCTCCCAAGTGATTCGCTCGATCTTGGCAGCTTGGGTGTCAAGCTGGAATGATGGGTGATTCCAACGGGTTCAACGACCAAATGATTCGCCTGGCACGTGTTCCAGAGGATCTCCGTGTCTTTCCAAGCCTCGGGATCTCACCTGTACCTCCAAACCTGTGGCAAGTTGCTTTGTCAAATCGTCTCTTTGTCGTCTTTCTGTCACGGCCCCTTGGCTTACGGTATTGCGATTTCATTGATGGTTCCGTTAAGATGCATGGTTCATGTTCTGCAGAGGACACCTTTATTAGCCTCTGCATCATCTTTAGCGTTCAGACTTTGGAGGACGTGGAAAATTTTATAAGTTCTAAACTTGCTAAGGAGGAGATGGATTTTCGCCAGCATTTGTTAGATCCGGGCATTCTTAACGCTCTTACGTCTTATTAGGGCTTGAATTAATAATCAGGAGTCCCCAATTATGACCAAGTCCTGGATATTGTTCTTGATAGCTTGGTGGAGACCTTGCCAGAGGGCTAGTGCTTCTGCTTTGTTGTTAGTTTCTGTTCCTCGTCCCCAAGAAAAGTTGAAATTCGGGTTCCCGCCGGGGTTTACCAGGACCCCTCCTGCCCCTGCTAAGCCTGGGTTTCCCTTGGAGGCCCCATCAAAGAATAAAATGTGCATTTTCTCCTTCTTCTGCCAATCCTCAAAGTCTCTCTCCTCCATTCTGATTTCCCATTCTTCCTTATGGGGGTTGTTGCTGGTTTGTTGCTATTGTTCTTGGATGTTGAAATGGTCAATCCAATGTTTCTGTGCCTTCTCTAGTGGCCTGGAGTTCTTAGCCTTACAGAAGTAGGGGGCGCTTTCCCCAAACGGGGCCTTTATCTTGGTTGCAACGTGAGCAGGGTTGCTTTTGGTCTCCCTAAACATCCTGTTATTTCTTTCTAGCTAGATTTTCCAGAGCATGAATTTGGGGATTGTACTCTAGAGGTTGGATATTTGACCATTTTTTGTTGTTTGGAAGGGACAAAGAGAGTTCCAATTGTGGAGTAGGCTAGAGGCCCCTTGAGGGAGCTCGGGAGGAGTAGGAAGCCCTAGGGTCAACCTCCAGACCTCCTTAGAATAAGCGCAACTTAGGAGCAAATGGTCGGTTGTTTCTTCTTCTTGAGTACAAAGGGGACATCTATGGGGGCCTTCCCAACCTCTTCTTCTTAGATTTTCTCCTGTGAGGATTCCTCTGTGTGCAAGGGTCCAAACGAACAAATCTATTTTCGGGATGGATTTGTATGTCCAGATTGCTTTCCAGATTGCGGGGTCATGGGGGACATGGGGGACTGCTTCTTTGTGATGGTACCCTATTGTCGTAGAGTAAACCTCGGAAGAGACTCCCCAACCTCTTTTGTCTTTTTTCCTTTCCTTTAACGGGGATTTCCCCTTCAAAGAGAGAGTCAATTTTTTCCATTCTTCTTCTAAATCCGGAGGCTTGTTCGTTGCTTCCCACCTTAGCCAAGTTTTGTTCTCATCATTACCCCAAACTGATATGTCCCATATCTTGCTTAGGTTCCGAGTTTTCATCCATTCTTTGAGTCGTCTAAGATCCCGTTTCAATCCTAGAACTGGGTCTCCCATGATTGAGTCTTCCCAAATGTTGATTTCTTTTCCATTCCCTGGTATCCAAGTGAGATTCGGTCTGAAGTGTTCCAACGCCTTCTGGCAAAGGGAGAAAATCAGAGACCCTTTCTCCACCAAAGCAGGATGATCGAGGCACTTTTTCCTTGGACCTCAAAAGTATTTCTTCCTGAGCGCTCTTTTGCTCTAGGATGATTTCCCCATGATTAAATGCCAGAGAATCTTCGCTCCTAGGGCAATATTTTGAACATGCATATTTTTAAAATGGAGGCCACCTTCTAAGAAAGGTTTGGCTACTTTTTCTCAGCTTATTAGATGCAACTTTCTTCTTGTGTTGTTTCCTCTTTCCCAGAGAAATCTTCTGAATAACGCTTCCATTTTCTATATTATTGTGATCGGTGCTAGTAATAAGGAGCTTTGATAGATTGGAATGATTGCTAGCACTACTTTTATGAGGAGCACTTTACCTGCTAGGTTAAGCCATCTTGCTCCCCAGGAGTTTATTTTATTTTTTAACTTTTCTATTAGCGGGTTCCAGTTAGAGGCCAAAGGTTTGGTTTTGAAAATCAGGACTCCCAGATAATGAAATGCCTCCCAGGCCGTGCAGCCTTCCATCCCCAGGACTCTAGATATTTCCAACATTTCTCTTGGAGTAATGTTCCAACCATAGATATTTCTTTTGGGCAGGCTTATCACGCTGCCAGAGACATCTGCGTAGCTATCTAGCTCTTTTTTGAATTTCTTTGTTGTCTACACACTCACCCCTCCCAACAGCAATGTGTCATCTACAAATTGGGCATGGTTGATGTCTTTGACTCCTGGGGCTATCCTTAGGCCGAGAAGATTGTTGTGTGTCTGGCCGTGGTCCAATTGGAAGCTAAGAACCGAGGCCTGGATTGCATAAAGAAGAGGAGAGAGGGGGCAACCTTGACGGAGACCTCTGGTGGCTTGAAATAATCTGGTCGCTCGACAATTCACTAGAGGTGCTATCCAAGGAGAACCAATACAAGCTTTTACCCAGCTTATAAAGGTTGGGGCGAAGCCAAAATTTTCCATGACCTTGAAAAGAAAATTCTGTCTTACTCTATCAAAAGCATGAGCAAGATCTAGCTTGATTATCATACCTTTGTCCTTTCGGTGAATGCTAGAGTGCAGAGCTTCTTGAACTAAAATGATGTTGTCCACTATAAGTCTGCCTTTTAAAAAACCGCCTTGGTTCTCCGGAATGATGCATGGGGGGATATTTTCAATTCTATTGGCTATCACTTTGGTGAGGATCTTGTAGCTAGTGTTGCAGAGTGAGATTGGGCGGAATCTACCAAAGTTGATTGCCCCTTTTTCTTTCAGAATAATAGCTAGGAAAGATGAATTTGTTCCTTCTCCTAACTTGCTGCACTTTTGGGATTTCCGGATCATTTTTTTCAGGTTTGATTTGATTATGTCCCAGCTACTTTGATAGAATCTAGTGGTGAAGCCAACTGGCCCCGGGGCTTTATCTGGGTTCATTTGGTCCAACGCCTCTTTTATTTCTTGCTGATGAATTGCTCTGGTTAACTTGTTGTTCACATCCTCCTGAATGAGGGTCGGGACCAGAGAGAGGGGGTAGTATTTGGGGTTAATGGTAGAAATCTGCGTTTCTGAGTAGAGAGTTTCAAAGGCATCGGCCGCAACCTCTTTTATGCCCTCAAAGTCTGTTATTGTCTGATTTTGGACCTGAATTTTCGAAACTTTCTTAAATTGCTTTCTGGCCTCATCTTGTTTGTGGAAATAGCTGGTATTTTTATCTCCTGCTTCCAGCCAGAGGCATTGTGACTTCTGATGCCAAAAATTTTCTTCCTCTCTACATGCTTGATGCCATTTCCTCTGGAGCTTCTCTTCTTGCTGCAAAACTTCATGGGTGATATTCCTTTCTTCCAATTCTATTTGGTGTGTCTCCAATTGTTTTTGGGCTTCTTGTCATTTTGCTATGGGACTTGAGTGGGTTTTGGCCCAAGATTTTAGTGATGCCTTTAGTCTTCTAAGCCTTTCTTCCCAAACAAAGAAGGTTGAGCCTCTGATCTGTTGATTCCAGATTTTGGTGACCAGGTTCTGGTAGCCGTTGATTTGTATCCATGCTGGACTAAATCTAAAGGGGATTGGTCTGAGATTTTTGTCATATGTGATTTCCATCAGGATTCATTTATGGTCTGACACACTGTGCGGGAGGATTGAGGAGGTGAGATTTAGGTCCAGAAGCAATAAATATCTTTGAACTAAGAACCTGTCTAGCCTTGTTGTGATGTGCCCCGGGTCTACCCTCTTATTCGACCAAGTGTAATTACCTTTAGTTGGTTTGACATCTTCTAGCTCCCATTCTGACATAATATCTTCGACCCATTCTCTCATTGGATCTCACACTATGGAGCCCCCTTTTTCCTCAGCTGCGGTTAAGGTTACATTTTGATCCCCCCCTATGATGATATTGTCTAGATCGTTTGAGAGCAAGTATTCCTTCAGGGTATCCCAACAATATTTTTTTTCTTTCAACATGACTGGAACGCAGAGGTTAAAGAGGCTTACCTGTCGTCCGGTTTCTTTGTGCAGAAGGTTGGAGTAGATCCAATGTGTGCTGGTTTCAAAGTTGATTAGATCAAACTTCAGGGCATTCCAGATAGTGTCGATACCTCTTGAGGCACCTCTTGCACTTTCTGTTATTCCTTGACTGAATTTCCAAATTGCTTTTGTTCTATTGAGGAAGTTATTCTCTTCCATATTGGTCTCCTGGAGTAGAAGGATCTCGGTTTTGGAAGTTCTGATGATGTCTTTGAATGCCTCTTCTTTTACTTTGCTGCCGAAACCTCTACAATTCCAGGAGGTTAGTTTCATAGCTTACCTGGGGGTGGAGTTTGGGCTCCTTGCAGAGCCCTGGAGTGCTTTCTCATATGTCTTACATTGATCAATTGTCTTATTGTTGGTTGCGACCCACTTAGGACATCTCTGTATGTCTCCTGATCTCTTTCTTCTTTTTTGGATTTCCTTCCCCTACCAGATTTCTTTGGGGTTAGAATAGTGTTGCTTTCTCCCTCGTAGTCGCTCTCAGAAGAGACCTCTCCTTCCTTTGTTTCCAGCTCGGTATTCTTTCCTGCCGTGTTCTCCCCTCGCTCTTCTTTTGGTTCTGGCGCTGTCGCTTCCCTTGTTCCTTGTGGTGAGTTCCCCTGCATGTGCTCTGCTGACCGATCTTCCTGTGGGTTTTCTCCTACTTTTTCTATTGCATGGCCCTTATCTAGGTTTCTTGGGTTGTTCTCCACCATTGCTACTGATTGAGTTTCATTTTTTGTTGTCTGTGTTGGTGCTGTCTTTTCATTCCTTGGTCCTTTTGTTCTTGTTGTAGTTTTCCCTTTCCTTGGCTGTTGCCAACCTTCTCCATTTTCCTTCTCCTTGTTTGGGTTCTTGGGGCAGTTCCTTTGAAAGTGGCCATATTTGTGGCAGCCCCTACATTTGAATGACAGTTGTTCATAATCGAGTTTATGGTAGTGATGCCATTCTCCAACTTTAAACTTGATTGCTTCTGGAAGGCCCACTTCTAAGTCCACTTCTACACAGATGTGCGTGCAAGAGTACTGATTTTGGGGTTCGCCTATCAATATATTGACCTAATCCATTCCTGATTGCCTGGAGCGAAGTAGGGTTCCAACAATGGATCGGGAGATTTGGGAGCCTAGCCCAGACCGAGACATCCTTTGGCACTTCAACTGCTAGATCAAAGCTTGGCATCCACCGGTTTAGATACAGTCCTTGAGTTCCCATAAAATACGGTCCATTTCTGAAGATGAGGTCTTTGTCTTCCTAAGAAATAAATTCGAAGATAAAGAATCCTCTTCCTACTGCATAATAGGTTACGCTGCTTTTGATCA
This sequence comes from Picea mariana, assembly GCA_032191745.1. NCBI lineage: Eukaryota > Viridiplantae > Streptophyta > Pinopsida > Pinales > Pinaceae > Picea > Picea mariana. Next base: position 540,971 of record JASDQU010101526.1, read on the forward strand.
GCGAACGCCAATTTCTTTGGATCCAGTTGTCTGTAGTTCGGTTTGACGGCCAAAGCCCCATGAAGTGACCCACCAATCCTCGTTCTGACAAAGAGACTGCTACACACATAGGGTGATCCGGGGGTAATTATATCTCCGGGATCGAATCGAGTTTCTTGACAAAGCTAGGAGGTTCAACCACTGGAAGCTTCTTGCCTTGGGCGACCAAAAGCTTGCGAAAGGAATCTGCCGATGAGGGGGTTGCTGGCTCCCCTCCCCTGGAGGGTGCCATTGCTGCTGATCGCTTACAGTCGAGGGCAAACCCTAGCCCTAGCTCGTGAGCCCATCGATAATTTATATATCATGACTTGTTATTACAATATATGAAAAATACATAATTATTCAAATCACATCATTTCACTCACAATATTTATGTATTTTTGTTTTTAAACATGTTTAATCAACATATTGTATTTTGTTGGACAACAAACAATTCTCCTTGAAGAAGAGGTAAACATTATATGGCATTAATGGTTATAAGTTTTTGCAATCACAATTCAAATTAAACGATTTCATAAGACTGAAGTTAAACATTATATGACAACTCTAGTTTTAAATGAGCGATACATCTCAAATCTAATTTAAAAATAGAGAAATCATTAGCATACTCATTTTACATTTTATAAATCAAACAACATCAACATGACATGAAAAACATAATATTTTTTTCCACAAAAAAAACGTAATTTTATTCTTCCGAAGAGAACCAAATTACATTTTGTAGGTGCCTTAAGCACAACCCAACCATGGGTAAAGTGATAAGAAAATAGAGACCTAAAGGGGCCAAGTAGTTGGCTCATGAGCCGCAAAGAAATATACAATAAATAAGCTGGGAATATAATCAATGAAGAACAAAAAACCCCTCCATGAAGAAACATCAGGAAAACATTCCCAAAGAAGACTCCAAAAGGCAGAAGGACCAAGTCAGAGCGACATGAAACTCTCACATAAACAAAACCAGAAGGCAACGACACCATAAGATACCTCATCCTACGAACACCAAAAAAAATAGAAACCAAAAAGTTGCACGCCCTCAAAAAGGACCTCAAAGTGTTAAGCATCAACATTGCATGCCCTTCGGAAGGACCTCAAATCTCTGTCCAACCCCCCCCAACTGATATGAGGAAGAGAGAGGGACCAACACCTTCCAGAAAGACCTCGATATGAGCATACATCAAACCCTGAACAACCAACATCACTAGAGAAAGGAACTGCAAACATGAGTGGGAACACCCCCCAAAAAAACATTGTCGAGAGCATACACCATTGAAAGCCTCCAATGAAAACCCAGGACTAGACGGACCAGGTCAGATCGGCATACATTCCTCTTGAAAAAGAGAGGCTCCAAAAACCTGAATTCTGACAACAAAAATTCAGATCTCGGCATTATAAACTTTGAAACCAGAACCACGGAGCAGAGGGTATACATCAGACCTTGAAAAACGCCCCCACCCTAGAGAGGGTGATCAAAAGAAGACAACAAAGACATTTTCCAAAAGAGAGGGCCACCCACAAAGAAAATTCGGCTGCAAAAGGCAAGCCTCACAAAAGAACCCCAGCCCACCAGAGCGGAAGATCCGAGTGAAGAAAAGCAACCCCGGATCCACACAGAAGATAGGCTGAGCATAGGAAACGAGGCTCCACCAAGCCCAAACACAACAAAATAGAACATGCACCGACCAACACCAAAAAACCGCACCATAGACACTCTTAAACCGCCCCCGGGAGAGATCGCGGCCACCAACAATCACCCAAACCACCTCACGTAGACCCATCGCAACCGATTGGGGGTATGAGACATGCCAGAGCTGCAACCGGGAGAGATCACGACCGCCAACGATCGTTGAGACTCCACATGCAGAATGCTTCAGATCTATGGTCTATGGCTAGGGTTTCCCCCAGCCGCAACCTCGTTGTTCAATCTATCATATACATGAAAAAACATAATATACATGATCGATATACATATCAAATATACATCTCATCATAATCAATAAACATACATTATATATACATCTCAAGTCAAATATGCAACAATCAATATACATGTCAAGTACCACTACTAGCTAGGTCCACCACCAAAAGCAGAAGCATCAATGTATTTGCTACTAGAGGTAGATGGTATATCAGAACCCATGCCAGATAACCATGGAAAAAGTGGAGGAGGAGGATCAGTGGATGGTGTAGCTGGTGACACATGTGGAGAAGGAGGATCAATGGATGGTGCAACTAGTGACATATGTGGAGGAGGAAGAAGACTAGGTAGTGGAGGGGATGTCGATCGATTTGGTGGAGGATCATGCGATGGAGGATCAAGAGAATCATCCTCAGAAGATGAGCCATATGATCTAGAATGAGCAACATCCTTCAACCCTTGGATGAGATTGAGGGCACTGACAAATTGCCTCATGAGTGGCATTGACAACATGATGCATGAGTGAAATTATGTCACAAGGAAAGGTCGACCATATCACAGATAGCTTTAGTACATGTAATATCTCTCTAACGTGTATAGGTGACACTCCCTACCTAGAAAGCATACCACATATGTGATCTGTCACCTTATTTCAAACTCTCTGATCCGACCTGCAGGGCATGCCAGGTCTATGTATTGGATGTTGCTTAGTTGTCTCATATATCTCCTCATTGTATTGGGGAGGCTCTTCCCCAACATATGTGTCAATACTTGCAAAACAATAGACACTAGTAATCAGACAATTGAAACAAAATGTTACAATAAATTACAAGTGCATTAAATAAGAAAAAAAATATGCAACTAGATTTATCAAAACATAACAATAATATTACCTTTTTCATATGTTGGCTCATCTGCAGTAAATAGGATGTTCGAACATCCTCTCCAATCCATTCCCGCATACGGGTATTATACAAGATTGAGGACAATATTGTCCTCTCCAACCAAAAAATCAGAGATCTCTATACCGATTGGAATACATGACCCCTCTTTGACAACTTCTACCCCCACATGCACATACACACATTATTCATAGGCCTAGGAGGGAAGCAGGGTATTGTCCATTGAGTGACATGAAACCTCTCAAAAAATAATGGAAACAACTCTAACACAAACGAGAAGAGTAACCTCCCATAAAAAATATAGAGACAACAATCTAATGTGAAACAAAACTAGCACAAAAATTCTCCAACCACCTAATCAATTGGGGCCATTGAACTAAACTATCCACATGGTACATCAATGAGTAACTATTGCACTGCCCTTCATAGGTAAAGTGTGCCAATTTCATGATAGCAAAATACATGCACTTAACCTCCTCTGCACCATATGCATCTATCTGCAACTGACTATCAACAACCTAGAAGTTCGTAGCACACACAATGTTTAGACTAACATATATCTGCACATATGCCAACTAGCTCTCTCTTGTAATGCCAAACAATATATCAGATAACTAGGGCCAAACCTGCCCCCTCCTAGACAATCTGGTGATAAAATGAATATCCTTTTATGTGGGTTGATACCATAGATAGAGACTAACCATGAATCCTTGTCGACCATGATCCCAGTGACGGATCAACTATTGTAAATACAAAGAGTCCCTCCTAACAGATGTAGCCTCCTCATAAAACTTGAGGAGGCCAAAATCCCTCAAAAGGAAACGAGTTTGCGATGCAATAGAGTGATGTATCATCTCCCTCTCTCTAGTCTCCTACTCACGTACAAAGTTGTACGCGTAGACCTGCTACTGTTGCTTTTTCTCCTGCAATCGTCGTTCTCGTCTCTAATTCACATACAATTGTTTTTAGGCACACATATATAGATAAAACAATTTGAAATTATAAAACACACACATATATATAATCATTTTGTATTTATCAAAAACTGAAATTAATTTCTATTTGCAAAAAAAAATGTGATAAAGTAACGAGTGTGCCTTTAATAAACAATATGCATTATCTACGATGTGCTTTATCAAAAAACAAGCACCGTACATGGTGCTCTATGTTATTTGGCACACTAGTGATACATTTTTCATTAAACACATCGATATGCATCATTAAGGAGCACTGTAATACCCCTAGGCCAAACCCTAATTGAAATGTAATTACAATTGTGCATAGAGGTTGGTGAGCCAGGAACTTTTTGGGCCAGTGAACCTATTTTTTGTTATGTAATTTCACTCTGAATTTAATGAAAAAGCATCATTGGTACAAACCATCCCGACACAAGAGTATGGGGGGTTAAACTCCACTAGATGGGAAAGGGGGCTAAGGGTCTAGGAAAAGAACTAAGCCATGGGGCTTAAACCAAGGAAATATTAATAAAATATTTCTAACAAAGCCAAAAAAGACATGAACATGATATATATCCTAAATCTTTGGAAAAGAGGAACGAATCACCAAGTGGTTCAAAAGGAGGTTTAAGAAGTGACAAGTGGCACTTCATGAGCATGCAAACAAAATAACAAACCTTAGTGCATGTTCTCATTCATTTGACCATTCATTCATGTTGTCCTACTCTCCAATCCTTTGTACCATGTCCCTGCTACTGTTGTACGTACTTGTTTCCATTCCATTTTTGCTTGAGGATGTTGGAAGTGAGATTTGCGGGGAAGTAAGCTGAAGAAGCGGGTTGTCAGGCCCATGTGCATTTCTTTCCAAGTGAGAGAAGTGTTGTTGAAGAGGCGGGTTGTCATCCTTGCGTACCTTCTCTCTAGGTGAGAGAAGTGCTGTTGAAGAAGCAGGTTATCAGGCCCGTGGGCATTCTCTTCGGGTGAGAGAATTTTCGAGAATTTGATTCCCAAGGTGCCAAGCTCCAACTACAGGGCTCTGAGACTTCCTCTCTGACCTGTTGTTGAAGCCTTGGAAGGGAAGTGGGGCAGCCGAAGGATTGTACAGAAGAGAAGGGGCACACTTCCTTGGGTGGGACAAGCATGTGGGGAATGAGAGATTGTAGGTTGGCTGTTAAACTTGGCACCTAAACTGGAAATATTATTGTTGCTAAGAGACCTTACCTGGATAGGATTTCCTTGCCCAAGTGGGGTTTAAGACCCAGCTCGGGGGTGACCTGCTGCTGACTTATAAGCAACAAAGTCTAAGGCTGGGAGAAAAGTTAGAGGTCTGCATGCAATTGGTGGCTCATTTATATGGATAAGTGCTCACTATGTGCTTACTTAAATTACTGTGTAAATGTTTATGTATTCATGTTATGGATATTTGTTGTTCTATTATGCTATAGTATTTATGTTGTTAGAAATGTCCAGGAATGGCAAAAATGAGTTATAGACAAGAGTATTTGTTGTTGTAATTATACTTGTATATATGTTGCTAGAACTGCAAGGAACTGTAATTATATATTCTTAGTCATGGTAGTTGCTGATGGAATTATGCGTCTCTGTTATGGTTTTCTTGAATGTGCTTCATGTGTATCTTGTAGCTATATTGCATAATTCTTGTACATGGGACTAGTACAAATAAATGAGTGAATTTTACAATAGAGGGAAACTATGTTTGAGTATAAGTTGTGGGTGTTCTTTATATAATTCCGACCATATGCTTAGCTAAACCTGGTGTTGCTTAGCTAGTACGAGTTGGAAATTCCCTCGTCCAGGTATGGACAGAGCATAGGGAATGATTCTCTATTTACGGGGCAATGAGAAAGTCCTTAGCCGGTAGAGAAGGATTGCAGATAATCCCGATGGGTTGTTAAGCCTTAGAAATTTCCTAAGGAAGACCTGAATTTGGATAAGTCCTAAAGCGGACTGTTGAAACTATGCAATTTTGTGTATGCTTCCTAAAAGAGTCACAATTGTTGATTCGACAAGACAAAATAATCACAGCCGTTGGTCGTGGTCCCTCACGTATGAGAGCTTGAAAAGGGTCTAGATTGTTAACAACCATTGGATCCATCAGAAAATAGATCTAAATGATCTCAATCGTTGATCGTGGAGGGTGACATCAAAGTATTCCATGGTTATGTTGGGACAAGACTTTGAATTGACTAGAGCCATCGATCCATCGAAGAATAATTCAGAGTGATCGAGACCGCCCATCGCAATGGGTCCTTCAGAGCAGTTTGGTCCATCGAAATGAAAATACTCCGAAGGGAAGACTCGAAGGAGCAATCCAAACTATCGATTGGAGAACAACAGAGATGTAATCTAGACCATTGATTGGCTTGGAAACCCTTAGGTATGATCGATAGGAAGGGTGATGTCATGCTGACATCACGCTGACATAATGAGCCTATGTGTACAAGGAAGACACATGGCGGCCTATAATTGGTTGAGGTTGTTGGCACCCTATAATTTTTTGTGCCAAATTATGAGCCTATTCACTCATTTTGTAGCATAATCACATTTTTTGAACATGAAATTTTGAAGCATTTTGGCATTTCTATAGAATTATGGTAGTTTTGCAGCTCATGTTTTGATTTGGGTTTTCAAACTGATAAAGGTCAAACAAAGATTGCAACTATCAAGCAAAGTGTTCGGGTTTGCGCCCTAGTATTCAAGGAAATAATCAAAAGGTTAATCAGATTCTATAACAAATTTGAAATTGTTTCAAGTTAATGACAACCACGTAGGAGTAAAATCAACTCGCCAAATGTCGAGGAAGAAGATATTTGAGAAGGAAATAACTGCAAAATTTTGAAGGTTAAACTGCCATCAGATAGAGATAAGGCTTGGTGGAAGGAGTTTGATGTGACTCCTTGTCAACCTAAGGATGTTAGCAATAAAATGTGTTATTACATTCAATGGGGCACACTCATGATGAAAGTATTCACGTGGAAAGCATGAATTTCAGCCGAGGTTCAAATGTTGTTTTCACCTTTGACTCAAAGTTAAGAGAAGCTTCTCATATTTGTTATACCACTTGTTATTACACACTTTAAGGAGAATGTTTGGTGTTTTTTTGTGCTTCTCTATATTTCAAATGTTTAACTGTAAAAGTATTGAATAGATCAGAGGAATTTAGCATTGTGAAGAGGTTGAGAAAGCTCAAAAATAGAGATTTTGTAGCGAAAAACAATTCGCTGCGAAATTTCCTGTACAACAATTTTGCAGCAAATTGGTTGCTACAAAATATTATTTTCATCATATCTGTAAAACAACGAACTGGGTTTTTCCCAATTTTTTTTTGGAGAGGCATCATAGTTTCATTAATTTTATGACAAAAAATCAATCGAACCCAGTTCGCCATTTGGGAGATAAGGGGAAACTATGATTTGCTGTGAAATTTCCTGTATTTGATTGTTTTTGCAGTCAACTTCAAGCTCATATTTTGAGCAGGTGGTGATTTATCTCAAAAAACGGAAATACATTTTCTTAATAACGGGTTCATATACAAAAACCTCTCTCAGTTTTTGCACAGGTGTCATGTTCTGGGAGATTTGAAGGGATCTTTACAACCTGTTTTTACAGATTTTCGCCAAGTTTGATTAGTTGAAAACTAAACCCTAAAAAATAGGAGTTAGTTTGTAATTGCGTCTTGAATGTGAAACCCTAAATATTTTGACCTTATTGTGTTAGATTGAAATGAAATTCTATATATTATCAGGAAGAGGATTGTAAAATGGTTCGAATTTGGCAGAAAGAAAGACTTATTGTGCTTGTAACGTTTCTTGAAGTTAATATAATTATCAATGTAGAATTACATAAGTTTATGTTCAGAGATTCTTGTGCCAGTTTCTTTCAGTGTATGATTACTCTCATGTGTTTGTGCTTCTTTTATTTCAGTGTTTCATTTAATGTATTGCCTTGTAGCATTTGATTGAAAGTATATGGTTTGGAATTCATCCTATGTTTGGTGCTTTGAATTCATACAATCAAATGTTCCACCCTTTCTTCTAAAATTATATTGGAATTCATCATGTGTTAGATGCTCTAATATAGTGGATTGTTAACTCTTATATTTCCTGTCATGATGCAATAAATTAGAAGTTGAAAGGATATTGTCTACTCTGCCTTTGTTTCCTAGACTTTCCTATAACCAGTCATTGATAGGTTTTATTGGTTTCAACATATGACTCAATGCCCAATGGTTTTCTTCTCCTAATATTACCAAGCATACCAAAAAATACTTACCCTATCTTAGTTTACAAATATGGCCATTGTCTTTAGTGTATGAGCCATTGTTGAATTTATATTGCATATCAGATTTCAAGGAGGGAGACCCCTCTGACTGAAAGGGCCATCTTTCAGTCTAAATCTTGGTTTGAAAAGGTTACCTTTGTGACTTTCCACCACAATCTTGGAAATTTACAGAGTGATAACATCTTCATGTCGTTTTCGGGGAGAGAAAGTGAAATATTCCCTGGGAAAGAATGACAAAGACTCAAGATCTGATTCCTGAGGGTAGACAGAGAGTTAGACACAAAAACAGGTTGTATAATTTTACCCCGACGACTCCATTTTAAGAAGAATCTAGATTTCAGAGCTTTAATGACAACTCTACTATCCAAAGAATCCAGAGCTTAAAGAGTTTATTGGCGACTTCACTGTCCAAATATGGATTCTCAATCTGTAAGGTATGCTCCTATGAATCATTCTCATATAGTTTTCTAAATCGTATGCCTTGTATAGATTGGCAAACATATTTGCCAAAATTCAAAGATGAAGAAGGTGATGATGTTGCTTTGCATTTGATTAAGTTTCATATGCATTCACGTAAGATAAAGGTTGAATGGCATGAATATTGTTTGATGAAAATGTTCATGGACACTTTGGAAGGAAAGACAAGATCCTGTTATGAAAAATTACCAGTTGCTAGTCTATATTCTTTAAAGGATTTTCATAAAATATTTTTTGAAAATTATAAAGGATCCTATCCATCTTTGTTGTTGGTTCAAAATTGTTGTCATTATTTTGAAAATTTTATTCAAATTTGGAAAAGGTTTATGAAGATGGAGTGTTTATGGATGACAAAATTATATAGGCTTTTCATGAAAACCATTTTCATCATAAAAAATAAATGTTAGAGGATAGTTGCCATGATTCTCAAGAATTTCTTCAGCAGACTACAATTTCTTCAAATCGGGATCTTGATATTCAAAGTCATGTTCCTTCCCCTGTGGATGATGAAGATATTCAGATTTTAAGTGACCAAAAAAGAAACGAGGATACCCATTTATATCTAAATGATAACATTTTAAATGGTCAAGTAGAGTTCACATCAGTTCATTCTTTTACTTAGTTATTTGCTCAAGAAGAGGTTTATCAAAGGCAGATTTATGAAGTTGTAAGTAGATAAAATTTAGACAGTAAACCAACTCATGGCATAGAGTTTTAGGAAAGCAACGAGACAGTTAATAACACTCTTCAATCAGAGACATGGGAAGACAATGAACAAGTAGTTGTTTCCTTTAATTCCTTTGAAAATCAAGGTGACATTCTTGTTGAAGTACATGAAGGATTATTTTTTGATGTTCCTCAAACACTTGTTATGGATGTTATTCAAGAATGTACAATTTTTTTCACTGATAATGATGATAGAAAAGAGGAGAAAATTGTTGCCATTTCATTTGAGAACGATCTTGAAATTGAAGACATAAGATAAGAACAATCTTCAGTTAAAAATGAAAGTTTTTCTTTCCTTTTTGTTGGTCATCAAGAAAGACAAACAATCAATATTCTTCAAGATACTTTTGTTAGTCTGTTGCAGTCATCAGAAAAGGTGAACTTTGTTGTATTCATAGGCTAAGGATATCAGTTTCAATTGGAGTTTGAATTGCCAGTTTTCAAATTTTTATTTCTATTTGATGAGAATGAAAGAAGAAAGCAGTGAAGTAGCCATTTGATTTCATGGTTACACTAGAGTTTTGATATCAGTTGATCCAACAATTGTTTTCAGTAATGTAGCAGTAGGACAGTGTGCAAATAAGTTTGTTGGTCAAGCATTTTTTCAGTTTGCTGCATTTTGTCAGTTTCAGTTTCGGCATTCAGTTTTCAGTTTGTAGTGTGCAATTGTGATTTTCAGTTTTTAAAGTGGTTTTGGTTTTCAGAGCAGGAATCAGATTGCAAGTTTCAAGAAACAATTGGGAGCATCCCAATGGACAAGGAACTAGATCTGAGGTTCTTTGTTGCCTCACAGGGAGAAAAACATCCCCATTGGAGCCAATGTCGACACCCTATAATTTTCATGCCAAATTATGAGCCTATTCGCTCATTTTGCAACACAATCACATTTTTTGAACATGAACTTTTGCAGCATTTTGGAATTTCTATAGCATTATGGTATTTTTTTAGCTCATGTTTTGATTTGGGTTTTCAAACTGATAAAGGTCAAACAAAGCTTGCAGTTGTCAAGCAAAGTGTATGGGTCTGCGCCCAGGTGATCCATGATCTTTTCATCGAAGTGACTTATAAAGAATTGTATTAAATGAGCATAAATTAAAGTGCACCATTAAAGAAGGAAAAGCTCAATAATGAAGAGACATAAGCATCAAATATGAACACAAAAAACTTGATAATGGAGTTCGTCCCTGGTGGACTATGTCTTCGGGTCCTGCTCTCAAATGGGTAGGCCTTTTTATCAACTCAACAAAGAATTTGGAAAAATACATAAGTATACCTCATTCTGGAATCAAGCTACATAAAATTTGCTCATATCAGAAAACAAACAACACCATTGAATTCATGGTGTCAAATTACCCATAAATGACTGTCTGCATGCCTCAATCTAACTGTGGCACTCCCAAGCCCATGATAAATCTTGTATCAATTTCCGTGCCCTACAACCTACAATTAATGCCAAGAAAATGTCTCGTAAACTGTGTCAGGTTGTATCGTCACACGCCTCCTCCCTGTGCACTTGGCAGATTCAATTTTTAAATAAAATTTCGGGCGTTGTAAATAACGGAGGCCGTTTGGCCTAGTGGTTGGCAGAGCTATTTTTAAGGCATATATAGTGGGGGAGGTCCCAGGGTCGAGCTCGCATGCCTCCCATTTTGGGTGTTTGTTATAACATATATATATTAATGTGGTGGTTCCGCCAACTTTTAAGCGGTGGTTTAGATTGACCATTGTGCGCCAAATTTGGCGGACCCGTATTCATTTTTTTATTTTTGAATTTTGGATCTCGGGCCCTCATTGGGATTTTTCCCACTGCCACGTGGTAGCCAACCATTGGGCCACGTCATCCACATGTACATTCACCTGCCACATCAGTGTACAGTATGCCACCTCGACTGCCATATCAGCATGCCACATCACCGTATGGTTTGCCACATGGTTGTATGGACTACCACATGGCACTTTTTCATTGGTCCACAGATCGACCCGAAAAATCCAAAAATGAGTGACACGTGGCAGCCTCTGGTGCTGCCACATCACCATGGTGACATCATGCTAATGTCATCTTGACAGATGTCGCTTCTTGCATGTGCCACGTACTTTGTACAGATGCTGACATCATCTGTACTGATGTTGACTTCAACAGTATGGATGCTCACTCATCCCCTATTAACTGGGCTAGGTTGACCAAACTTCGACTGCAAATATCTTTCGATCTGTAACTCTGTTTGACAAGTCGTTTACGTCGTTGGAAAGATTGTGACGCGCTCTTCTCGATGATGCCACTTTCATTGAGTTTTGAGGAATTTGAAGTTTTGCCCTTTCTCTGTCTGTTAAGGCCATTCTGAGCTTCTTGAGTTGCTTTTGTGAGTTCTAAGATGTCCTTAGTCTTCTCTGGATCCTTTTTGGATCACACCTTCCCACTGAGAGATTTTTGGACCACCAAAATATTTCATCAATCAACAAATAAGTGAGGGAAGAGTTCCCTCACCTTGTCCTTCTCAATCCACTTTGCTCTACTTGGATGTCTGCCCTTTAAGCCTACTTGAATATAATCAACATCACCCCTGCGTGAAGTCCTCATCCTTCTGTCCAAGATGATATCTTCCTCATCCAAGTACTTAGGAGAAAACTCATCAACTAAAGGTATTGAAACTTCTTCATCTTGATCTATGATCATGGGAGGCTCAAAAAGTTTCAAGTTCTCTACATTTACAACAAAGTAAATCTGCATATAAGGTGGAAGATCTAGATGAAAATCATTGGTACCACTTTTCTCTAAAATAGTGAAGGGTCCATAACGAATGGGCTTGAGTTTCTTGCCTTCACCCTTCAATATCTCCTTGCTTATGTGAAGCCATACTTGGTCTCCAAACTAGAACCGATGATCAACCCTATGTTTGTCATGCCGAGATTTATACTATACTTGACTTTTCTCCAACAGTTCCGTGACTGCTTGGTGTACCTGTTGGATCCTCTGGATGAAATTGCGGGCTATGTCTTCATTTCTTTCTTCATTTGAATCGACATCTCTCCCATACATCAAGTCCAAAGGAACCTTAGGTAGGTACCCAGAACATGTCTCAAAAGGTGAACACTGAGTGGGGGAATGTAAGGTTCGGTTGTAAGCATGTTGTACATAGGGTATCTATTCATCCCATACTTTGGGATGCTTGCTGCAGTAGCCTTGAAGAAAAAGTACCATTGTCTGGTTTACAACCTCTGTCTATCCATCGGTCTATGGATGGAAAGCAATGCTCCTGTTCAACTTGGTGTCCATCATTCTCCACAAGCTTGTCCAAAAATTCCCAAGGAATCGAGTATCTCGATCCGAGATAATGGATGTGGGTAACCCAAAGTGAACCTAAACATACTAAAAGAAGAGATTAGCAGCCTACTCAACAATGATCTGCTTTTTACATGGCATTAAGGTACACATCTTGTTGAACCTATCCACTACAACATACAAATAGTCATGAACCCCTTTGGACATTGGTAAACCCCCTACAAAATCCATGGATATAATTTCCCATGGATGGGATGGAACATGTAGTGGTGAGTATAGCCACAGTTTTCTATTAGTGGGCTTACAAGTAGAACACATCACACACCCCTTAACATATTTAGTTACAATTTCTTTCATTTGAGGCCAGTAACAAAACGTACGCAAATGAACCATAGTTTTTCCTACCCCAAAATGCCTAGACACAAGAGAAGTGTGATCTTCTTGTATTACATGGACTCATTCACTTGTAGGAATACATAGCTTTCCAAGATGGTAGAGTAGTTTTCCCTGTAGACAATAGTTCTCTACCTGTGCACCATGGGTTAGCTTCTCATATACTTCTTTAAAATCTTCATCAATGGCATATTGTTCCACATAGCTATCATGATATAAAGAAGCATTTTTCAAAACAATAGAAGCAACAATAGGAGGTCTAGAGAGCATATCAGCTACCTTGTTACTTGTACCCTTTTGGTACTTGATTACCAAATTAAATTATTGTAGGAAACCCATCCATCTGTAATGTCGAGATTGTTGCAGTTTGGTTTGTGCTTAGAGATAGTGTAAGGGTTGGTGATCTATATGTATGATTGTTTCCTTCCCTAACAAGTAGTGCTTCCATTTCGTTACGCTTTGAACTAATGCATATAACTCTTTATCATATGTAGGATAGTTAACGACAACTTGGTTAAAAGTTTCGGAGTGGTAACAGATAGGCTTACAATATTGCATCAATACTGCACCCATGGCATATATGTTGACATCTGTCTCGATCTCAAAGGGTTGTTGAAGATTCAACAATGCTAATACTGGTGTGGTACCGATCTTTTCCTTCAAAGTGTCGAAAGATTTTTGTTGCTTTCCTCCCCACTGAAAAGTGTTCTTCACACTGGTTAAGGCATGCAAAAGAGCTGCTATAAAGGAGAAGTTTGAAATGAACCTCCTCCAATACTGGACTGCACCTAAGAATCTCTATATCTCGATTACGCTTTTGGGCTCAAGACAATTTACAATTACATCAATCTAGGAAGGATCAATTTTTAATTGTCCTCCTCCTACAATATGACCTAAGTACACAAGTGCAGTCTTACCAAATTCACATTTCGGCAATTTTACATACAACTTTTCCCTTTACAAAGTATCCAATACTTGCTTTACATGCCTCACATGTTCATCCCAAGTCCCGCTAAAAATAAGAATGTCATCTAAATATACAATCAAAAAATCATCTAGAAAAAAACTGAATACATCTTTCATCACACACATGAAAGTTGTCGGAGCATTACAAATCCTAAATGACATAACTAACCACTCAAATAATCCATGTTTGGTTTTAAAGGTAGTCTTCCATGCATCTTGTTCTGCAACCCTGATCTGATGGTATCCACTGCGCAAATCCAACTTAGTGAAATAAACAACATTCCTTAACTGATCAAGTAAACCATCTATATGAGGAAGAGGGTATCGATTTTTCACCGTGATTTTATTTAAGGCCTGGTAATCGACACACATTTGCCATGTGACATATTTCTTTGGCACCATCATGATCGAAGAACCACAAGGAGATGAGCTGGGCTTGATGACCCCTTGATCCAATAAGCCTTGTACCTACTTCTTGATCTTCGTCATCTCTACAACTGACATCCTATACATGCCCACATTAGGAAGAGGAGAATCATGCTAAAGATGTATTTCATGTTGGATTTCCCTCTTAGGAGGTAATCCATATGGTTCCTGGAAAATATCATCATACTTAGAAACAATATCAATTAATTCTTTCTTATGAAAATGATCACATCCTTGGAAGGCGTCGGATGTTCCGACATCTTTCTCCCTTACAACCATGAGTATATATCTCTTATTAGTGTTTATGAGTCTCTTTATTTGACCTGCACTAACAAGTGTTGTGTTTACCCTCATGTTGTGAGCTCTAACAATATATTCCACTCCCCCTTAGTAAGGTGGTATTTGTTCTCATGATTAAAGAAGATAGTTTTTATATCATAAAGATTAGGACTCCCCAACACTATGCCACATATATCAAGTAATACAACATCCAAATCCACTTCATCAATCAACTTTGAAGCAATAACAAATCTGACCCTACATTGTTTGGTGACATTAAGTTTTGCTTTATCACATACCCAACCAAGAGGATAAGGCTTTGGATGTGGTTTCATTTCAAGACCCATCTTTTTGACAAGTGCTTCAGATATCAAGTTTACTTGGGAACCTCGATCAAACAATGTATCTATCTTAGTGTGTTTAGATAAAAATCTTATGTGAAATAATTAATTCCTCTTTCGTTCATCATCATGAGATTCATTATTTGAATTTGAACTAGCATGAAGGGAATCTTTACCTTGTGCTCCAACCGCTGTGATCTTTCCTTCATTTCCTGAATCAGAACCAAGATCTTGTTGCACTGTAGAAACGGTTTTTGTCTTCCCCTTTCCACTGAAGTGTTTCATTCTCTTCTCTGGATGTAGTTTCCAATAGTGTTCATCGTCGTGACGACTTTTCTTGCAATGAGTGAAAGATGGATTTCCTTCTTCCCTCTTTACCATGGTGGTCTTCTTATCCTTCCTTATAAACTTCTTAAATGGCTTATGTGGGAGATTGGAAAGTTTCTTTGTGGGATCTTCTTGAACGTGCTTTCCCCTATTCTCAAGGTGAGTGGCTTGCACACAAACTTCGTCAAGACTGGTGGGGTTAAACAATAGAAAAGCATGACGAATATAACTATGAAGTGCACCAATATACTTCATTAAAGTTTCATAAGAATCCAAAGGAATGTTTAATGCAAGAGATTTCTTCCTAAATTCTTCTGTGAAACTTTGTACAATTTGACCTTTACTTTGTCTTAAAGTTTGCCATTCCATCATTGCTTTATGTAAATAACCCAATGGATACAATTGCCTCCTTATAGCTGATTTGAATTCCAACCATGAGGAAAGAAGATTACCACACTTACTTATGTCCTGAAGTTTGCTCTCCCACCATACGAGAGCAGTGCCTCCAACCGAAGAGAAGCCAATTGCACTTTAACTTCCTCTTCATCAATCTATTGAACACGACAATATACTTCAACCTGTCGGATCTAATTATCTATATTTTTAGGATTAACATCTCCATTAAACATAGGTAAATAAAATTTTACATCAAGCTTTAATAATGGTTTCCTAAAAGAGGCTTTATGGCTAGAATGATGAGAATGATGAGAATGCTCAGAGGAAGAAGAACTGGAACTTGATGGTGAAGATGGAGGCTCAGGAGGGTCTCCTCCAACCCCTTGATTTACCGAAGAATCACCATCAACTTGTGCTTCCTTTTTCTTCCCTTTCTTCTTCATCTTCTTCTCATAGTCTCCATACATTCGTTCGACTATTTCTGACATGCAATAAAAGATCATATGGAAGTTTTCTCCTGTTCATCATGCGTGTCCTCTTCTGTCATTTTCTTCCTTCAGGATGCACGACCAACTTCGGGATTGAAAGTCCTAAGAGTTCCTTCACCCTTCTTATGGTTGGCCCTAGTAAGCATTCACACTCAACAATTCACGTCAAAGATGACTGCTCTAATACCAACATGATTCGGGATCTTTTCATCAAAGTGACTTATAAAAAATTGTATTAAATGAGCATAAATTAAAGTGCACCATTAAAGAAGGAAAAGCTCAATAATGAAGAGACATAAGAATCGAATCTGAACACAAAAAACTTGATAACTGAGTTCGTTCCTGGTGGACTACGTCTCTGGGTTCTGCTCTCAAATGGGTAGGCCTTTTTATTAACTCAACAAAGAATTTGGCAAAATACATAAGTATACCTCATTCTGGAATCAAGCTACAAAAGCTTTGCTCAGATCAGAAAACAGACAACACCATTGAATTCGTGGCGTCGAATTACCCAAAAATGATTGTCTCCATCCCTCAATATGAATTTGGTACTCCCAGGACCAAGAGAAATCTTGTCTTTGGTTTTCATGCCCTGCAACCTGCAAATAATGCCAAGAAAATGTCTCATAAACCGTGCCTGACCGTACCATCACACGCCTCCTCCTCGTGCACTGGCGGAGGTTGTTTGGCCTAATGGTTGGCGGAGCTATTGTTAAGGCATATATAGTGGGGGAGGTCCCGGGGTCGAGCCCTCAGGCCTCCCCTTTTGGGTGTTTATTATAACACACACACATATATATATATATTAATGTGGTGGTTCCGCCAACTTTCAAGCGATGGTTTAGATTGACAGTTGGGCGCCAGATCTGGCGGGGTTTCGCTGGATTTGGCGGACTCGTATTCCTTTTTATTTTTGAATTTCGGATCTCGGACCCTCATTGGGCATTTTCCCACTGCCACGTGGCAGCGCATGACCGGGCCACATGGCAACCAACGATTGGGACATTTCAACCACCTATACAGTCACATGCCACATTAGCCTATGGTATGCCACCTCAGCTACCATATCAGCCTGCCACATCACCGTACGCTCTGCCATGTGGTTGTATGGACTGCCATGTGGTGCTTTTTCATTGGTCCACGGATTGACCCAAAAAAATCCAAAAATGAGTGACACATGGCAGCCTCTAATGTTGCCACATCATCATGCTGACATCAGCATGACATGTGTCACTTCTTGCGTGTGCCAGGTACGCTATACAGATGTTGACATCATTCGTACTGATGCTGACATTCGCAGTACAGATGTTGACTCATCCCCTGCTGACTAGGCTAGGTTGACCAAAATTTGACTATGAATATCTTTCGATCCGTAACTCCATTTGACGAGTCGTTTATGCCATTGGAAAGCTTGCGATGCGCTCTTCGCGATGATGCCACTTTCCCTGAATTTTGAGGACTTTGAATTTTTGCCCTTTCTATGTCTGTTGAGGCCATTCTAAGCTTCCTGAGTTGCTTCTGTGAGTTCTGAGTTGTCCTTAGTCTTCTTTGGATCCTTTTTGGATCACCAGATATTCAAGCAAATAATCAAAAGGTTAATCAGATGCTATAAAAAATTTGAAATTGTTTCAAGTTAATGACAACCATGCAGGAGTAAAATCAACTCACCAAATGTAGAGGAAGAAGATATTTAAGAAGGAAATAATTGCAAAATTTTGAAGGTTAAACTGCCATTAGATAGAGACAAGGCTCAATGGAAGTAGTTTGATGTGACTCCTTGTCAACTTAAGGATGTTAGCAATCAAATGTATTGTTACATTCGATGGGGCACACTCATGATGAAAGTCTTCACGTGGCAAGCATGAATTTGAGCCGAGGTTCAAATCTTGCTTTCACCTTTGACTCAAAGTTAAGAGAAGCTTCTCATATATGTTATACCACTTGTTATTACACACTTTAGGGAGAATGTTTGGTGGTTTTTTGTGCTTCTCAATATTTCAAATGTTTAACCATCAAAGTATTGAGTAGAGCAGAGGCATTTAGCATTGTGAAGAGGTTGAGAAAGCTTAAAAATAGATATTTCATAGTGAAATACAATTCGTTGTTAATTTTCCTATACAACAATTTTGTAGCAAATTAGTTGTTGCAAAATGTTATTTTCATCATATCTTTCAAATGACAAACTGGGTTTCGCCCAAATTTCTTTTGGAGAGGAATCATAGTGTCATTAATTTTCTGAGAAAAAAAAATCACCCAAACCCAGTTCTCCATTCGGGAGAAAAAACAAAATTGTGATTTGCTGCGAAATTTCCTATAGCTGACTGTTTTTGCAGTCAATTTCAAGCTCAGATTCCTTGCAGATGGTGATTGATCTCAACAAATTGAAAGATGATTTTCTTAAGAACGGGATCATCTACAAAAACCTCTCTCAGTTTTGTACAGGTGTAACATTTTGGGAGATTCGAAGGGATATTTAGAACCTATTTTTACATATTTTCGCAAAGTTTAATTAGTTAAAAACTAAACCCTAAAAAATACGAGTTATTTTGTAACCCCTTCTTGAATGTGAAACCCTAAAGATTTCGACCTTATTGAGTTAGATTGGAATGCAATTCTATATATTATCAGGAAGAGGATTGTAAAAGGGTTCGAATTTGGCAGAAATAAAGATTGATTGTGCTTGTAACTTTTCTTGAAGTTAATAGAATTATCAGTGCATAATTACAAAAGTTTATGTTCAGAGATTCTCGTGTGAGTTTCTTTCAGTGTGTGATTACTCTCATGTGTTTGTGCTTCTTTCATTTCCGTATTCCATTTAATGTATTGTCTTCTAGCATTTGATTGAAAGTATATGGTTTGGAATTCATCCTATGTTTGGTGCTCTGAATTCATACAATCAAATGTTCCACCCTTTCTTCTAAAATTATATTGGAATTCATCCCGTGTTTGATGCTCCAATATAGTGGACTGTCAACTCTTATATCTATTGCATGTTGCAATAACTTAGAAGTTGAAAGGATATTGTCTACCTTGCCTCTGTTTCCTAGACTTTTCTATAACCAGTCACCGATAGGTTTTATTAGTTTCAACATATGACTCCATGCCCAATGATTTTCTTCTCCTAATCTTACCAAACATACCAAAAAAAAATACCTTGTCTTAGTTTACAAATCCAGTCACTATCTTCAGTGTATGAGCTATTGTTGAATTTATATTGCATGTCATATTTCAAGGAGGGAGACACCTCTGACTGAAAGGGCCAAATTTCACTCTAAAGCTTGGTTTGAAAAGGTTACCTATATGATTTTCCACCACAACCTTGGAAATTTACAGAGTGATAACATAGGTAATAGGGGGTGGGTCCCTGTCGAGTTCAAGCCCTTGGAAAGGTGCTTTAATCATAGTCGTTGCTCGTGGGAATCCTGAAAAAATCTACACCAGCCATTGGAGTGAAAGGTTGCACAAGGACTCTGAAAACTTTGAATTCATATGAACCATTGATCTATCGGATCCCTAGCTCGCGGAGGAGGAATGTTGATAGAGTTATTTGCGCTCTAAAACGAAGGTATTCAAGAATATTCCCTTTTTAGTATCAAATTTTGTGCCGAGAGATTTGGACCGCAGATGGTTATGTAGAAAAATGACATCATGCTGACAAGGATGATGTCACCCAACCATTGCGCAAAGGACAAGTGTTACCACATGAAGGGACGTGCTAGTGGTCAACGACGATGCGTATGCAACATCAGGCCATGTGGAGGGTCCATGTGTCAGGTGGTTATTGTGCCACGTGGCAGTGTGTTTTGATACTTTGAGGGGGCGAAGATGATGTGTTCTGAGTTCCATGTGGCAGTTACACATGGAAATAGATTCCTAGGTGGTAGGTGCATGTGGTAACAAAGGCCTAGGTGGTAGGTCCCGACCGTCCATAAGATGATCCAGATTTTATGAGTAGAATGAAATGAATACAGATTATTAACAGGTGCTTAACACAAAATAGCAGAGATACAGTAAAACTAGTTTTCTATTCAATAATGAAATAAGCTGAAACTGTAAAATGCAGTGGAAACAAGCTTGTTGGAATGGTGGCAGCTTATCTCTAAGAAGAGATGTGACGACAGTGCGCATTCACAAGAAGAAGGTTACAATGAGGCTCTGAAGGCCTTTTTACAATAATCAAGAATTCCAAAAACCCTAGACATCCAAAAACCTAACCCTAGGAGATGAAGCGCCAAAAGTCATGTGGGCCCCGTTTGGGTAAGCTAGTACATCAACTTCCCGGGGTTGTAACTTTTGCATACGATCTTCGTTTTAGGCGTGTGATAGCCCGTTGGAAAGGTATCGCCGAGGAGATTAATTTTGGGGGCTCAATCATGCCTTCAAATATCATTAAGGATCTCGATATTGAAAAACCTTCATTTAGGCCCTCAAAATGGCCCCGTAAGTAAAAACTGCTAAAAATAGTAAATTGCCAAAAATGTCAGAAAACTATTTTGAGCCAATTGGAAAAGGTGGGTGGCCACCGATATCCATTTGGATCAATCCTCCCTCCTTAGGAAGCAATGGTCTCCATTGCGTTGAGGTCCCCCATTAGATGAGGAAATTTCTGCTGAATTTGGCCCCGGGTGAGCCACTTGCCTTGGTGCAGGAGCTGCCCTGCTTTGACGACTCGATAAAGCTGGATCCTTTGTTGTCGAGTGCCCTTGATCTATCTGTCCACAATATGATCATTGGATGCCTGTTGTATGTAGTCAGGGTTGAGCTCTGTTGGTGTCAGTTGTTCTACTACTTCTGAGGTGTCCAATAATGGTGGGAAATAAGGGCAAAGGAGATCCACGTTGAACACTGGGTGCAGGCCAAGGAAAGGAGGAATGTTGAGCTCAAAAGCATTATCCCCCATGGTCTTGGTGATAGTGTACGGTCCATAACGGAGTGGGTGAAGCTTTCGATGGGGTTCTGTAAGGCGTTCTTTCTGCAAGTGCAACCAAACTTTGTTTCCCACCTGAAACTTATGCGGCACCCGATGTTGATCATGGCGTTGTTTGTACTTGTCATTGGACTTCTGTAGGATATCCTGAACCTATTGGCGGATGTGTTGGATCCGCTCAATGAATCGGGTGGCTTTGTCAGCTTCAGTTGGAGCAGGAGATGAGTCAGTCGAGGTGATCGCAAGGGGACGTGCAACATCTATGGGACCCAATGGTTGGAATCCCAACCCCACTTGAAAGGGGTTGTGGTTGGTTGAGCTATGCAAGGCTCGGTTGTAGCTATGTTGGACATAGAGAAGGCTCTCATCCCATGTGTGAGGGTTCTTTGAATTATACATGCGAAGGATATGCACAATCATTCGATTTACAACCTCGGTTTGGCCATCTGTCTTGGGGTGGAAGGCCGTGGATTTGGTGAGCTTGGTGTCCAGTAGTGACCAGAGGCTCGACCAGAATGTGCTAAGAAATCGATTATCCTGATCTGAGACAATGGTTTGTGGTATTCCAAAATGTACCCAGACTCGTTCAAAGAAGAGCTTGGCAGTGGCCTCTGTTGTGATGCTCTTCTTGCAGGCAACCAGAATCACCATCTTAGAAAAGAGATCAACAACCACAAAAACATAGTCATTTCCCCGATTGGTGGATGGGAGGTCCGACATGTAGTCCATTGAGATGGATTCCCATGGCCTGTCAGGAGTAGGAAGAGGGGTGTACAAGCCCTGTTTCTTAGTGGTCAGTTTGGCAATAACGCAAGTAGTGCAGGACCTAATATACTTGCCGACCTCTTGTCGAAGTTTCGGCCAATAGAAATGTTTCTGTAGCATCGCCATTGTCTTTTCGACGCCGAAGTGTCCTGCCACCCGACTGTAGTGGGCTTCCCAGATCAACTTTGCTCACTCACTTGATGGAACATAGATATGGCCCAGACGACACAACAACCCATCCCGAAGATGGAAATTATCGACAACTGCAGTTGCACCCAACATTTGGTAGGTGGTGGTGAAGTCGGGGTCTGTCTCATAGAGTTGGGGCCATCCAGATGTCTCATGGCCGCAAGAGTCTAGCACCATGGTGAGTGCCGCAACTGGCGGTTTTCTGAGGCAATCAGCGACGCGATTGGTGCTTCATGTTTTATACTTGATGTTGAGGTGGAATTGTTGCAAGTGTGTGGACCACTTTTGATGGCGGTCATTCTGCAGTTTTCTCTGTGTCTGCATGAACTGCAGTGGCTTATGATCAGTGTGGATGACTGTCTCCTTCCCAAGAATGTAATGTCTCCACTGGCGGCATTCTTGCACAATGGAGTACATTTCTTTGTCGTAAGTAGGGTACTTACGGACAATATCTGATAGTGTCTCACTGTGATAGGCCACAGGGTGGTCGTGCTGAGTGAGAATGACGCCCACAACATAGTCTGAAGCATCTGTCTCGATCTCAAAGGGATGATGCAGGTCTGGTAGTGAAAGTACTGGGGCTGAGCACAAGCGTTGTTTCAAATCATCGAATGCTTGTTGTTGGGACCGACCCCACGCAAATTTTGCCTTATCACCACCCCTGTTTATCTAGTTGAGGGCCCATGCAATATGGGAGAAACCCAACACGAACCTGCGGTAGAAATTAGCAAGTCCCAAGAAGCTTCGAAGCTCAGTGAGTGTTGTTGGGGCTGGCCAGTCATGGATGACTTGGATCTTGGCTGGATCCACATGTACGCCATGTTGATCAATGATGTAGCCCAAGTAATGGACCCTGTCCATGCCGAAGGAACATTTTTCTAGGTTGGCGTATAGCTTGTGCTGTCGCAGGGTGTGCAGAACCTGCTGAATATGCTGCAAGTGTTTGGCCCAAGTCTTGCTGTAAATTAGAATGTCATCTAGATACACCACTACAAAAGTATTGGTGAATGGTCGCAGGATATCGTCCATCATCCTCATGAAAGTGGTTGGAGCATTTGTCAAACCAAAGGACATGACCAACCATTCAAAAAGTCCTTCCTTTGACTTGAAGGTGGTCTTCCATAGATCTGTTTGTTCTATCAGGACCTGGTGGTAGACAGACTTCAGATCAATCTTACTGAATTATTTGGCCCCCATGAGTTGATCAAGGAGGTCATCGATTCAGGGAATTGGGTACCGGTTTCTAATAGTGATTTTATTCAGAGCCCGGTAATCAATACAGAGTCGCCAGGTTCCATCTTTCTTCTGTACTAGCACGATTGGGCTCCCGCAAGGTGATGAGATGGGGCGGATGTGCCCTTTGTGGAGCAGTTCTTGGATATGTTGCTTGATCTCCTCATTCTCTAACAAAGAGCGACGATAGACTGGCCCATTGGGTAGTGGTGCGTCGGGGGTTAGATCGATGGGGTGCTTGACCTGGCAATGCAGAGGTACCCCTGTAGGTGAGGAGAAGATATCCGAGTATTCTTCCATGACCTTATCTACTTGCTTCTGCTGTGTGGAGAGGTCGGCCGTAGAGACCTTGGATGTGGCTGCAATCTTTCACTTATTCTGAGAGTGAATCACGAAGAAGACAAACTTCCCCGTCTGTGAGATGACCTTCCTGCATTGCTTAGCAGAGATCAAGAAAATAGCACTAGGTGGGACTGCCTCGGGTATCCTGTACAATTTTCTATTCAAAGTAATAATAACATTATGAGGCCTAGACTCATATACAACATGACGTTTCCATAAATAAGGTTGGCCCAAAAGAACATCACAAACTTTGAGAGGAGCAACATCACACAATACCTCATCTTTGAAGGGCTTGATGTCGTACGACAGTCGACACTGTTGGCTGACGCGGAGATCACTTCCTTGGCGGAGCCATCCAATGGTGTAGGGTTGTGGGTGCGGCGTTGTTGGCAGGGCCAGCTGCTTGACGACCTCTACTAAGATGAGGTTCTTCTGGCTACCGCTATCAACGATGAAGTGCAGCGGGGTGCCTTTTACCCACATCTGTGAATGGAAGAGGCACTCTCCCTCTTCTGGATCATCTGGTTCACCAGGATGGAGCTTGGTGGTAGCAACGATGGCACTGGGTTCTGCGTCAATGATCCGTCTTCCCCTTTCTGGTTCTGTCTCAAAGTCAAAATCTGCATTTGATTCAGAGGCTTTCACTTCGGCCACCATCGACTGCTTTGAGCGACAGTCAGCAGTGTTATGCCAAGGGCTCTTATGGAAGTCGCACCACTTCCCGGTGTCCTTCTTTGCTTGCGGCTTGTACTGGTTGTCTTAATACTGTCCATATTTACTCTGTCCTTTGTTCGGTGGGTTGATGCCACCCTTTCCTGGCTTTTGTTGTGAGGGGTTCCCAGGCCCAAATTTCTGTGTCTTTTGTTTGAGCTTCTGCTCGATTTTGACGGCATATCGGTAGGTCGCGCCCAAGGATGAGATGTCCAGAAATTTCATTTCGGTCTGGATGTATCTATGCAGAGCACCGCGATACTTGAGCACCAGATGTCGCTTTGAATCTTTGATACCCAACCTGGTGCGCAAGGTATGGAAGATATTTGTGAAATCTGGCACTGCTTGGCCTCTTTCTTGCCGCAGTGTGGTCCATTTGGTATACAGGTCGTCATAACTTCTGACAGGGTAGTATTGTTCCTTAATAACATCCTTGAAGGATTCCCAGGTGGCTGTGACTGAAAATAATGAGGTTTCCTCTATTTCCTTTTGCTCGCAGAAAGTTTCCCACCAATCTTTGACATGGAGAACGGCTTTGAGGAGCGCAAGAGTAATCTTTTCTCTATTCAAAAATTTATGAACAAAAAAACACCCTTCTAGTAGATTCAACCACTTGTCTACAACATCTGCATCTATCTAACCTTCAAATATAGGAATATCAAAGTTTATTTGTACCCTTAAGGGGGTGGTGCCTCCGTTCGAAGAAGATGCATCGCTTGTTGGTAGTCGCCGAAGGATTTGCACGAAACTATCCATCATCTCGTTCCTCTGTTGCATGAGGGATTCCTCAATCAACAATTTGAAAGGATCTCCTGTCCTGTCATCTTTCTTTTCTCCTGCCATGGGAGGTCGCTTGGGCATGCGAGAGCTTTTTTCCTCAAGAGAAACAAGCTCGAAACCCAACTCTTTGTACTCCGAGCTCGTTGGGGACATGCATTAAGACGACAAGGAGCAGATCGCTCTGATACCACTGATCCGGATTTTATGAGTAGAACGAAATGAATACTGATTATTAACAGGTGCTTAACACAAAATAACAGAGATACATTAAAACTGGTTTTCTATTCAATAACGAAATAAGCTGAAACTGAAAAATGCAATGGAAATAAGCTTGTTGGAATGGTGGTGGCTTATCTCTGAGAAGAGATGCGACAGCAGCGCGCATTCACAAGAAGAAGGTTACAATGAGGCTCTGAAGGCCTTTTCACAATAAGCAAGAATTCCAAAAACCCTAGACATCCAAAAACCTAACCCTAGGAGATGAAGTGCCAAAAGTCATGTGGGCCCCGTTTGGGTAAGCTAGTACATCAACTTCCCGGGGTTGTAACTTTTGCATACGATCTCCGTTTTAGGCGTGTGATAGCTCGTTGGAAAGGTATCATCGAGGAGATTAATTTTGGGGGCTCAGTCATTCCTTTGTATATCATTGAGGAGATCGATATTGAAAAACCTTCATTTAGACCCTCAAAATGGGCCCGGAAGTAAAAACTGCTAAAAATAGTAAATTGCCAAAAATGTCAGAAAACTGTTTTGAGCCAGTTGGAAAAGGTGGGTGGCCACCGATATCCATCTGGATCATAAGAGTTGACCCTTTTGGAGTTGACTTTGTTGAGTTTGAAGCATGACACTAAAGAGTTCGGAGTACAACTCCAAAGAGTTTGAAGTACGACTCCAAAGAGCTCGGAGCACGACTCTGAAAGCTTATTTGGGCTGTCGATTGGAAAGTGGAAAGCTTGAACACCAGTTGTCGATTTAACGTGGAACCCACAAGGGCGTGTTCAAATGTGGAAGGATGAATCATTTAACATCATGCAGGTTAAAACCCTGAAGATGTCTAGGTCGTTGATTCGTTAGTCCCCATGACTGTTATATTTGTCAGATTGTACGTTGTCGGACTCTGACCATCAGAGTGTGCGGGGAAGCAGTTTGCGAATACACTCCGAGGGTATATGAAGAATCTGAATAGATCATAGTCGTTAATCTAGCAGGTCAATCAAATGACAACCGAGGAGACTGGTGGTAGCTTCCAGATCAGCTGACATGTTCACGTTATGTCAGTGCCACGTCAAGTGACATGTGTACCAAGGTGCCACATGGCACTGAGGTGGAATTGAGGACAAACGATCCAAAAAAATTGGAAGGCTATAACTTTTGATCAAGATCTTGAAATTGAGCATGGTTATAGTCATTGGAAATATCTTGACAAGCAAAATTATTCTACGAGGTCTAAATTGAAAAATGAAGTAGTTGGGAAAAGAAACATTTTGACACCCCATTCCTTAGAAGGTACTTAAGGGGCTAGGTATGTTATAAGCACCAGTAAGTTCGATGATCCATGTTCAAAATTTTGACGACGCTCCATGTTGTGTGGCACGTCAATGCTACATTAATAATTAAACGCACTGGTGCGTGTTATTCCACACAACACATTGTTGAAGTACACTAGTAAGTTTGGTGATCCATGTTGCTTGGAGCCCCGATATGTATTTCTAGTAGTGCTACGTTAGTCACTAAATGCACAGGTATGATATGTTTTACACATGCAATGTTATGTGGTTAATCGATGTGGTTATTTGATATAATGCATAGGTTTTGCAGTGCCTCGTCTAACGATGCATGGTATATTATAACACACTAGTCACGAGGCATTTGGTTAGGTAAGGGGCACCAGTGTGTTCAAGTTGTTAGAATACATTGGTTGGTTTATTATGTGAAAACAATGTTTCTTCCTAGATAGAGGCACAAAAAATGCATCTTTTTAGTGCGCGATGCTTAGTGTTTCACAATGCGTTTGGTAATATTTTATGCATTGCCTATGGTGCTTCATGTAGATTCACAAGATGCACCATGTGTGGTGCTTTATGTGAATTCACAGGACACGCTGTGTCTGGGGCGAGTCGAGCCTGTGAGGCGCACCACAAATAATATTTTTTAAATGAAAAAAATGTTAAATCTAAGGTCAATTTTAAATTTTAATCCAATGAAAATTAAAATAAGGAGGTAACAAATAATTTACGTGATCTCTTCTCACTCGAGTAGTCATGGTTGGCTCATAGAGGAAAAATAAAAATTTTCATTTTTTTTTCCAAAATTGGAAAATGTATGAAATCTACAGGTGCACTAAGGAACCAACATGGTAGAGCACTATAAATAGGGTGGTCATAGAAGGAGGGTTAACATTGGTGCCGGTGTGAGAGGTTGGAAGAACATAAGGAAATGTAATAATGAAAATTGGTTCGATATTTTTTTTTACCCTAGCACGGTGCGCTCGATAGTGCAGCTGTATGTTTTTTTGTTTATTTTACCCTATTGGGGTGCGCCATATAGTTGGACACACCAGTGCATTCGATCCCGCATAATGCACCACTTGGATTTTTGGGTAAATATTAAAAATCCTCACTATTGTGTATAAATTATTATTATTATTATTATTATTATATATATATATTGGATTTTTGGGTGTGTGTGATTGTGTGTGTCGTTATTTGGGAGCACCATTATGCATTTTATTTTACTTTAAATAAAAAAAATGATATTTTAACATTTTATATTAATAATGGTTATCGATGCACTTTATTTGGTAAGCACCAGGGTGTTATGTTTTGGAGTCGTTGATCTAAAATATTGTCGTACAATCTTTGATTCAATCTCATGGGGATAAATCCCCCAACATTTTTAAAGAGACGACAATCCTCTATTTTAAATAACATACAAGAACAAATAAAATTCCTCATAGAGGACTATGCTTATTCTTGAAATAAATATTCACATGCAAAGAATACCTGAGAAGGGACCAAGTATCTTATAGAAAGCAAATATTTGCGCTCTGTTACAAGATTTGTAAACCAACATAATATGCATTAAAATAGGATGGCATTTCCATCACAACATTCATCGAAGTAGAACACAATATTCAACAAAAGGGAAAGGAAAGTATGGACCACATATAACAGAGAACTATAAATGATCATTCCATTAAACCTAATAAATATTTTAATAGACACACATTTGAAATCTCATGCTTGAAATTAAAGTCTTGAGAAATTAATAATGTTATGTCCCAAACTAGTTCTGTGGGAACCTAAAAAATAATAGACATGTTAAATAAATAAGCAATAATGTTTGGAGTTACAAATAAAATAAATTGTGTTTTTCATTAAAAGAGGATTGGGATGGGGCTTCTGTAGACCATAAAATGAAAGAGAGACCTAGAAAACAAAGAAAATGGTCAAGGCTCAGCCTCAGGTTTCACAGGTTGCTAGGAAAAAAAATGAAAAATGACAATTGACTAAAGAACAAACTTGGTGAGGGCTAGAATAAGGATACTACTTCACTTATTGTGATGGAAATTTTCTGAACCTTCTCACTTGCTTGTTTAGGCATCCTTTGTAGATGGTTATTGTTGTGTTGGAGGTGGCATAACTGTTGTAACTGCTTCATGTTGATGTGTCTCAATTATCTTAACTAATGCTTTCATTAACCATTTTTCTATATACTCCCTCAACAGATCAACCTTTATTTCATGGTTGGTTTTTATTTCAAATAAGCCATTCTCCAATCCTCTTAAATCAATACTTAATTGGTGCAATGTGTCCTCAATATGATCATTTTTATTTATGTATTGGACAATCCACCTCTCTACTTCTTCTTCGGAGAATTCAACTGAATCACTAAATTCATTTGCCCATGCAACTTTCAATGCTTCTAGTTGTTCTAATAGTTGCTCCTCGAACATAAGCATGGTATCCATTAATAAATTAGGGCCATCTAATTCTTTTGTAATATCAACAAGTTTTAGTAATATGTCATCCCT
Organism: Picea mariana; assembly: GCA_032191745.1. Lineage (NCBI taxonomy): Eukaryota > Viridiplantae > Streptophyta > Pinopsida > Pinales > Pinaceae > Picea > Picea mariana. The sequence goes on from JASDQU010101526.1 coordinate 570,164, forward strand.
CTTAATTTTTACACCGTCTAACTCTAACACCAATTCTCTTAAACATTTAATCCTTTTCATCCAACAAGAATTGGTCTGCTTCATTAGAATACTAGAGAGAATGTTTTGTTCTATTCTATGGGTGTCACTCAGGCTTGAAAATTTTGTTACAAACGTTCCCACAACTTCTTTGTAAAAACCTTCATCTTTTTCTAAATCTTTTGGAGTTATTCCCTAAAGTGCATAATCCTTGTTGAGAAACTGGTTGAACTCTGTGCCAACTCCCATATTTCAAGGATTAGATATATTCTCTTCTGGATACCATATCCAACACATTTTCTTACAACCAACAATAAATTGGATGAACCCTTCAATTTGGAACTGCTTTCAAGGACATATTTGAGGGTAAGTATTGGCTAAATTGTAGTTAAAGGTTTGAAAAATAATGGTTTTGGAATTAGAGCTTTCTCCAATTCCTTTATTCTTTCTTTTAATATTTTTTTTTTCTTCGTAATATCAAAAATAGATTCCTTTAGTGCTTCCCCAGTTTCCTCATGAAATTGCACTATTTTCAAGGGAGCAACTCACTGAAGATTTATGATTTTAATTTCTCAGCAACTTTTTTATTTTTCATATTCAGTTTCTCTATTAACAATTTCTTAGAATTTTTATGGTAGATCACGTGGTGAAGTGTGAAAAATTCTTCTTCAAAGATTTCTAGCTCCTGGAAAGCCAGATCCTCAACAATTTCTCTAGTTTCCATCAATGTTTGCTCTGACCAACTGAGTTCTTCTATCACTTCGTCTACATCCATAGCTCAAGGACTTTGCTCAATTTTAGGTACATCCATTCTGGTTTTTGAGTTTCTCTCTTTCTTTTAATAGAAGTGTATACAACATGATATTTTTCCATTTTTTTTGTTTTTAGGGTCTTTATCACCACCTTCATCTGAATTTCTGGCGGATATTCTTCTTGTTTCTAGACCACTACTTCTAGGTTTTGTTTTTGTGGGAGTACCTCTATGTGAAATACTAGGTGAATTACAATTCTTGCTTGTTTCCTCTCTGCCCTTCTACCCGTAGCACTCATTAGTTCTTTCCAGTTCTTCAACATCATTTAGGGCTTCTTCAATAGAGGCCTCGAGGTTGTCTCCTCCTCCTCATTCAAACTATTCAAACTTACAAAAATAAGAAGAGTATCCAATTAGAGACGGGTGTGCAACAAATAAGTCCTTAGGATCAAAACCCTTAATGCAATGAGCTTCCTTCAAACCAAGTTGATCCAACTGACCAACAAATTCATCTAAGTGGGAAATATGCTTGACAACCACTTCCACAACCCTCCATGGCAGTGGGATGAATTGTTTCTTTCTTTTTTCGTTGAAAAAGTGTGCCCAATATTTGTATTTTCTGCACATTGCGTTGACCAAGAGTCTATTAGACACATAAAAGGGGAGCAAGAAAGGTTTCCCCTAGAAACCAAATAGTCTTAGAAAACTAAAATCCTCCAAAGTCTCAAAAATTCCTTTCTCGATGAGAAAGGAGGCAACTTCTAGTGACAGTCTCGATGCAGTAGGACCATGAATTAATTTTTTGAAAGCATAAATAAAACCATTTTGGACCGCGCAGAAATTATATTGGGATTTATGTTTCCATAAATATGGATACGAGAAAGAATTTGGTTCCACCTTGAAATCAACCCTCCTTTCCCTAGGCAAGTCTTCGAATATGTGACAGTAGGCTATAACATAGATCAAATAAAGTCATATTAAATCTTCTAGTTTTTCTTAAACCACCTAGTTGAAACGATATCTCATTTGAAACAATTCGGCCCCAGTCAATTAGGGTGTCTTCATGAATAGAAAAGTAAATAATATAAACAATGTATTTCAGCACAGAGGTCTTGGACTCTACTCCAATTATATGGGAAAATATCTAGGTGAATTCTTTGTATGGATATTTCAAAGAACTTACCTCAACCTGAGCGGAATTGTTATCAAATCTCAGGCTGACAAGATAATTCTTGAGGAGCTCTGCTCCTCCTTGTTGTTGCTTGATAAATTTTTCTTCTTCCTCATTCTTAAACTACAAGGTGGGGTTTCATAGTTGCAACGTTCTCCTGAAAATTGAGGGAGTCAAGGAGATTGGTGGTTTCCCCTGGATTTGAACAATTCTTCTTTCAGGGTTGAACTTATCTGCGCACCAAAGAACCAATTCTTTGAAGTTCGTCACCTTAGGCACATAGTCAGCCAATGTTATGCCTGAACTCCTTATACCATTCTGATGTTGCTAAACTTGCTCCTTGTGTGACAACATCAATTGTATTGGGAGGAGAGATATTTATAACCTCAATTCTAGTCATGAATTTACATAATCCCTGCCCCTTGACGACCTTCATAGGTTTAATCTCCAAATCATGCACTTGAATCTTTGCTAACCAATTTTCCTATCTACCCTCCCTGAGTTGTTGATTCAACAACATCTTTACTAGTGAATGTGGCACAAAAGCAATGATGTGAGCTGACAAGATATAGGTCTCGAAATGAGTTATTACTTTAACCAGGGAAAGGGATTGCTTTTTAATCATAGAATAATTTAACTCATAGTCATGCAAGGTCTTACTCATGAAAGAAATTGAAAGTTCTCTTGCTTTCTCATTTTTTTGGGTAGAATTGACACAATGGTTTCTTCTAAAGCGAATGCGTACAACATAAAATATTTATCAAAGTTGGGACTCATACGAACAGGGGCAGTAGTAATGGCATGTTTGATTTCTGTGAAATCCTTTTCAATGTCTAATGTCCATTCAAATTTATGATCCTTCTTCAACAATTTATTTATTGGTTTGGCAATTGTAGCATATTCTGGAATAAACCTTCGAACAAAGTTTATCTTTCCAAAGAAAGATTGTACTCCCTTTTTTGATGTAGGTGGATTTAGGTCATTTATTGCTTTAACTCTCTCTGGATCAATGTATATTCCTTCTTTGCTCACAACATGACCCAAGAGATTTCCTTTTGATATGGAAAACATAGACTTCTTTGGATTCAAAGACATTCCATACATTTTGCATCTCTTAAAGACTTGTTTGAGATGCTTGAGATGTTTTTGCCTTAGATTTGAATGAACTATCAAATCATCTTGGTAGTCCGCCATAAATTTTTCAATTAAATCCTTAAAAGCATGGTCCATTGCCCTTTGAAAAGTTGCACCAACATTATCTAGTCTAGACGGCATACGAACATAAGCATACATTCCCTATGGTGTAATGAAAGTGGTATTTGGTTTATCTTCCTCAACCACAAGGACTTGATTATATCCAAAAAATCCATCCAACATAGACATCATTGCAGAACAAGTGACCTGCTGCAATAACATCTCCATATTTGGGAGTGGCCAGTTGTCTTTAATACTTTCTCATTTGAGATCTTTGAAATCATCACAACTATAGATTTCTCCATTCTTTTTTCTTACTACCATAGGATTTAAAATCCATTTTGAGTGTCAGATTGAAAAAAAGTATGCCAACTTTTTTCAGTTTTTCTAACTCCATCTTTACCAAGGGATTCGATTTGGGATTCATCATTCTCAATTTTTGTTTAAAAGGTTTTGATCCCTCTTTGAGTGGTATAAAATGTTGGAATATAGATTTGTCATATTATTTATTCTTTTAAATCATTAAATCCAAGCAAAAATATCTTGAAATTCTTTGAACAAAAAAGTATATTTCTCTATTTCTCCAATGGCGCAACTAGTAACAAGATTTATATATTTTGGAGAATCAAGTGTATCGATATTGATTTTTTGTGTCTCTTGAACCTTCCTAATAGATGGTTCCTCTTTTGGATCTGAGATATTTGTTTGATCATCTCTTGTAAAAAGAGATTCCAAACTGACATAATTCTTAGGAGAGAGTACAACACTCTGATCAAAAATTTCCTTTTGAGAATCTTGGCTTTCTTCTGAATCATCTGATAACGTTGAGTCATGGTCTGTGAGGAAGTTTGCAATATGTTCATCATTTTCAAAAACTTGCCAATATGCTTTATTATCAGGTATTGAAGGCTGAAAAATTGTCTTGACATGAAAATTATTTTGATTATGAGACTCATCTGAATTGAAGAGAGATGCAACTACTGTTAATGAATCAACTTTTTTATTATTTTCTCAAGGAACAAAGGAGATATTAAAAGAATTAAATGAATCTATAATTTCTCATACTCTCCTAGCATAATGTTTCTTGATTATGCATTTTTTCTTGATATGATTGATAACCAACTCTGAATCACCGATCAACACTAGATTTTCTACTTTCATTTGAAGGGAAAGAATCAGTCCTTGGACCAATGCTGCATATTATGCTTCATTGTTGTTACAAGGGAATTCTAATGTGATAACATGTGGGTAGATACCATACTTGGGAGTTTTGAAATCAATACCAGCTCCAACTCCAGACTTAAAACAAGCACCATCAAATGACATTTTCCAAAAGCATTGGAAATAACTTTTTTCATCTCGCTTAAGTGGATTTATTTGTTATGTACTAAAAAAATCCTTATTTCCAATTCTAGCATCGACATAGTTTTGAATCATTTTAGTTTCTTTCTTCTTAAATGATACTGACTTTCCGTGTTCTTGAGGAACTATGATCATTGTTCCATATTTATTTGGAAGCATCATGCAACTTCCATCCTTCATTATATACCCTTTGATTAATGAACACCAGTCTCTTCCCAAGACAACACCATATGCTGGAGGAAAATCAACCACCGTGATAGTAAAGACTATTGTAATATGAGGTGTTGCGCTTATCCATGCATATAAATCTTCAATTTTCCCATAAGCTGGAACTTTTCTTGAATCAATGACATATATTATTTCGTCAGTTTCGTAGTATTTTGTACATTCCGTTCCAAGTGCTTCCATCATTGAACGTGGCATGATATTTTTAGTGGCTCCACTATCCACCAAACAATTGTGTAGTGTAAAATCATGGTTTTCTAAAGATATATAAAATGGTTGAACCTTGCCTCTTTGCCTTACTAGTGTGTTATTTTGTTGTTGTCTTTTGTTCATCACAACTACCTCTATTCTTGGATTCACATCATCCAACATATCCAAATGGTTCTCACTTTGTTGAGGTATATTGAATACCTCTATGAATGGTAAAGTTATTCTAAGCTTAGCTAACTCATCAACCAAATTATAATTCATCTGTAATGGAGTCTTCATCTAAATAACAACTGGTTGTTGTTTTGTTGGCTATGGAGTGTTAGATTTTGCTTTTTCTTTTTCAGGTTGTTCCCTTGTCTTGAATTTTTTTACTTGTGTTTTGGTCTTAACAACATTGTCTTGTGAATACTCATGATCCTCTTGTTAATATTCTGGTCTTAACAACATTGTCTTATGAATACTCATGATCCTCTTGTTAATAAAAAATATAAAAAGATGATGAACCTTCTTCCATTTGAACTGATTCCAAAACTTCATCTTAATTAATAATTGTTTCTTGATCAAATTTTCTTCTTCTACAATTTCTTCTAATGCAACAACATTTGGATTCAGAACTCTGGGTGCTCTTGGTCTATGATCTTCAAATCTATCATTTCTTCATTTTTTATCAGGTAATGGGATTCTCATATTTGGGTTTGGTGGAAAGAGATTCTCACTTCTTGAGTCTAGTTATCTCATTCTGCATTTGACTAATTGTTCTACTGATTTGGGCAATCTCTACGTTTTGTCTTATTTCTTGGGCAACTCCATGATCATTCTCACATTAGGGGAAACGCCTTGGAAGACGCCTCCCCCAATTGCTTGATTTCCAGAACTTCTAGAAGTGGATGGTCCCTGAGGTGATATTGACAGACTGGTCATTTGTCTTTGCACTTTTCCAAGAATAAACTTGGGATCAATGTTAGTATCTAACATGTATTATTCCATTCTCGTTGTCTTATAAATTGCCTCATTCAATCCATTTATTTGTGAATCTCTTATTGCATAATTCACATTTGAAGGCATGGCATTCGTATAACATCGGGATATGAAAGGATCGTTTGGCACTGACCTTATGGAAATTGATTCAACGTCTTAAAGAATCATAAATTGAAATCCTCGATTATTTCACCCTTTTGGAGATGAATTTGGGTGAATTGAGTAAGTACTATATGATATGCAATAGGTTGTGCATACCTAGTCATGAACATACTTTCTAAATCATCGAATCAACCAATTTATTGTGTTGGGAGGGAAACATACCATTCATAGATTGGACCTATCAAAGTTTGCAGAAAGATTCTAACCATTACATCATCATGTTAATTCAAATGAATATCACAAACACTTATAAACTGATCCAAATGTATTTTTGGATCCATAATCCCATCACATGAAAAGATAGGTAAAACTCCTTCAGGGAGGGTTGGTAATGTATGTTGTTCTCCATGTAAATTGAGTGGGCTAGACCTAGCTCTTCCTCTTGGGTTTCTTTGTCTGTCATTTATTTCTCTTTATTCATTAGGAATTTTGTTTCTTTGTTCTTATTAGTCACCCATAATTACTATATCACTTATTTCAAATCATGAACTTTGGGCAACTTCATGAATCACAAGCTTCTTACTTTTACTTCTTGTTAATGGACCCTTGCATGATTCTAACTTTTCTTAGATTTACAATTGTCTTCTTTGTCTCAAGGCTATTGCTCTTTCTTCTTCTTGGGAAAAAACTTCCCAAGTTCTCTCAAGTTCCGCATGACTCCTTGTTGTTGGGATTGTTTGGTCATACAACTAGTGCAAGATACTTCTTTGATCTCTTAATCCAATTTGTATTTGGGGTTGGTTGGATTCAAGTAGAGTCATTAAAATTTTTGATCTACGAAACCAACCTTTTGTTTAGTTCCCCGATATGGTCACAAAAAATGTTGATATAAAAGACTGCCTTATGGACTTTAAGTCAACCTAATAAGGATAAACCCCCCCGTGGTTTTAAAGAGGTGGTACTCCTCTATTTTAAACAACATACAAGAACAAATAAAGTGCATGAAAGAGGACCATGATTATTCTTGAAATAAATATTTACATGCAAAGAATACCTGAGAATGGACCAAGTATCTTATAGAAAGTAAATATTTACACTATGTTACAAGATTTGTAAACCAACAGAGTATGCATTAAAATAAGATGACATTTCCATCACAACATTCATTGAAGTAGAACACAATATTCAACAAAAGGGAAAGGAAATTATGGACCACATATAACATAGAACTCTAAATGATCATTCCATTAACCCAATAAATATTTTGATAAACACACATCTAAAATCTCGTGCTTAAAATAAAATTCTTGAGAAATCAATAATGTTATGTCTCAAACTAGTTCTCTTGGAACCTAAAAAATAATAGACGTCTTAAATAAATAAGTAGTAATGTTTGGGGTTACAAATAAAATAAATTGTGTTTGTCCTTCAAAGAGGATTGGGATGGGGCTTCCGCGGACCATAAAATGAAAGAGAGACCTGAAAGACAAAGAAACAATCAAGGGTCAGCCTCTGGTTTCACAGGTTGATGGGAAAAGAAAAGGAAAAATGACAATTGACTGAAGAAGAAAAATGGCGAGGTCTAAAATAAGGCTACTATTCGACTTACTATGATGGAAATTTTACGAACCTTCACACTTTCTTGCTAAGGCGTCCTTTGTAGATGGTTGTTGTTGTGTTGGAGGTGGCATAACTGTTGTAACTGCTTCATGTTGATCTATCTCGATTGTCTTAACTAATGTTTTAGTTAACCATTCTTCTATATACTCCCTCATTGGAGAAATTGTTATTTCATGCTTGGTTTTTATTTCAAATAATTCATTCTTCGATCCTCTTAAATCAATACGTAATTGGTGCAATGTGTCCTCATTAGCACACTACAAGGAGAACACCTTCTAGTGGAGGTTTTTAGTGTTACAAAATTTAGTAAAATTTTCAAAAAAACCTTCGCTACGACCTTCTCGATTGACTACGGAGGTTTTGACATATGTTCCATATAACTAAAAAATTTTGGGCGGGAAGAGATTGTAGAGGAGGTTTTATTTTTCGGTGTTGTTCTTGTCAAAACGCACTGGTGCGGTATTGACGAACACACACATGTGAGTTAATATAATACAAATGCCCTGGCGCATTAATATAATAAAAAATGCCATGGTGCATTTATAACTATTGTGCACGAGTCCACATTTTTCATCATATGCAAAGCACTGAGCTCTTATGATTTCTATGCATCGGTTCCACCTTGTTTGTATATGAAGCACTGATGTGTTTTAGGTTTTGTATGCCCATGTGAGTTTAATTTATAGGGAGCAGTGGTGCAATCAAGTTATGATGATACCCAGTGCATTTAATATAGCATGCGCCTCGATGCTTTTGTAATTAGTATGTATCGATGTTTGTTATACAATGTTCATCAAAGGGTAGTGAAGTTTTGAATATTCGAGGTGAGATGTTGACGCCATTATTTTTACTAAGCATCAGTGTGTATATTACAATAAAGGCACAGGTGTGTAAATAATATTTATAACCCTGGTACGTATAATAAACTTAACATAGAGGCACATAAATTATTTTTAGTGCCCCAATGTATATTTTAAACATGAGCATCGTACAATTTTGAAACGATAAATATTATTGTGCATTATATCGTTTACGAAATGATGTGTTTTCTCAGTAGTTCGTACTAGTGCTTTATTATAATTAACGTGCACCGATGTGTATGACTCCTCAAAACATATTGCTTTCTATATTATGGCACACACTGTCTAGTGAGTTTGAAAGAATACAATGCACTGGTATGTATATATTTTAATTTTGTTTTTTACAAATTTTCAATTAATCATTTCAAAATCAAATATTTTTTATAATAATATTGTTTTATATTTTTGCTATTGCATTTCGATATAATTTTTACATTAATGCGTTATCCAACCAATTAAACCTCTGTTATTTGTAACAATGCAACTCATCCACATATTTATTATTCAAGAACACAACATTTAATAACATTTGATAATGCAATGAAATAAACTCATTTTATTATATATGAATAAGAGACCCATTGTCATACAAAAAGGGACAACGCAAAGGTCCACAATAATAAAATTGCAACCAATTTGTAATTGTTACACTTATTGGTAACATGTCCTTGTGCAGTTGGGATAATATGTCAAGTACATTAAACAAAATCCTTTATTTTCAGAGACAAATATTCCAAAACATAAAACTTGTAGTAACATTCAAATAGATTGATTTTCATTCATCAGTTGATTAGTTTTCATCGTTCGAGTTGTGTGCATGCCTCATCTCTTCATCATTAGTAGGTGATATTATACTTTGGTTTTTTAACATAATGTTTTCTTGATCGACTTGTTTTTTATGTTGCCCCCCTTCATTTTCCATCTACAAACATAGAAATAAACCGTAATAAGTATATCTACATTTATATATATGGTAGAATATACATGATTGTGCAAATCAAAAAGCATATTTTAGCACCAAGTCTTTAAAAAACAATAGACATTCTTTCGAAGCCATGCTTCATGAATTCTCTCAAAATCTCCTCTATTTGGTGCATTCCATACTTCCTTTCCTGCATGTTTAGTATGACATGACAAAGCACAATCGATATAATTAATATAAAGTTTTTTTGTTTTTTCATTAATTATAAAACAAGGGAAGTTAAACAACATAGCTACTTACAAATTGTTCAATTAAAATTCCACTCTTCAACATATACTCACAACCCATACTTAACCCAATGTTTATAAATTCATGGGTTGGCTCCTTTTTGTATGTTAGCACCTACTAGAAGACATCCATGAAAAAGTGTAAATTAATTATTTAAATATAAAGATCACAACCAAGGAGTTGTGGTCTTTAGGGCTGAACCAGTGAAAGTGGCAGGAGAGTTGTCGAAGCTTGTTTAAAATGTCTTTTGGTACCTAGGTGAGGGAGATCTAGTAGACTAGGATGGATTTGAGAACTGGCTTTACCAATATTAGATGACTTGCCTTGGAGAGCCACCTATTGCACCAATTTCTAAGCTGTTTTTCCACTTTTTCTAATAACCAGTGCCAATCTTTTTTGTCGTATCCATTGGGCTTTAAGTTGAATCCAAAATATTTAAAACCCTCCTCTGGATTGGGGTTTCTGAAGTCGAGGGATTGAGATAAGTGTTGTTGCTCATTTATGGAGAGCTCCCAAGAGAACAAATAAGATTTTTCTCGGTTTATTTGCATACATGTATCTTGACAGAAGATGGATAACATGGTCTTTAGATGATTTAAGTAGGCAACTCTTCCTTCACATAAAATAAGTATATCGTCCACAAAGAGTAGGTGAGAGAGGGATAAAGTGGACCTTACCAATATTCCTTTGAGATTTCCTTCTACTATGTCCTGGTGGATTAGCTTGCTCATGCCCTCACCCACAAGGAGAAAGAGGAGCGGAGAGAGCATGCAACCTTGGCATAGTCCTCTCTCAGGATGGAAAAATGCAGAGGAAAAACCATTTATTAGAACTGCAAATGTTGCGGTGTTGATGCAATTTAGAACCCATGTAACAAAAGAGTGGCAAAACCCGTGATGAATGAGAAGAAGCCTCAAGTAGAGGCAATTGACTCTGTCGAAGGCCTTTGAGAGATCAACCTTGAGAGAAACTGCTTTCTGCTTCTCGAAGTGAATTGAGTGTGATCCTTCTTTTGCTAAGCCTATAGCCTCATGTATTTGTCTTCCTTTGAAAAAGCTAAGTTTCTCTAGATAGATGTGATCCGAGAGATAATCATGGAGTCTTATTTTAATCAGTTTTAAGATAATTTTGTAGATACTGTTGCAGAGGGAGATGGGCCGAAATTGGTCAAATGAAATTGGATTGTCACTTTTTGGGATGAGTGTTGCGAAGGTTGCGATGAAAGCAAAAAGAACTTAACCAGTGGTTCTTGAGTATTCAACCACTTCAAGTAGATCCTCTCCTCGTAAATCGAAGAAAGTTGCATAGAATTCAACTGGGAGACCACTGGGCCCGGGGATTTTGTCTTTCTTAGAGCTATGGATGGTGGCCAAGAGTTCTTCTTTGTTGATTTATGTCATCAACTGATCATTTCCATTATGGTCGATGAAACTAGGGAAGCTATAGGCTATTTTTAGAATCTCTTCAATGCATGCTCTCGATTTAAAAAAAAAAAAGAGATTGGAAATGATTAATACCCAGATGTGCTATGTCCCCAAAAGAGGTGGCATTAGGATCATTCTCTTGTTCTATAGCCCAAATTGTATTAATAGATTTAATGTGGTTTGCGAACTTGTGGAAAAGTTTTGTGTTTTCATCCTCTACTTTGAGCCAGAGTGCCCTGCTTTTTAGTCTCCATTATTTTTCTTTGTCTAACAAAAGTTTTCTTCACTCGCGTTCTAGTTCTTTTAGTATGAGGTTTTTTTCTTCAGAGAGAGGGATCAATATTTCTTCTCCATACTAGGACTGAATTTTTCTTTCCAAATCTTTTAGGGTTTCAGATTCCTTCTTTTTTTTTTCCAGTTCCTTAAACAAGAGACACTTTTCCAGTGCATTTGATGTTATGAAGAAATTGTAAAGGGGGTGATTCGGGGAGAGACAAGTTGTAGGGAATACAATAGTCCTTAATCATCTCCTTGAAAGAAGGGTCATCCAACAAAACATAATTCAATTTGAAGGGAGCTAGGGGCTTTTGAGGCTTGGCCTTTATTTTGAAAAAGATCGGGTTATAGTCTGAGTTTCTTCCAGTGGAAACCCATTGTCACCATTTGGGTTGGGCTTCTAAAAGACTCTCTTAAATGGGGAAACAGTCCAGTCATTTCACAATTTTGTTCACTCCATTTCTCATATTTCTCCCTATTGGGACCAATTTTGAAGGTTGGAGACCAATAAGCCCCTCCTCATCTAGGGAGAGGATAAGAAATTTTGGAAGGGGGTCATAATGTGTTGAAGCTCCCCAAGTTTCATTGGCTCCCAGGGTGAAATTTAAATCACCTCGTATAATTAGGTTCCTTGTCTTTATCATATTATTTTGGAGAGTGTGTTCCCAAAAAGAACATCGACCTCGATTGTAAGGGCCATAAAGATTTAAGCAAGTGAAGTCTAGGTCTAGTTCATAGGAGTGAATTTATATTCCTAGGTCATAGTACATAGCCCAAGAATTCCTGCAAAGCATTGAGGTGTTATGCCACCCAGTAGCGAGGCCTCCTGAGCAACCAAAGGCATCTAAAGAGTGGAATTCTCATCCTGGGAAAATATGAGAGAGAGACAGGAGGTGGAGTGATCGCCAACTAGCATGGTTTCTTGCAGAAGGATGATGGAGGGCCAATGAATCTCCATCAACCATTTTAGGGCCATTTTTTTGTGGGGGATGGCCAACCCCTTGCATTGTAGAGAGAGACTTAACATGGCGGGGCTACCTGTGGGGCATTTTCTCAAAGGGCCCAAAGAGATATTTCTTCTTTCCTGATCTGACCTTCAAATTAGATCATTTATGGGCTACAAAGAGATATGATTTACTACTACAGAGAGGGGGTTCAGTGTTATGATCCAGGTGGGGCCCCATACCACCCTCAACTCTCAAGTTCTCAAAAGGTGGGACTTTGTTTTTGGAGCGAAGATTGTATTTTGGCCCAAGGGAGGGATGAGGAGGATTAAGAGGAGAGGGGGGAGGCATGAAAGTCTAAGAAAGAGCTCGGGGAGGGGCGGGGAAGAGAGGAAACAAAAGGGACCTGGAGGGGTGGAGGTGGAGGAGCAGGGAGGAGTGGTAGAGAGAGGAGGAGGCGGGAGGGTCGAAATCAGGGAAAGGGAGAGGTTCCCACAATCCCAGAGAGACCTAGAAGAAAGTCCAAAAGGGGGTCTCTGAACAAGGAGGTGGAGGATTTAAGGTGGAACCAGACTTTAAAGAAGTATTTGATGACAAATCGGAAGGGGTAGGGGAGGAATTTGACTTACCCGAAGAGTTTCCTGTTAGATTGTACGAGGAGGGGGAGATCTAAACCTATTGATTGGAACCCATTGCATCCTTTCCAGAGTTACTAGCATCCTACACAGCTGAGGAAGTCCACATATTGTTTAAAGACGATTTGTTGCTTGGACTGGTTTGTGTGGAGTTTTTAGATTTTTTTACCCATGATTTCTGTCTCGAATTCCTTGTGCACTCCTTGTATAGATGTTCGTATGAGTGACAGATTCCACATCGGAAGGGAATTCCTTCATAGTCGAGCTTTTACCGAAGGGAGTTTTTTTTGAGATGAATAAAGAGAGAGTTAGGGAGACCCCCCGAAATCTTTAGGCCCACCGAAATTCTTTCCATACCCATGTCACCAGTAGTAAGATATGAGTTGTCATACTCGTAAAAAAAAACCCTAGAGCATTCCCAATTTCTTGAAAAATATTCTCGGACCAGAGATGCAGGGGGAGACCTAGTAAATGAACCCAAATGGGGGTTACCGCTAGGCGTTTGGAAGTGGCGTCGAAGGTGACAGACCATTTTTTTAGAAAACGAGCTTGTGACTCCCAACTCCATCATGAATGCATAATTTTGTTTGTGTCTTCCTCTGAGAGAGTGATCCATGCCATCCAACCTTTTTCCAAGGTTTGGGCATTTGGCTCATACCCAAGGATGGGCATGAATTCGTCCCTTGTCCAATGCTTCTATACTTCTGTCATCATTCACCTACTAGAAAATCTACCAACTAGAGCAATTTTTTCCATGTGGGTGATTTATTTGAGTTGAATGTCTTCGCCCAGAACTAGGTTTACTTCCTCTACTTTCTTTTTTACACATTTGCGACTAGGTTGAGGGTCTTCCATGGTGGGATATTTTTGAGTATCATGTGTTGAAGACGAGGAAGTAGAGGTGGCACAAGGGGGATTAAGATATCGACTCATAAGAGTTTCATCCAGAAATTGTCCAATACAATCGCTAAGTTTCTCATCTGATGTTTCTTCGGTTCTAAGCTTCGCAGTACAGTAGAAGGTACAGAGCCATTATGTAAGGAAGGGGGTGGAGAGTTGGATTGAGCAGTAATGATGGGAAGGAGAGGAGAGGAGTTGAAAGGAGGTGATGCCATGATTGAGGAGCGGGTAGCTATAGGATTTTCTTGATGGGACAGGGCGTTGATATTAAGAAAGGAGTCAGAGAGATCGAGAGGGAAGAGGTGGTATGTGG